>JBBPBK010000312.1:132500-206468 GCA_039720395.1 Liquidambar formosana
GGAATGAGATACCAAAATTTATGGGAATCTAGGAATCTTAAACCCATGTTATGTTGGAAATATTGAACAAAAATATGAATGTCGAAAATCAAAATATTTAATAATATAATTTAAAATAAATAAGAAGTAAACTTATTGATTGAGACGTGTGTGAATACTATCATTAAGAGTTGATTTGCGTCCCTCGGAGTGAATCACTCGGTGCATGTAGGTTCTCTAGCACTCCAACCATCCAGGATACAACAATCGTGTTCCTTGTACACGTGCACTCACAAGTACAAGGAACCAAATAGCTCTTGATCGTTCTATGAAAATATTTAACAAAAACATTAAAAAAGACTAGATGGAGTTTTATATAAAAGATTTTTATAGATGAAAAAAAAAAAAAAAGAAGAAGACTAAAGAAAAACTTTTTAGAACTTTTGTAGTTTTTCTCATCCCAAGGAAGAAGAAGAAAAACACCACTCCAAAAAACCATGTGAAAGAAGGTGGTCAAAATCCATTTTCTCTCTCCAAAAGAATATGTAACCTCCAATAATAATATACCTACTAACTCATAATAATGGACAATATAAATAAATATTATAAAGGCCATAACACCTCATAAATAAATAATAATTTGAATCACAAATTTTATTTATAAAAAATAAAATTTGTGATTCAAATTATTATTTATAAAAAATACAACATGTTAAACGTGGGTTTCTAATTACCATACCTATGGAATGGGTTTTGAAAAAAAGGAAAATTTCTCAAATATCCACAATCGTTCCCATAAAAGATTAGCTTGCACTGGGCACGTCTTCCACAATGATTCCTCCACTAAGTTTCATCCAAAGCTGCTTGAAATCACCTTCCATGACTACGCCTCTTTAATTTTTTCTGGGTCTCTCTCCTACTCGATCATTTTTTGCTTGCCATTAGGTCCGTCTTTCTCTGTCCATGTGAAATCAGATTAGTTTTAGGTACTTAAATTTCCATGACATGATGTGATCAAATGAAATATTAATGTTTTAAAAGTTCTGAATCCTTTATTAGGTAACTAATTTGTGTGTATGTGTGTGTGTATATATATTTATATTTATATTTATATGCTGCCCTTTGAATTGTTGAGTTGCATTAATGAGCTAAAGGCGCTCATTCTTAGTGTTTTTTCTTTTCCTTCATATCGTCTTCACAAAGGTGGAAGGAAAGGGTAGGGTCACCAACTATTTGTTGAAATGCCTTAATAAAAAAAAGGGCAAACTACATATTAGTGTCACTAACTATACCCCAAATTTCAATGTGGTGTATGAACTTTTAATTTGCACAATTTAGTGCACTAACTTTGCATATGCATTTCAATGTGGAAAAACATTGAACTGCCGTTTGGTTCCTAATGGAAAAGCTCACGTGCACTCACGTGGTGGCTAGCTAATGCCGACGTGGCATCCCAGCTGGCCCTCTTTCTTTCTACTGCCATGGATCCTCCCTCTTTCTCTGATATAGATCCTTCCCTCTCCATTGCCGATCGTTGCTTCTACTTCTTCCTCCATTTTTTTTTTTTTTTTTTTTTGCTGCTTGTGTAAATTTTGAAGGCGAAAATTTAGAGAGCAAAAGGAAAATATAAAAAATAAAAAATGGAGAGAAATAGAGAAAGAGAGAGGGGGAAGGGGGGGGAGACCTCAACGACAGCCACTCCGGCCAACTCCTCACTCCGGTCAACCCATGGATTCCATACTCTAGCCAATTCCATTTTTTCCAACCAACTTTTTTTTTTTTTTTTTAATCAAACATTGGAACAGAGCACGGCGGTGAGAACTCAACGATAGCCACCTGCAAGGGTAACTCAACGGCAACCACCTCTCTCTCTCAGCCTTATCTTCTCACGTGCAGATATTAGATATGGGAACATTTGCTCCTCGTTGCTACAGTTCTCACCATGGGAAGGATGGAGAGAATGAGATGGGAGGGTAGGAAAGGGAAGGAAAAAAAGAAAAAAAAAAAGAAAAAAACAAATCAGTGATTGACGTTGGGTCTTGTTGGCTGTGGTGTTTCGAGTAGCAGCGAAAAAGGGGGTCTTGATGGTGGATGTGCAGCAGAGGTTCCGACAACAATGGAGACTTTGTGGGGTTCTATCAGTGGTGGGATCGACGGCTGGATCTCACCGGCGATTTGATAGTGATTCGATAGGAGTGTTGGTACACTTGGCAAGCGGTGATGCTTGTACAGTGGCGGTGATGTTGCTCGACGGTGGATCTCGTCGGCGGTGATGCTTGCACAGTGGCGGTGTGATGGATCTGAGATGTGATGGATTCAGGAAGCAAGGGTTGACGCAAGAAACCCAAAAGGGGTATTTGAGGCTACTTCAAATGAAGAACACGAACCCACTAAAAGAGAGCTTTCTCTGTAGGCCACCGACAAGGATATGCTAAAGGGAGAGGGATTGCTTGTGTTGGTTTCTTTAGGTTACAATGATGGAGAAGGAGAGAGAATGGATGGCAACGACCAAGATTGGTCAGTGGAAGGTTCACACATACCATGGCAGACGATCCAGTTCTGATGCAAACGGTGTGGAGGTTCACATAGCGATGGTCAAATGGCCACGGGGATGCTATGTCAGCGCCAACTAGCCACCACTTAAGCTTTTCCGTTAGGAACTAAATGGTGGTTCAGTGTTTTCCCACATTGAAACGCATATGCAAAGTTAGTACACTAAATTGTGCAAATTAAAAGTTCGTACACCATATTAAAATTTGAGGTATAGTTAATGACACTAATATGTAGTTTGCCCTTTTTTTTTTTTTTTTTTTTGGCTTAGAGATCATACAATATTTATGAAAGAATGGAAGAATTTAGGGGGTTCTTTACTTTCGTGTTCTACTATCTATACTATTATAGAAAGGGGCTACACTTTTGGTTGGATGTACAAACTAAAGTACTAAATAATCCTCATCCACAATCACATTTTAGAGCTAAAATAGTCGTTTTCATAAGTAATCTTAAACTCTCTCTACTTTCTTAGAGACTCCTAAAACTTTATTTACTCTCTATGACTATCCCTAACTATCTCTAATTGCCCAACTCTTAATTTTTCTCATTTTTTAAAAACTGTTTTTTTTTTTTTTTCCTCCCATTGATCCTTTTTTTAGAGGAAGACTTTTTTTGGCATCGGGTGTGAATGGAGGGTTTTGCCTTCAACTCCTCTAATTCCTGAGGGGGGTCAGTTTATCAACCCAACATTTACGCTCAAGCCTTTATTCAGGTATCAAATGTTTACACTACTCAAGTGGGCTGTGGCCACCATGGGGTCTTATATTTGAATACGTCAAGCTTGTCCCCGAAAAGAAAAAAAAAAAGGGCAAACTACATATTAGTGTCACTAACTTTACCCCAAATTTCAATGTGGTGTATAAACTTTTAATTTGTCCAATTTAGTGCACTAACTATACATTAGTGTTTCAATGTGGGTAAACAAGGGACGGCCGTTTAGTTTACTAACGGAGACCTCACGTGGCGCTGACGTGGCATCCTTGGTGGAGTCTCCCCAGGAGAAATTACATATTAGTGTCACTAACTTTACCCCAAATTTCAATGTAGTGCATAAACTTTTAATTTGTCCAATTTAATGCACTAACTATACATTAATGTTTCAATGTGGATAAACATGGGACGACTGTTTAATTCACTAACAAGGACCTTATGTGCGCTTACGTGGTAGCCCATCTGCCATCGATGTGGCATCCCTGGTGGAGTCTCCATCAAAGCTGTTTCGACGAACCCATTCATAGTCAGAAATGATAGAGCATAAGAAACCCCATCTTCCCTCCCATTTCCATTTTCCATTTTTCATTTCCCTTTTCCCTTTCCCAACATACGTAATTACAATCCCTTCTATCTGAAGAGAAGAAAGGCTACTATTGAAAGTAGGAAGATATTCACCATGTCTTCCACTACTGCCACCACCACCACTATTGCCACCATGGAAAGACAGACACACTGGTGCCACTTATGTGATATGAGATTCTCCCTCTTCCCCCATTCTTCTCCACCCTTGTTGCCACATTAACGACTTCCTCAAAGAAATGGAGTTTTCCCTCTCCTCTTCTCCCTAACCCTAATTCCACCTTCTATCCTTTCTCTATTCTCTCCCCTTCCTAAACCCGCGCGTCGTCCCCCACCCCTACCACCATTCTTCAGATCAGTTCGTAGTCGATGTGGAAGCAAAGTAGCTCCTTGCGTCCCCCACTCCCACCACCAATCTCACTATTGGGTCAGAAGTCCTAGATCATAAGGGGTTATCAATGTAAGTAATCTCTCAGATGCTGCGCACGTGAGATGCAAATGGTGGGAAAAAATGGGGAGACTCCACCAGGGATGCCACCAGGGATGCCACATCAGTGCAAGATGGGCCACCACGTGAGGGCACATGAGGTCCCCATTAGTGAAGTAAATGGTCGTCCCATGTTTACCCACATTGAAATACTAATGTATAGTTAGTGCATTAAATTGGACAAATTAAAAGTTTATGCACCACATTGAAATTTGGGGTAAAGTTAGTGACACTAATATGTAATTTCTCTTGGGGAGACTCCACCAGGGATGCCACGTCAGCGCCACGTGGATCGCCACGTCAGCGCCACGTGAGGTCTCCGTTAGTAAACTAAACGGCCGTCCCTTGTTTACCCACATTGAAACACTAATGTATAGTTAGTGCACTAAATTGGACAAATTAAAAGTTTATACACTACATTGAAATTTGGGGTAAAGTTAGTGACACTAATATATAGTTTGCCTAAAAAAAAAAGTATCATAATAATAATAATAATAATAAAATAGTGATAAGGGGAAAGAATCAAGACATGTTCAACAAGTAATTATGCTTGGCACGTGCACACCGCTTGTTGCCTACAAGTTGTAGGGTATGAAGCTATTTAGCCTGCCAATAACAGTATAACACGTGTTAGGGTTTTGGAATTTTATAATTTTATTGGTTTTTTTTTAAAATAAATAAAAATAGAAAAACAGACAAAAAAGATGAAGAAATTTGACATAGGAGAAAGCACGATTGAGGCATTGTAAATTCGTTCAGAGACTGAAGAGAGAGAGAGAGAGAGAGCGCAGAAACAAGCTATGGCAGGACTTTTGGAAGGGATATACAAGGTCATCATGCGGCGGAACTCCGTCTATGTCACCTTCGTCGTCGCCGGCGCGTTCGCCGGCGAACGGGTATGCTCTTTTTCATTTCTACCTCCCTCCTCGATATATATATATATATGTATGTATGTATGTATGTATATTATAACACATCATGGAGTCCCGAAATAGAGTCTACCTCTCTCTATATATCGATATAATATATACAAGTTTTGGATCCGAGCGAAAGGAATTTTAGGGTAAACAGATTTACAGATCGGAAACTTTCTTATCCCTCCGTTTGGTTGCCGAGAAAACTGAGAAAAAGAAAATCAAATTAAAACCTTTGAGGGCTTTGGACTTCCTGTGTAAATTGAATCATTTATTGTATTTTAAATATAATTTTCTGAACAGATCCATCATCTTGGATGGGGAAATGAGTAGTGATTATTGAAAATGAGATTGGAAATTCGTTATAGAGGCATTTCACGAATATCTAAAATTAATCCTATAATGTCAGCTATGGTGATGACTCCTATCATTTTAAACGGTTTCATTCAAGATGATGGATTTGTGCGTTCAATATTGCGTTAAACACAGTATAAGCATTTAATTTTCATTTAGTTGTCCAAACAGGTCCTAAATCTCATGTTGTTTTGGTTGTTTATGAAAAATAAAAAACTTCAGCTAAAAGAAGCCAAAATATTGTATCAGGAACAGATGAGTGGAATATAGTTGTATATGAATTATTGTGATGGAACTTGAAGATATGGAGAGAGGGTTTATGTCTGAACCACAAAACAGAATATAATAAGGGCCCATTTAGATGTCTTGTGGAAATCAAATTTTTTCATTGTGTTTTGCTTGGGATTTTGTAAACAAATCCATCATTGTGAAGGGGCAATTTAAGGACATGGTGGCCATCCTCATGAATGTCATTAAAAATTTAAAACATTGGCATTTTGGGAGTTTTTAAAATTGATCCTATACCGTCTATGATGATGATGGCTCCAATATTTCTATAATGACCCCATTCAAGATGATGGATTTGTCTCTTTGATGCAAAGTAGTACAAATGGAGTCATTCAATTTTCATGGGACAGCATAACAAGCCATATTTGCATTAAGCTTTGTTTGGTTGCTCAGAAACTGGAGGAAATGAGAATAAAACTTAAGTAAATTTTGAATCCCTATATTATGAGGTGTTTTGGTTCTTGGAAAAATAAAATAATTATCTCAGCGAACTTATTGAAAGATAGACTAGCTGAGTTTAGTTGAATTTTTCCTCTTTTGAGGAGCTGAATGACAGGAAATGTTTAAAAAAAAAAAAAAAAAAAAAAAACGAAAAAAATAATGTTTTCCTCTTCTTTTTTCAGTCCATTTAAGAACCAAAATGGGGATTGGTAAAACTGGGAATGTAAATGTGGGTATAATGAAGATTGTTGGGCTAGAGATACCCAAAAGTAGCCATTTTAATTTCTCTTGATCTTTTATTGATATACTTTAAGGAGTTGGAGATTTAAAAGCTCATTACCCAGAGAATTAGAGCATGATGGATATAATGATTTTGGGGTGTTGTGTATTACAAGACCTATATATAACTAGAGGGAAAAATTAGAAGATCGTGATAAGAATGATCCTGCAAATGCTTCATAGTTAAGAGACAACTCACTAAATTTGCCTAGCTGAAATGAGGATGTTAGGATGGATGGTGACTAGATAATAAAGGGAACAATTAGAAGTGAAAGCTAGAGTTAGAGAGAAAATTTGGTCATGTGCAACAGAGAACAATGGCTTCACTTGTAAGGCATGGAATTGTCAAACTTGAATGAACTACAAGGATGAGAGCAAGGCTAAAATGCATGTATATTGAAGTTGTTAGAACTTAGAAGGACATGATGACCTCTGGTTGCACATAAGATATGATCTTTAGATCAAGAATCAATATGTAATGTCCCTAAATAGTTGGGATGAGAATTTATGGAGTCAAGAGTTGTATTTCCTTCTCCCCCCCCCCTTCCTTTTTTTTATATTTTATTTGTTTATATTTTGTTTTGTTTTCCCTTTTGATAGATTTTATGTTACTAGCAGTGGGCACTGCAATAACATTTCATACTTAAATTGAAAGCAATTCATTCTAGATCGTTATGCGTTTATGAATATTGTCAGTGTGATAACTTGTCATAAGTCATACAAGGTTTTTATAAGTGATCTATTCACTGCAGGTTGTCGATTATGGAGTTCACAAGCTATGGGAGTACAACAATGTTGGGGTATTACTCTGTCCTCCTCCTAAATGATGTCTATATTTTTCTTGTTTGCTTATGAATATTACATCTTGTCAGATTTTTTTAGTTTTCATTGTATGAAACCTTGTGATACCATCACTTTAACCCTTAAGATGATGACTTTCTTTCGGTTAGTTTTGTTGGTCAGAACTCAGAATTTTAGCTGGAAAGAGAATTATTTTAAAAAATAAGCTGTGCCTTCATGGGGAACTTGATTAATTAGAAAATTGAGGGGTATATTTCCCATGTGAGAATCCTCATTTTTCTTCAAACATGAAGTTTGCAGAAGGAATCTTTCTGCTAAGTACAATTCTCTCAACCAGGTGAGAGAATCATCTCTGTTGAAAAATAATATAAAACAAAAAAACAAAAACTGCAAACATTGCATTCTGTGATGAATGTTCAAAATGCTATGACCTGCTAGAACGTATTTGCTATGACTTCACATAGTTACGAAGGAGATAAAACTATATAGAGCTTCCCATGTCAATTTTCTTCACAATAGGAAAATATGAACTAATAAAGTTTTATTCTTATATGATCAAACTTAAAGATACCATAGTGGCTAAACATATATTCAAGGAAATATATATGGTATTAGGTCATTGGAATAGGCTTGATAGCCTTCATCCTTTTGGGAAATCTTTCCCATTGGCACAAGTGCACAACATGAAAAAAGGAGGGAAAAACTATAAGTTCATATAGAGGTTTCTACCAATATATTTTATGTAATTTGATATGAAATATGATGGTGACTGCCATTATAAGACTGAAAGATTCTGGTTGACAATAGTCTTTTACTATCATTCACTCTTTTTGCCAATTTTTGGCTTTGGTGTTCTAAAATGGTGAGGATCATGTTTTGGTGAGACCTTGCTTTGCTTTCTTAAATCAACCCTGTAATCCATGAATCTTTGTGTCCTTGCATATGGCAACTATTGTGAAGCTCAAGTGATTATGGTATCACTTGGTAGTCCCTTTATAAGCGAATGGAGTGTTGTGTTTCAAATTTTCAACGCCATTGTCTGTTAGTTCGGTCTTTCTAACTTGTCCCTTGTGGACCAATGGATTACCTTGTGGCAACAACCTGTGGTTTGGCTGGTTCAATTGAGTTTGGAATAAGTGATACTATCGGCTAGCAAATGTTTGGCAATATCTGAGAAATGTCAAATGTCATTGGTGCCACGCCAGTAGCAGTCACTTTTTGTTGTCAAAGATTCTAACTGGCTTCTTTAAAATGGATTGGTGGTACTTGTTACACTGCCGCTATGGGTGACTTTTGTGCACTAGATATTTTCTGTGTATTACATGCCATTATGTTCTTTTGATGAAGCTGTTCCATTATGGATTTTTTTCCCCCCGTTGAAGTTGTCTCTTCATGATATAGCTTGGTTAACTAATCTGATTGACATAGTAGAATATCTTTTTCACCTTTAGTCTTTGACATGTATATAGGCGATGTTGTGAACTTCTGCTCATTTTGATAATTTATGGGTACTACAGCCTTTATTAATGTTCATACACTGTATTCCTGCTCCCCTTTCCTTTTCCTGTTTTTGGCCTTTGTATATTCTTCTTTTGTAGGTAATTTGATATTTTGTACTGTATATTTCTGAAAGATTAGCCTTTGAAATACTGCCTCACATTGGTTTTGTACTGGAGTATGCCTGGAAGTGGCTGCTGGATGTTTCATATGGTGAAAAGAGTTCTGACCTATCCCGGTGTCTTAAGAAAAATAACTATTTTTTTGATTGATGAAGCTTTGCCTTTTGATTATCTAATATGGAAAAGATTACTATGATGTCCTGTGTGCCTCACTGCAGTGAGAATCAGTTTTACTTGTGGTTGTTGGGAACCAATTATACGGATTGTAGGTCTAAGGTAGGAATGTAGGATTTTGAGGACCCTATAGATTGTATCATCCATTGTGTCATGTCCATTTTTAAATGCATTCACGTTGTTTTAGATTTACCTCGAAGCTCAGTGTCGCCTTGCATTTTAGTCCAATCTCTGTAACCTTTTTATGTTTGCCTTTTCCATTACACATTACTAACCAGCAGAGTAGAGCAGACCAAAATCCTGGCCTACTTGTTTTTATCATGCATCACCAATTGCACTATCATCCAATGTAGCTGCTGCACAATGTGAAACTAGGTACAGTGTTATTCAAATGCTTCCATCTTTCTACAGACTGAGAAATGAGAACCCCTACTAGCATCTTGATGAGTTCCTTGAAATCTGTTTCACAGTCAAAATCCAAATTTTTTTGATGATGCTCTTAGATTGAGACTGTTTCCATTCTCACTCAGTGATGATACCAAAAAATGGCCTAATTCCTTAGAGGTCAACACAATTACTTCTTGGGCACAAATGCAACAAGAATTCCTTAAGTCTTAGCACAAATAAAAAAAAAAAAAAAAAAAAAAACCAAGAATTCCTTAATAAGTATTTTCCCATAAGCAAGACTAACCAAATTCGCCGAGCTATCACAAGTTTCTCACAACTTGATGGCAAGCAATTTCATGAGACTTGGGGAAAGACTCAAAGACCTCATTCGTAAATGTCCCCATCATCCAAAATCCAAGGGCAACTAGTTCAATGTTTTCATGACAGTTTGTCCACAGGTCACTGTCAAACGATGGATGCCTCTTGTGGTGGGACTTTTATGCTAAAAAGTGAAAATGAGGCTTGTTTTGGCTTAGCGTGGCTTTCCTTATCCCAAAGGTATGAGACTAATCCCATGAGCTTGTGCAGTCCCCTTTCCCATACGTTTTGGGTTATTATCGGGCCACCTGGACCTGTGGGTGGACCCAAGGAATTCATTGCACGAGTGGGGTTTTGAACACAAGACCTACGCTTCCTGAGGCACTCATCTGTGCTCAGCTTGCCGTTTGAACTAACCCCTTAGGGTTGAATGCTTTTACTGTCTTAGAAAGTAACATGCAGCTACTTATTTTCTGTCTTGCGAATTGTCCTACTCCCAAATGGGGACCAATTGTTACCTAGTACTTACTAATTCTAATTCTAAATTGAAATTTTATCTTCCTTGTTGTAATGCAGAAGCGTTATGAAGACATTTCAGTGTTGGGGACTAGGACAGCTGAAGAATGACACATCTGTTTTCCCAATAATTATTCCTCTTTCTGAAGATCCTCAATTTGGAATTTGGGCTAAATGTTTGGCCTAGCAGGTAGCAATTTGATACATTAGTTAATAAGTGATATGTGGTCTGGACGTCTGGTGCATCTGAACCCAAGTTTTGTCAATTTTAAATACTAAAATGGTTGGGTTTTCGACTTTATATTTGCTGATATGACAATAGCATAGCAACTAGCGATTGTGTGAAATGGCAACGCGTGGTAATTCAATAATGATGAAAGCATTGATGTTGTGTGTGAGCAACTGAGCATCCATCAATTACAAACCAGAAAGAGCGGGACGTACTCTGTGCGTATTGATGAATTTACAATTATGTTATATAGTTTGAAGAGTCATTTTATTATCAAGTGCATTGGATGTAATTTTGCATCAAGTGTGGTCTAGAATTTTTATTCCCGATTTGTATTTTTTGGAATCAACCGTTGGATTAAATAGCCTTCTCATATAGGCTATTTATGCCAAAAATCAAGTTGATCCAAGGCTGATTGATATTCGATCTAAAACTTATATTTTTCAATCAATAACAATCGTTCATTAATAGACATTTATGGATGAGATGGCTCTTAATCTCGGGTTAACTCGATTTTTGATATGAATGGCTTACATATGAATCAAAATTAATTTAACAATTGGTTTTGCAAAATACAATTTGCAGATAAGAGTTTTAGAGTGTACTGGATGTGAAGTTACATAATAAAAGGACTCAGTTTGAGGTTTAAGAGATATTTTTTATTTTTCATTTTTTAAGGGTGAGATCAATAAATCTTTTGGTTTTTTTTTTTTATCCCTATGGGAAATCAACAGCTGCTTTGGAGCAGGTCATGAATGAATATCCACAGAATTCTTTCCTTTATTTATTTATATTATTATTGTATAAAAATCATCTACGGGAGTGTATTAAATATAATGCCCTCTCTTGTTCCGAAAGACAATCCCTTCCCTAGCTCCCTACCCCACGCCCAAACAAGGCCACTAAGAATGAGTTTTCATTACGGCCACACTATTTCATATTTTTAATGTTTAATAATGGGTAATAAATTAAGAAGAAAAAGGAGAGAAAGGAGTCATCATTAGGAATGTACTATTTCCTCTAACAAGTTTGCTACATACTAATATTTCGCTTTTTCAAAGTGTTTATATGACACTTAAGACAACTATGATTTGGTGGATGAAGGAAAAAAATTAGTGGAAGTGGAAGTTACTATTATAGGATCAATATATACATGGATACACAAAGAGGGAAAATAAAAAGTGTCCGCAAATATCATTTTACTTTATTTCTTTCTTTGTTTCAATGCAATGGCTATAAAAGTTTTGAACCCAAAGTCCAAACCTCCACCCTTCAAAGCAGGACATTATTTTGGAAGGAGATGCCTCTCCATTGGCAATGGGGTCTGCCTCATCCTTGGATGATTGATCCTCTCGTTCGGGATGCTAGATTATTACTTTGTAATTTTAATATGTCAGTAATTTGATGTATTCCTCGTAGGGCCAATCAAGCAGTCTTTGAACTAGTCCAATGGGCATCCCATTATAACCGTTCTAGTTCAATACCAATCTTTGACTTACCTCGTTCTGTTTTGTTGAAGGAAGTTGAGATTAAGAATGACTTGGGTTTTGCTTCTTAATGCAATATTATCTATTGCTTTCAAAAAAAAAAAAAAAAAAAAAAAAGGGAAGAAGAAGAAGAAGAAGAAAGAGTAGAGCCACATGGGCCAGTGGGGCAATGGCATCCAATCAAATTATTTATTCCAATTTTGCATACAAGATTTTTTGAACTACAAATTTACCCCCACTAAATTTATTTTCTATCAATTTCGATTTCTGCTTTATCATTTTGACCCATCATGATTAAATTTTTTGTTTACCACTATTTTTTTCTCTGTAAATTTATTTTTAAATCATATATTTATAAAATCCTCTCTCTAAATAAAATTTTGTGACTTTCCTATTGTCAATTAGATAAAAAGAAATTTATGAAAGACTGTACATAATTATGGTCAATTAACTTATGGGATTTGAATAAGACATTAACAATTAATCAAAGAGTAGTGTTATAGTACCCAAAGGCCCATTCTCATTCGCCGTATCAGCCTATGTGACATGCTACACCAATTAACTCTTAAACACAAAAAATTGTAGTTTACATGGCATATCACATTAGCTTACGTGACTACCAGGGATAACTCATATTGTGGGACCTCAAACCTTACGACAATTGCATTCTTTGCCAAAGTTTAACTGAAAGCAGCCTCTTGTATGAATGTCATTTCTCTGTTGGAATATGGAATTCCATTCTTCTCAAGTGTGGTGTGCACATACAACCGAGATATTGGAACAATGTGTTAGGAATTGAACCAAAGGGAAATAAGAATGCAGAATAACTTGAATAACAAAATTTCCTATCAATTCCATGCAGCCCATGAATCTAATTGTGTTTGAGTACAAAACTAGAAACCCTAACTAAAAGAAGGGTTTGAATATTTACAGTTTGTTATGTCTTCTTCTTCTTCCTTCACGCTTTGAATCCAGACAGCAATGGTTTGAGTAGCCCAAGTGTTCTGCCTCCAATGGTATCCACACTTAGCAAAAGTCTTCAAACTTCCCTTAACCAATCCTTGTTGATGCTAGAAGAGGAGAAGAGAAGAGAGAGAGAGAGAGAGAAAGAGAGAGCACTCTAGGTTCGGCTAGGGCTTAGAGAAGAATGAATTATGTGTGATACACATGCTAATGTGTATATATATAGCCACAACAAGGGGGCCGGCCATGAGGAGAGAGAATCCCATGTGGATTCTAACTTGCAATTTCTCTAAATTGCAATTTAACCCCTCATTTTTATATCTAATACAAGTGTGGTCCTCTAGAACTTTTCTTATTCAATATTGCTCTTTCTCTCAAAGCTTTAAAGTCCCTTTTTGCATGATCAGTGTGTGACCTATTGGGTTCATATCATCATGTGGTAAGAATAACACAAGGTGTGCACAATGGAACACTTTCCATTAAGGGTCTAATTAGAACAACTTCCAATTTCTTAATTGATTATAACTTACTTATATCAATTAGGGCTTCTACTAACCATGAGTAACATCTAGCAATGGCTCATGGTGTGGTTCTTGATGAGGTGAATAAATATCGAACAAAGAACCCTTCAGTTACAGCTTAAGGTTACAATCACATTTTTCCAACTATACTATGTCTTTGATTAAACTAATAGGACATGGAAGTCTGTCAAGTCCTTAGTTTAATACTTTATATTCATTCATGAATATCAACTCATTGATGCATTATGAAAACTCATTTTCATAGTCATCCTATCATGGCCATGGACTTTATGAGTTATATTATGAATGCTATGTGAGACATTCTCTCCCTTTTATTGAGAGTGTGGATTCTTTATTGATCACTCACATGCCTTCACACATATATCAATAGGGCCAATGAACACCTTTGTAAACCCCAGAGGAATCTACACTTACTGTTATCAAACTTCTAAGGCTATATACATAAGACAACTATGGTGTCTCAGGTCTAAGGATTACTTGTACCACTGCAACTATAAGAAACTGATTGATAGGTAGGTAAAACTCCATTAAGTTGATCTCATATTTTATGGTCATATTCAGTGTACCTATTCATGTAATAGGCACCCACATGTTGGTTATAGTGTCCGCACACAAATAGCTTGAGATTAGCTATCCTCCTATAGAGCCAACCTAACATGTGCTAGTCCTATAGCTCATTATTGTCCATCATAATGAACCTTTAAGTAGGAATGATTTAGGAGTATAGTACAGAGATATATATACAGTCTCAAAATCACAACTCATTGTAATTTCATATTCTCAACTCTAACTCCATGGACATAACATATAAATATAAAGAATAGAATAAATATGATAGAAAAGCCCTTTATTAAATTGATAATAAATGTAATTAATAATAAATTAAATCAATTGATTGTTCATTATCCCTAAAGTATCATCTCCATGATAGGCTGTAGGGCATACAACTAACACAATGAGCTTTTATGGGCTGCTCATAACTTGAAAGGCAACTCATTTGGCTCGACTATAAAGAAGATGGCATGGGCAGCTACTGTTTATCATGTGTGGCATGAGAGGACAAATAGACTTCATGAGAATTTGTTTAAATCACCTAATATTATTACATCTCTCAATGTTGATGATGTCAGGATTAAAACCATGTGTTTTAAGGGGTCAAGGATAACATTAGAAATAGGGATTTATGTACGAACTGGAGTATCGACTTTGATATTCTAGTCTAATGTTTGTTGTGCTCTCTTTGTTTTTTGGTTTGCTTGCCTCATGCTGTGAGGTTTTGTTAAAATTCTTAAACAATCTCCTAAGCTAGTTTATCTTCTAGCTTAGTGGATTGTATTTGAGTTTGGTTCTCTTTTTTTCAGCCGAATGACTTGTATTTACTTCTTTTTTCTTCTTTTGGAATATAGTCACTCACTTATCCCAAAAAAAAAAAAAAAGAAAAAAAAGTCATTTGACCTATATCTTTTGATCCACAGTAAAATATCATTTGAAGTGGTACATTCTTATATGTTACAAAGTTGTGATGACTTGTGTTCTTAATGGGAAGGATTATGACCGTGTTGTTAATCCCATGGTTTGTCGGATGATCATATGTATGGGTATTTCATGTGTATGAAATGTAGAAATTGTTTTGAAACTTGCCTTATGCTTTAAGTGTTCTAAGCACTTGTTCAACTTAATTTGTAACCTTGGGGTTTAAATTGCATAAATTTAGCTAAGTATTAGGAAAAATGAATTTTCATAAAACTTCATTTTTAAAGATAATTTTTGGCGATAATTGAAGTTTATATAATTATAAGATATCTGTGATTTTATAAGATTTTATTACTATATTTGGATTGGTTTCTTTATAAGTTTGTTTTTGAAAATTCTCTCAGAAGTCAAATTTTGTACTAAAACTTGGAAATGAAATTTTCATTACTTTAAATTTCATTTTTTTGATATTTTATTTGGATTCAAATGGGGGGTTGTTTGCTTATTTCAATTAAATAACTTAAGGTAAATTGAGAATAAATGTTTTTAATAATAAAAAAAGTTGTGGTCTGCTCTATTGAGGGAGTAGCCGAACTAACAAGTAGTTTGTTCAGCAAATTTTTTCATCCATTTGAAATAAGCATCTGAAAAATCTAGAGATGATATTTTGTATATCAGTCTTAGATTGGTTTCAGACACTTTCAGACATTTAAAACTCAATTTCAAACGTTTGAAATCCTTAGTAGACAGTTTTTATATATACTTTGGAAATAACACATATGCTCCTTTAGCATGTTTATAGGTCCCAAACCTATCCCATATCCCAAACATCTTCATAGGTTAAGAGTGAGATCAGGCACATTTTTGAGCCCAGGCAAGCAAGGCGGGCCGCTTGGGGCCCATATTTTGGGCAAAAAAAAAAGGACCCCATATTTGCTTCTCCACTTTACTATGGAAGCCTCTATTAGCACCCAAAGACTTGCTTTCCATCCCCCACTTATTTTATATTTTAAGATTTTTTGAAAAATATATTAGTTTTTCATTAAAACTGATCGCACCGTCTATTATAAAACATAACTTTTTGGAAAAAAGTTTTTCCAAAATCTATCGTTTGAGTATACTTTTTAGTCATTTATGAAGAAAAGACCATAACTGGCAAAAAGGTCTATTTAAACGATAGATTTTGGAAAAAATTTCTTCCAAAAATTTGTTCAAAATGATGTTGTTGGCCGCAAGGGTTCAATCCCACTTGTTTTGATGATAACAAAGCAAAGTTGTTTTGTTTAGTTGCTAATGAAACATGAAGTTTTGATTAAGACAGGTTTAAATCCATTTACACTTCATCAAATAGCAATTGGAAGCCATAATGTAAGATAGGATGTCACAAAGCAAGCAATGAACTCACAAGAAGCATAATCCAACTCATTCACAAGATTAGAACTCATACTAGAAGCAAACAAGTTCATTTGGGAGAATTTAGGACTTTAAATGTAAGATTGGTTTAATCTTCGCTCATTTAGGAATCATGGGTCTTAGATCCTTTAAATCATTGCACATCATGGGTAATAACTTAATAAAACCTAAGTTGTTTAAACAAAAAGGACCCTAAGCCATTTGAACAAAATCTTGAGTCATTGGACTTAGAATGAAAAATTTTCATATTCTGAAATCTGGGATTTCAGTCGTCCAAGTGGCATTTTGGACATCCAAGTCTATTACAGACGTCCAAGTTGGCCTTTTAGACGATTACAAGTTATGAACTTCATTTATTTGTCTCTATTATTTATGAACGATCCTTTCAGACGTCCGAGTCTTTTTAGACATCCAAGTCCACCCTCAGACGTCCAAGTCATTTATATGACCTTTACCTAAAAATGTCCTACGGAATTTTCAAACATCCGAAATCACTTTCAAATGTCCGAATCTGTTGGGACAGATCATAACGACTAGTTTTTTAAACGGCCATTTGAGCATCTAATGTCCGCCAAACTCTCTTTCCTTGCATTTATTGCTACAGAACGGTCATATTGGACCCAAGGGCTATTAATACAAGGCCTAAGTTCATTTATGAGCATTGATTGAGCAATAAATAAGAATATTCATTGCTATTCTCTTTCAAGCCCTAGAAATCTCAAGTAAGCTTTTATTGTGATCAATCAATAGTTGAGTGAGCTTTTATTGTTGTGTTATCTACTTTTTGAGAGAAGTTCTTGTACACACAAAGTACTCAAATCATCTTTGTAATAAAGGGTTGAAAGAACCCTAGATCTGTGGCACTTAAAAAGTGCACTTGTGCAAGTATTGGTGAAAAACATTTGTGATTGTAAAAGTTTGATCTCCACCCACAAGGAGATTAGTATAGTGGATTGGTGAATCCGCAATCGAGCTCTTGATGCGAGGCCATAGGTGAAGAGGCCGAACCTCGTTAATATTGTTTGTAATCTCTCTCTCTTTTAATCTTCTTGTTGATTGTTCTATTGCTTGTTCTTGAATTTATTTTTGCTTGCGATAAACTGATTTTTAGATTGCGATTGATTTCATACTTAGCCAAAAACCCCATTCACCTCCCTCTAGGGTTGTTCACTTGGGACAACAAACGTTTTCTAATAAAATACATAATTAGTTTTTATGAAAACTTTCTATATTTTTTAAAAAACCTTAAAGAGTAAAATAAGTGGGGGATAAAAAGCAAGTCTTGGGGTGCCAATAGAGGCCCCCCTTTACTATTTATCTCATAGCCCAAAGAAGCTTATCCTATATAGATTGTTTTTTGGAGGCCTCTATTGGCACCCAAAGACTTGCTTTTCATCCCCCACTTATTTTACACTTTAAGATTTTATGAAAAATATAGAAGGTTTTCATAAAACTCATCGCACTGTCTATTAAAAAACATCATTTTGAACAACTTTTTGGAAGAAAGTTTTTCCAAAATCATCGTTTTAGAGGACTTTTTAGTCATTTATGAGGCGAAAATTATAAATGGCAAAAAAGTCTACTTACACAATAGATTTCGAAAAAACTTTCTTCTAAAAAGTTGTTCAAAATGAAGTTTTCTAATAGCATACACGATCATTTTTTTTATGAAAGCCTTCTATATTTTTCATAAAATCTTAAAGTATAAAATAAGTGGGGGATGAAGAGCAAGTTTTTGTGTGCCAATAGAGACCCCCTTGTTTTTTTTTTAATTTTTTAAAAGGCCCCATTTTACCAATTAAGTCAGTCCATTTCCAGCCCAAAATAAAAATTCAAAAGTTTTTTTTTTTCAAAAAAGGCCCCATTGGACTCTTGGTCAGTCAAAAGTTCTTTTTTTTTTTTTTAAAAAGGGCCCCATTCGACTCTTGGTCTCTCCTCAACTTCCCCTTTTTTTTTTTTTTTGCTAAGTACCGATTATGTTTGCTTCAATTGCTTATTTGGATTGGTTTTTGCAATTTTTCTTTTTTGGGTAAAATCTTCAAAGAAGCAGGAAGCTACTAAACTAAAAATAAAAAAAAAAAAAAACAAATCAAAGTATATTACTATAAAACACCCGCCCCAAAAACCCACGACCAAGAAGGCAAGGATTCAAAATTTAAATAAAAACTTGGTTGTCGCTTTTTGGGTGGGTGTTTTATACCAATTTTTTTTTTTTTTGGTATGGATATTTAGAACCTTTTTTTTTTGGAATGTGTATAGAGGGAAGAAGACTCCATTTTAGGAGTTCGCCTGGACCTAAATAACTCAGAACCGGCCCTACTACCCATGCTCAAACCAAAGAGTAGAATCCCTGCCCATGCCATGCCCCACATGTCAATCCTAAATATAAAAGCAAGATGTGACCTCCTAAATCTTATTAAAATCTCCAAACGCCATAACACGAGATTATGAAGGCAATAAGACTAGTTGAGGGAGGGTGGGGTAAAAAAAAAATTAATAAATAAAAAATAACAAGACTAGATTATATATGAAGAGAAAACCCTTTTTCTCAATCGTCATCAGGCAGAGAAGAAAAAGAGGATTTGTTTACTTGAGGGTGATATCCGACTCCAACCCTCTCTGACAAGATCTCTTGATGATAATCTGTATGATAATAAAAAACGATTAAATCTTAATATAGAAGCAAAACAAAAAAACAAAAAAACAAAATTATATATATAAAACTCAAATCATATTCAAATAAAAAGACAAATTGTAAATATATGTGTATATATATACACACTCAAGTATGGACCGTTTGGTGAATGACGATGCTCGAGCTGAAAGCTTAAAGATTAAAATACATTACTCTCAAGTCTTAACCAAGTTCATCCATTATATTCAAAGCCCAGAAAATCCCCAACCTAGGAAAATGCAAAGAGAGAAGAAATTCCAATATGAAAACCCCAACCCTAGAAAATCTCGATTATATTTCAAACCAAATTTCAAAAATCAAAACCAAAACATTACTAGAGAAGAAGATTCTTCCCTTCTAATGGGGAGCACTCGAAGGTGGCCTAACCGTTCTTAACTGTCGGAAATGAGTGATAAAGGGACAAAATGGGGGTTAAAATGATTTCGGGCCACTCGGAGCTCCAGGAGAGGCTGAAGCTTGTGTGTGATTTTGAGTGAGAGGTGGTATGGGAGAAGCTAGTGCTAGTGAAGCTTCCAGTGACGCTGAGATAGTGGAAGGAGTTTTTGGATTCCTCATAATGTACTCCTATAGGATCGGCGGCACCGGATTACTTTCTCTTTCTTTAATTCAGACGATGGGCCTCAGCTTTCTTAGACAGGCAATAGAGTCTGATATACTCTCTGATTTTCATAAATTCTCTCTCATTTGTTTATTTCATAGCATTAATCTCATTTTGAAGCTGAACATCGTTCAAGGGTTGTCATGAGAGTTTCTTCACACCCACACGTATCATGTCACACAAGTTATAAAATAAACAAAACAGTGCCAACTTCACAAAGAACGGGGAAGACCAGATATAAGCTTTAAAGTTCATTTTGGCCCTTTCCCTTTTCCTTTCTCCTTTGTTTTTTGCACTAGCGTGAGAGCTTTTTGTTGAACTAGCAATACAGATTTTTGAGCATTCTTGCCGGTGGTGGGTGACTTTCCGATGGGTGATTTTTCAGACGACATGTTTCTTTGGGTTTATTGTTTTTATTCAAAGGCTGGAGGAGGAAGATACCAGAATAGTCTCTTTATACCATACGATCCATTAACCTATGGGTGTACCACTGTATCACCCTTAGATCATTTTCATCTAACGGTCCAAATGTTTTGGTTTGTTAAATACAAAAAAATAAAAAAAATAAAAAAAAATCACTATAAAGCTCTTTTCCATTTTGCTTCTTAAAGAAAAAATCATTTCATTTTTACCCTCAAACCACAAAGGCTGTTTGAATGAATTTTTTTATTTTTGTAAATATTAGATTTATTAATCGTGTCATTAAAGTTGAAAATGTGAGTGGATCTAATTCATTTGATTTTTTATTTCTTTTTTAATGGGGTTATTTGCTAGGGTGTTTTTTTTTTTTTTTTTTCTGAAAATATGGCTTCAAAAAGGGGTGTGCCCTCATAAACGGGTTATTGTCTCTCCTTAGACCTTAGCTAAACATTTTGGCATATTTAATGTTGGTATAACTTGATTAGGGCCAACCTTGATAGGAGGCTACTCAGGTGCAACCGCCTAAGGCACCCACTTTTTAACAAAAAATTAGGGCCCCAACTTAGTTGTTACCCTTGTAATAGGTCAAAACACACAAAAAAAAAAAAAAAAAAAACAGCTATTTTAATACTAGTAATGGCCCCAATCCAAATCTAAGGGCCCCAAATAGTTGCTAAATTACAAAGGAAGAACATTATTTTATTTTTATTTTTTAGTTCTTAAGATTTATTTTTAGTTCTTACAAAGAAGCATGAAGCTACTAAAAAAAAAATAAAAAAATCAAAGTATATTACTATAAAACACTTGCCCCAAAAACCCACGGCCGAGAAGGCTAGGATCCAAAATTTTAATAAAAAGTTGGTTGTGGCTTTTTGGGTGGGTGTTTTATACCCTTTTTTTTTTTTTTTTTTTTTTTTGGAGTGGATATTTAGAACTTTTTTTTTTTGGAATATGTATAGAGGGAAGAGGACCCCATTTTAGGAGTTCGCTTGGGGCCTAAATAACTCAGAACTGGCCCTACTACCCATGCTCAAACTAAAGAGTAGAATCCCTGCCCATGCCATGCCCACATGTCAATCTTAAATATAAAAGCAAGATGTGACCTCCTAAATGTTATTAAAATCTCCAAATGTCATAAGACAAGATTATGAAGGCAATAAGTCTAGTGGAGGGAGTGTGGGGTAAAAAAAAAAAAAATAGGACGAGATGATATATGAAGAGAAAACCCTTTCTCTCAATCCTCATTGGGCAGAGAAGAAAAAGAGGATTTGTTTACCTAAGGGCGATATCCAACTCCAACCCTCTCTAACAAGATCTTTTGATGATGATCTGTAAGATAATAAAAAACAATTAAATCTTAATATAGAAGCGCAAAAAAAAAAAGAAAAAAAAAGAAAGAAATTATATATTATATATATACATATATATAAAACTCAAATCATATTCAAATAAAAAGGTAAATCGTACATATATGTGTATATATATACACACTCAAGTCTGGACCGTCTGGTGAATGTCGATGCTTGAGCTAAAGGTTTAAAGATTAAAATACATCACTCTTAAGTCTTAACCAAGTTCATCTATTATATTCCAAGCATAGAAAATCCCCAACTTGGGAAAATGTAAAGAGAGAAGAAATTCTAATATAAAAACCCCAACCCTAGAAAATCCCTATTATGTTTCAGACCAAATTTCAAAAATCAAAACCAAGACATTACTAGAGAAGAAGATTCTTCCCTTCCCCACTTGGAGGTGGCCTAGTTGTCCTCAACTGTCGGAAATCAGTGATAAGGGGTTAAAATAGGGGTCGAAATGATTTCGGGCCACTCAGAGTTCCAAGAGAGGCCACCATCGCTTGCACGTGATTTGAGTGAGAAGCGGTGTGGGAGAAGCTAATGCTAGTGCTAGTGCTAGTGCTAGTGAAGCTTTCGGTGACGCTGAGATAGTGGAAGGAGATTTTGGATTCCTTATAATCCACTCCTATAGGATCGACAGCATTAGGTTACCTTCTCTTTCTCTGATTTAGACGATGAGTTTGTTCTTCCACTCAGCTTTCTTTGACAGGCCATAGAGTCTGATATACTCTCCGATTTTCATCAATCCTCTCTTATTTGTTTATTTCACAACATTCATCTCATTTTGAAGCTGAAAAGCGTTCAAGGGTTGCCATGAGAGTTTCTTCACACCCACACGTATCATGTCACACAAGTTATAAAATAAACAAAACAGTGCCAACTTCACAAAGAACGGGGAAGACCAGATATAAGCTTTAAAGTTCATTTTAGCCCTTTCCTTTTTCCTTTCTCCCTTTTTTTTTTAACTAGCATGACAGGTTTCTGTTGAACTAGTAATAGAGATTTTTTAGCATTCTTGTCGGCGGTGGGAGACTTTCTAGTGGGTGATTTTTTGGATGACATGTTTCTTTAGGTTTGTTGTTTTTACTCAAAGGCTGGAGAAGGAAGATAGCAGAATAGTCTCTTTATACTATGCGATCCATTAACCCACCCTTAGATCATTTTCATTTAAAGGTCCAAACGTTTTGGTTTGTTAAATACAAAAAAAAAAAAAAAAAAAAAAAAAAAAAAAAATCACTATAAAACTCTTTTTCCTTTCACTTCTTAAAGAAAAAATCGTTGCATTTTTACCGTCAAACCACATGGGCTGTTTGAATGAATATTTTTATTTTTGTAAATCTTAGATTTATTACTCGTGTTATTAAAGTTGGAAATGCGAGTAGATCTGATTCATTTGATGGTATGTTTTTTTTTTTTAATGGGGCTATTTGTTTGGGTGTTTTTTCTTAGAATATGGCTACAAAGAGGGGTGTGCCCTTATAAATGGGTTATTGTCTCTCTTTAGACCTTAGCTAAACATTTTGGCATATTTAATGTTGGTATAACTTTACCAGGGCCACCCTGATAGGAGGTTACTTAGGCGCAACTGCTTGAGGCCCCCAATTTTTAACAAAAAATTAGGGCCCCAACTTAGTTGTTACCCTTGTAATAGGTCAAAAAAAAAAAAAAAAAAACCATCTATTTTAATACCTAGATTAGTAATGGCCCCAATCCAAATCTAAGGGCCCCAAATAGTTGCTAAATTATAAAGGAAGAATATTATATCATTTTTATTTTTTAGTCCTTATAAAGATTTATTTTTAGTTCTTACAAAGAAGTAGGAAGCTACAAATATATATATAGATTACTATATTTTTACTAAATCTTCTTCTTATTTTAAAACAAAATTTAAAAAATATTTAGGTCCTACTCAGTCTTCTCCTTCTCTTGTTAAAGAATATGTCCAAGCTTCTAAATTTGATCAATATCATATTCCTTCCCAGGAAACTAAACACTTCGTTACCCTTTCTTTGCCTCACGAATTCATTATTCCTTAGCAAAAACAAGGTTTCACTCATCTCCATTTTGGAACAGTAAGACTTGCTCTCACCTTTCATGGTAGAAAAGGTCTCCCTGCTGTTTCAATAATAGCCCTCCTTAATTCCCGATTCACAGAATATCAGTATGCAGTAATTGGTATAGTTCAAACAACATTGAATGCTAGCACAGTTTTTGTTACTCTCTACACAAACTTCAACATGCCTCTCAAAGATCCACATCTTTGCGATGCTCTCAAAGTGCAGATTCAAATCTCTGGAGCTTCTCAGATTTCAGATACTTTTTCTGCTATTCTTTATTATCAGATTGCCTACAGACTTCAGAATCATGCTTTTGATGATATACCACCATCCAAATAGCATGGCCGGTTTTTTGACATGTTTTCTTGGTGCACAGCAGAACTCCAGATTCCTAATTCTACAATTCCTCAAGTTATTGGAAAATTTGTTGCTCGTCTCACTGGTAGACTTAGAGAATGGTGGATTGTTCTTGGTGAATATCGTCAAAGACAAGTTGCCTAATCGGCTTCGCTAGAAAATTTCTTAACACTATTACTCACAAAATTTTTGGGTGCTGTTACCCATCATGCTGATCAAGCTTGTGAAGAATTTCTGGCTATGAAATGTTGTTCTTTCAACAGAAAAGATCTTGAGAAACATTTTAATCAGATGTCTCAACGCTTCTACACCATTAATGGCATGGATGATGTGAATTTGAAGCACTCTTTTCTCAACTCTCTCCTAGAACCATTGGGAAATGAAACTCTCAAATTCAAGAATGTCTAAAGAATTCTTCTTGAAGGAGCTTCTCTATCAACATCTTCTCATTGCTCTTGACAAACGTTGTAACCAAAGAAAGTTTCTGGTTGAGATCGAAAAAACTAACCACAAACTTGGTGATGGCTGTAACTGCAAAGATCTTCATATCAAGTGTAAAGACAAAGATTGCTCTTGTCCCACTCGAAAAAAGAATCATTGTCAGTGCTTTTCATCTAAGCCTGCTCCTCATTCTTTCAAGAAATCAACAAAGAAAAGAAAATGGCGATTACTTAGAAAAAAGCTTTTTTGAGGGAAAACTTTAGACAAATGCTTTGTTTGTAAAAAACTAAGCCATTTTGCCAGAAACTGTCCACAGAAAGAAAAATCTACTCGTCTCCTTGAACAAGCCTTTCTTTATGCTCAAGAATTTTCTTCATCAAACCTCGAGTCTCTTTATTCTCTTGATGAAGATTATTCTCCTGAAGCGTTCATCGCAATTGGATATTCTCCTTCTGCATTCGATATTGATGAATCTGATGATGCCCTAAACATCCAAACTCTCTTGCCCATAGAACCATTGGAAATTCTCCCTTCTCATCCCATTCCAATTGCCCAAGTTCAAATTGTTCTAGAACCATATGCTCAACCTATCTCTGTTATTGCACTCTTTAATACTAGTGCATCAGCCATAATCATGAACCTTAAGGTCTTATCCCCTCACTTTTGGCTCCCTCACCACCAAATGTTTCATGCTGTAAACAAAGAAACCTTTCTCATTGATAAGATTAGTAAACATATTTTAATCCGAGTCTTTCCTCACTTAGTTCTCAAACACCAAGTGTTAGGATCTTCTCTTACTGGTAAAGAACTTCTTATTGGCTTTGACCTCTTTCATCGAATTCCCAATCTTCGATAGTCATCAAAAGGATTATCCTACAAACAATACCTTCTTACTGTTGTCCCAAATATATAACCCCAGAGAGGGGGTGAATAGGGTTATTGGCCAAATTAAAAACTAATTGCAAACTCAAAATAAAATTATTGCAAGAAAGAACAAATGTAACAACAAGCAATAATAAGGAGATTAAGAAGAAGAGAATGCAAACGATGTTAACGAGGTTCGGCCTCCCGCCTACGTCCTCGCCTCAAGAGCTCACTTGAGGATTCCCCAATCCACTATCACTCTCCTTCAAGGTGGAGTAGCAAACCTTTACAACTCCAAGTGTTCTTCACCAACACTTGTTCAAGAAACACTCTTCAAGTGCTTACAAATGGGGGTTTTCTTAACCCTTGAATACAAGATGATTTGAGTATGTTTTTGTGCTCAAGAAACTCTCTCAAAAGATTGGATACACAGAAATTGAAAGCTCACCCAGCTATTGATTAAAACTCAATAAATGTTCACAAGTGAATTTAGGGCTTGTAAATGAATGATTTTATTTTTGGCTCAATCAATACTCATAAATGAGTTTAACACTTGTATTTATAGCCCAAGAGGTCCATATGACCGTTCTATGGCAATAAATGCCGGGAAAGATAGTTTGGTGGGCATTTAATGCTCAAAATACCGTTTAAAAAACTAGCACTTATATGACAGCCCGAAGGTTTCAGTCGTTTGAAATGAGGCTACTGAAAAAACCAGAGAAGGTGTAATTTGGATCTTTTTGCATATAAATTTTAGTCGTCTCAAAATCCCTTTCAGTCGACTCAAATGTTTTTTCAGTCGGCTTAAAAATTAGTACAGTTGACTCAAACATTATTTCAGTCGACTCAAATGAGTCGTCTGAAATTTACAGAGAGATGGTTTTGAGACTTGGTTATTTTCAGTCTTCTGAAAGACTTTTCAGTCTGCTGAAAATCCTTTTTAGTCGTCTGAAACTTCTTTCAGTTGTCTAAAACAATGTTTTCAATCGTCTGAAATTCCTTTTTCACAGATATGAATAAAAGTCTAAGTCTTTTGGCTTTGTAAATAAATTTCCTTTTCTATGCAAGATAATTATGATTCAATTAAGACTTAAATGCATGATTCCTAAGCCTTTGATCACATATGAACACAAATTGAGATCAAATCTTACAAATTTGATCCTAGCACTCTAATATCTTTGCTTAGAGTCCATTTGATTGTTGGTCAATATTGACTTGTGTCCTTTGCTGCTTTTTGGCTTTTGACTGGGCATATATGACCTTGGTTGCTTGAAATCCTTAATTGCTCGTCTCATATTGAATTAAGATGCTCATTAGGCCATCTAGTGTGTTGTTATCATCAAAATATGGGATTGAGACCTTTTAGGCCAACAATCTCCTCCTTTTTGATGATGACAATTCACAGATGTATGATATGGGGAAATAAATATATATGAGAGGTAATTTGCTCCCCCTATCAACATACATGGTATACAATTGTCAATTCTACACATTAGGAATTCATATATGAGATTTTTAAGCAAAAATAAGGTCAATTTGGAACCAAATAAAAGATCATTTCATAAATGATAATAATCTTAAATACAATTGATCGATTTTATAACAATCAAAGATATGTCGAAATGCTGCAATCAAAGATATGCCAAAATGTTACAATATATCAAAAGACTATCAAATATATCCATAATAGAACAAATTATCCAAAAAGAACTATCAAGTGTATCAAATACATCCCATACATCTCAAAAATCTCCTCCTATGGCATCATAAAAAAAAAAAAAAAATCACAAAGGAAAAGCAGGTAAAGAGTCACGGAGCTACTGCTGCATCATCGCTTGAGTCCTCTTGATGTCGTTGATGTTAGTACTCATGATGTCGAGACGATCATGTAGACCCTTAAGCTTCTTAGTGAAATATTTGCGCATGTCGGTTATTTGTTGGGAAAGGGAGGAGAAGAGGTCTCGGATGGTAGCAGAAGGAGGAGGGGAACAGGGGCAATGGGAGTAGAGGGTGTGGGAGGTGTGGTAGAAGGGATAGTGGAGGTGGAAGGAGTGGTGGTGGTGGTAGTGGTAGGTAGGGGAAGGCTAGAATCAGGGGGGAGAGTGTTGTAAGCATTCAACTCAGCATCCTCAGCTTCTTCTCCTAAGGGTTCGCCAGCGGCTGTGCCCTACTTTACCCATATGCCGTCACGGACTTCGTATTTTATCAGACTAAGCATGGTCTTATTGATACAGTCCCGAAAGCTGTGCTTGAATTCATCATGCCCTGTCAATGGCACCCCAAAATGCTGAAAGATTGTTGTGAGAGCGGCTCCATAGGGCAAGATGCTTTTTCCTTCACCTTTCTTGCTCTTAGCTTCATTTTTGGTCTTGTCCACGCAAGATTTCATATGATGCATCATTAAATGGCCCAGATTAATGTGCTTGTCTGTCAGAATACACCAAAGCAAACATATGTCCATGTAGGACACATGATCCTTGCCGCCTCCCCTAGGCACAAGATTATAGAAAATGATTTTGTGCAAGAGATTATTTTCAAGGGATAAATCTTTGAGGGGTGGTTTAAAAGGTTTTGAGATATTAGTACGGCCAAGGATGAGATTAAGGGCCGTAATTTGATGGAAGCCATTGACTCGAGGCCAAGCATGGGTGTCCGAGATGGTGACACCACCTTGAGGAACTTTGAAAATAGCATTGAAAATGGCATCAATGAGGATAATGTGTTTGCCATTAACAAAGGAGATAATTTTTCCAGGGTTGGGTATAGTGAAATTTGTGTAAAAAATGCGAACTAAGGTAGAATAGCAAGGAAGAAAGAGAGAGGCAAAATCCAAGAGCCCAATGACTTTGAGCAGTGAGGGAATACGAAAGTGATATGTATCAAGAAACGGCTGCTCAACGATTTTGGGATAAACAACTTTCTTGTTTTTAAATTTTGAATCATAGAGGAGTTTAAGGGCAGGGGTTTGGAAATTTAGAGATTCAAAACATGGGGAAGGAACATCATAGCGTGCCTTGGTGCGTTCTTCATGGAGTAGGTCTTTCTCGTCTGGTTCATTGCCAGAGTCGTAAGCAGGATCACCTGGTTGAGCCTGAGGCTGTGGAGGAAGTGGAGGAAGAACGACGTGTTGTGGTGGCTCTTAAGGAGGAGGAATAAGTTCTCGTTCCTCTGCAGTTTGAGTAGCGAGTCTCTCGGAGCGAGGCCGACTTCGAGAGGTGCAAGCCGCGGTGGTTTTCTTCGCCTTGGTGGGTTTGGAGGACTCCCCTTACTTGGAGTTCTTTCGTTTCTTCACATTTTCTAGCGGTAGAGGGTCGGCAATAGGGTATTTGTCACGCAATCCTAAGTTCGTGGCCTTTAATCTTGCCATAGAGGAGGTTTTTGAAAGAGAGTGGAGAAGTTTTCGAGGAGTTTCGGAGGGAGAGAGATGGAGTGGAGAGAAAAAAAGTGCGTGAAAAGTGAGTTTTAAAAAGTTAGGGCTCGAAACACATATATATAGCCCCGATAGTTTCAGTCGGCTGAAACTTGTTTCAATCGTCTAAAACTAGTATTTCGAATGCTTGAGTAGGGTTTCAGTCGTCTGAAATACTCGACCGAAAAAAACAGAGAACAAGGAAATAGGGATAATCCTGCCCTAGGTTTTAGTCAGCTAAATTTATAATTCAATCGTCTTAAACTGTGATTTTGGACGCCTGAGATACATTTCAGTCGTCTGAATCACATGTCTAAAAAATACAGAAGGCATGTAAAATGTGATCAACAGGTTCTGGGTTTTAGTCATTTGAATTGTGAATTCAGTCGTCTGAAATTGTTTTTCAGTCGTCTGAAAATTATTTCAGCCGGTTGAAAAACAAAATAAAATAAAATTCTCAAATTAGGCAAGTTAACATATATCATCACTTAAGCACATACCCAATTCACGTTTTATGAAGTTAAACCCCTCTTCTTGAAGAGGTTTTGTAAAGATATCCGCTAATTGGTGTTCCGTACCAATAAACTCAATCTTAACACTTACTTAGAGTCAAACTCCTACCATGTTCCCCTTTCCCCATTAGATTCCATAAAGTCCCTCCTCATTTAAGACTGTTGTGCAAACAACCAATCAGAATTCCTTACAAAGAATCCTTAGCCTCTCTAGACCAATCTAGACTTTTTTGTCCATCTTGCCTTAAAAAAAATGAAGAGGTAAATCCTACAAATGCAAGTCACAGAGGCATGAATCCTTCCCATTTGGAATTGGCTAAAGTAGAATTAGCCACACTACTTAAACAGTCTCTCATCGAGCCAACCACTTCACCATGGGCGTGTGAAGCTTTTTATGTGAATAAGCATTTTGAGCAAGTTGCAGGAAAACTCAGACTTGTCATCAACTACCAAGATCTCAATCAGTTTCTTATTGATGACAAGTTTCCCTTATCCAACAAAGCTTCATTATTTCAACACCTTTCCAATGCAAAGGTTTTTTCAAAGTTTAATTTGAAAGCTGGATTTTGGTAACTTGGAATTCATCTAGAAGACAGACCTAAATGGCATTCTGCATACCAAATCACCATTATCAATGGACTGTGATGCCTTTTGGTCTCAAAACTGCTCCTTCCCAGTTTCAAAAAGCTATGATCAATTTGTTCAGGCTACTCCTTGCTCACGCCCTGATCTATATTGATGACATTCTTCTATTCTGCAAAGATCATCATTCTCATACTCTTTTACTTTCAGAATTTAACCAACTGGTAAAAACTCAAGGAATTATGCTTTCAGAAAAGAAGATGATAATTAGTCAAGATTCAGCTAACTTTCTAAGAATGACAATTTTTGATAGAAAATATGCTTTCCAGCCTCATATTGCACAAGCCCTCACATCTTTTCCAGATATTCTCACAAGCACAAAGATGATTCGGCAATTTCTTGGCATAGTCAACTACATGGCAGATTTCAACCCCAAAGTTGCTATCCATAGAAACTCTTTGTCCCAGCTTCTAAAAAAAAACCACCTCCCTGGGATACTTCTCATATTACTTATGTTTAAGCCCTTAAAAAACCTCTCTAGATCACTTCCCCCTCTGCAGATCCTTTGTGATGGAAAAAGAATTCTTCAAACCGATGCAAGTGATGAAATTTGGGCCACCGCACTCTTTGAAGAAATCAATGGAAAGAGACACCTTTGTGGTTATAAAGTGGAGCATTCAAATCCTCTAAGCTCTATTATCACTCCACATTCAAAGAAATCCTTGCTGTCAAACTCATAATAGAAAAATTCCAGTTTCACCTCCTTGGATACAACTTCCTCGTCGAAATGGATATGTCTTCCTTTCCCAAAATGTTACAATTCAAAAGGAAAACACTTCTTCACCCCTAGTTACTTCGATGATCTAATTGGTTCTCTCAATGGACTTTTCAAGTCAAACACATTAAAGGCAAAGATAACATCCTTGCTGACTTTCTCTCAAGGACTCCCCAAATGATTCATCCAGTCCTTCCTCTTCCTTAATGTGTTTATACTATAACATAACCATCTTCCTCATCAAACCCTCCTCCAGAATTACCCTTGGAATTCTATCTATCTCGTCTTCCTCCTGATATTGATCAACGGATTGTTGAAATGACAATTCATTATCGCGCACGAGATATTCTCTCAACCCTCCAAAATCATTTGGTATCTACCAATCCACAATTTCTCTATAGTTGGCCAGATCTTGATACCCCATGGAAAACCCCCATTAAATTTTGGATAACTGGTTGGTCTATTTACTCCTACATTTACCTATGGTATTTATTCAATGAATATGATATGTATTTGATTTTCGAACCATTGTTCTACATTAACTTCATGGGAAACAATCATTATCTTTTAAGTTCTTCACCTATCTCTTTCAACATAATGCGTATAATGGTTGGTGGCGAAGTTTTTGTGGTAATGAACATCCTCTCCTACATCAACAGACAATAAGAGCCTCTGTTGTTATCAAACTTCAATCCAAAGCCAACATCATTCAAGATGGCATTCTCTTTCCTGCCATAATCACATGGCTTCAAAATGTTGATAGAACCTGGCACACTCATCAAGAAACAGAATGGATCATGTGGGATTTTCAGAAAACACTCAGAACAGTAGAAGCACTAAACTGCAATAAAGACCCTGATACCTCTTAACTTCAAGAAGGACCCACAACCCCTGATGTTTATCTCCAAAATATTCCTAGACATTCCCAACCACCAGAATCACCCAACCCCTACTCATTGTTTAATTCTCAAAATTTTGATTCTGGAAGTGATGATGATGATTAGTACCATGGCAGAGATGGATGGGACTAAAAGCTTGAAGTCCCGAAAGTATGTCCCACAAGCATCTAAAGTCACTTTTGACAAATCTAGCACCCGTGGTCGACAAAATCAAGAAAAGCAATATTATTACAGTAAAAGTTGTCACTATTCATTATTGTACCAGTGAAAGCATTTTCATTGTACATACCCATGCGATTTGCCAAAAAAGCTGCTTTTAATAAAGGAACTATGTGAAGATGTCCAGTTCATAGTTTAAATACATTCCTATTTGTAAATTAGTTTGTGTTATGTTTTGAAGTCCGAACTCTATTAAAAGACATGTTTTGCATCCTTTAGAGGCATAACCTGGGAAGTGTCCAGTACTCTCGCTTAGTTTTGTAATATCCTTATGTCTAAACTATCTAATGTATTTTCTGGTTTGTTAATCTTCTTTATTGTCCTTTATTTCTCTAAGGATTAAGACCGTAAGTAACTAATAATTAAAAACAAGACAGAATAAGAAGATGAACATAACTAACACAAAAAAATCCTTAGAGAAAAGCGTTAACAATGATTCTTTTTTTGAGTGGGACAAGAGCAATCTGTCTTTACACTTAATATAAAGATCTTTGCGATTACAACCATCACCAAGTTTGTGGAGTTGGGTTCGGGGATCTAGAATTATGAGCGGTGGAGGAAAGATAAGGGGAATGTTTTGATCTAGGTCAATAGTTTCTTCATGATCTTTATGCATGAGGATGTGATCAAGATTAAGTTCTAAGAGGTCAAAATCATTAACAGAGGTTGAAGGGTATATAAGGGGACTGGTAAGGTTTTTGAGGAAAGAGGAAATGGGATTTAGATGTTCTATTATATTAGAAGAAATTCTAATTGTTTTGAAGATGTTCCAATAATGGGATCTGGATCAGGAGGCTTTTGAGGAAGAGAATTAGGGAATTTTTTAGGTAATACGGGAGGTGTTGAAGGTAAGGCTGGGAAAATATTACTTGAATGGAATGGATTGTAAGTAGGACGTGTACTTACTAATGGTTGAGGGGTGTAAGAGGGAGTAGAGGAGAAAGGTAAAGTGGAAAAGGGGGAATACGGAGAATTATAAGAAGTGGTTATGGAGTGTATTCATACATAGGGGGAGAGACAACTTTCTTGGATGATACTTCAATCGAGCGAAGTTGAGCCATTAAATGTTTCTTTTCCAATTCCTTTTGTCCAATAAGAGGAAAAGAGACTAAGAAGTCCTTGACAGTTTTGACAATAGTGGAGAGTTCATTCTCAACTGTCTGAATTCGAGCTTTGAGATCTTGAACCAGAGATTTTGTTGCTGTTAGTTTTGAGGAAATAGTAGTAGAAAGACTTTGTTGGTTGTGTAAGATCTTCTGAAGAACTTTGTTATGAGCTTTAGCATTTTCTGCTTGTCAATTGAGAGATGCTTTTGTAGCTGAAAGTTGTCTTAGGGTTCCTTCTGAAGTGAATCCAACAGGGTTGGAGATTTTCCACTTATGTTTGTGACCATGCTGGGGATGATTAAAGTCTTGTAGAAGGGGAATTCTTCTTGGTAGGAAGTAGAGGCTTGGGAGATCATATAATAGGGTGGAGGATTAGAGGTTATGGGTTTTTGAGAGTAAGTGAAGTTGAGAGAAGAGGAAGAACCTTATTATAGTAAGGTATAAGAAAGGGTTCTGTGAAGGGGGGAGGAAAAGGTTCTATAGGTACAGTTTTGCACCCAAGGGGTTTGGGGGTAGGGGGTATCATTTTGTTAGAGTAAAGGATATAATGGTCAAATTTACTAGAGGGTTCTCCAAGGAGATCAATAGAGGGATCACCAACTTCATATCTTTCTTGAAAGATTCTTTGGGAAGATTTTTTGTTGGGAAGAGGATCAACAGTTTCTTCGTCAGAGAGACAGTCATCACAATCACAAATATCCCACCAAATATGACCAAAAGCAGATTTTCCTTCCAAAATAGGGTTGCCATCAGCATCAAAGGCAACTGTTTTGAGCTTTTTTTCATGAATGGCTTATATTGGTCGTAGAATAGCAATTTGTGTTGGAAACACAGGGCTTCTTCTGATGTAGATGATTGAGTAAAACGGATCTTGACTGAGCCATTTTCTTTTCTGATGAACACAAAATTATGTTGGCCCCCCACGATTTAGCATTTAAAATCATACCTGACTGCCACAATTTCCAGCCTCTTAGTCCACACTATCAAGTTGGTGGAATTTACCCCCTTTTTACCAAATCAATTAATGGGTTATATGGATTTTGTTTCTTTTTATTATTTTTACAATTAGTAAAAGTCCCCCAATTAGCATTAGAAAATTCTTATCACGTTAAAAAGAAAAAAAAAACCATTATTGGGAAAAAAAAAATAATTTAGTACTTCCACGCATGGAATTAATGCAACTTGATTGCACTATTTTTCTTATCACCAAAAAAAAAAAACGCCGAGCAACCCATGGATAGCTGTTGCTAGGCCCATACGATTCATATACAAAATGGCTCCGGTGCTTTTAAAAATAGTGAGTTTGATAGACCACATATGGTCTAGTACATTAAGGGAAGTCTGATTGATGCGTGAATGGCAACTTCCACAAGTTGGGCTCCTTTAGAGATTCCCAAATGCTACATAGTACCTGCTAAAAAAAATTAATGCTTCCTATTTTGACTGGAGAGTGAGTTGAGATGGTTTGGATTTTTACAGATCATTACATAGAGTAATTCCATAATTTAGAGTTTGTACAGGAAGTAGAGTAAATGAGAATAAAATGTATACTAAAAAATACAGCATATTTAATAGGACTACTATTAAATACTTTAAAGATTCAACATCAGCACCAGCATGAAAGAGAACACGCATAGCATCACGATTCTGTTAGAGGATCGTTATGTTTCTTTGTGCCACTTCAAGTAGAGAAATGAGCCCAAAGTCCTTCATGCTGGAGTCAAGAAGGGCTCTTGATATTGCTAGCCTAGATGTCTCACCATTTGGATTTAATGGATATATACATGACAAGGCTTACCCCTTATGTCAAAATTGATTGTTAAAACCCACAATTCTCTCACATATTTCACAAATGTAAGACTCCTTTCCCAGGGCCATTTTCTAATATATGGTAATCGATCAATCAAGTTTGATACTGCTCAAACTTAGTTTGTTGAAGCTTAATCTTGGCTTTCTTAATTGCTTGTGATTAAAGAATGTTTATTGATAATTTGCATTTCCAACACAAAATGGTCGGGTATTTTTTATTTTATTTTATTTTTTTTTGGTGATGCGAAAAATAGTTCAATCAAGTTGCATTAATTCCATGCGTGGAAGTACTAAATTATATTTTTTTTCTCAATAGGTGGGTTTTCTTTTTGTTTTTTTAATGTGATGAGAGTTTTCCAATGCTAAGTGGGGGACTTTTACTAATTGTAAGAATAATAAAAAGAAACAAAATCAATAACCCATTCATTGATATGGTAAAAAGGGGGTAAATTCCACTAACTTGATGGTGTGGACTAAGAGGCCTAAAATTGTGGTAGTCAGGTATGATTTTAAATGCAAAATCATGGTAGGCCAACACAATTTTGTGGTTAAAAGTTTTATATATAGCCCAAAATCATGGTGGCCCAACATGAGTTTGGCCCTTTTATATCATTTCTATGCGGTGTTGGGTGGTGTATACTAGGATTAAAATCGTGTTGGGTCACCACGATTTTGGGCTCCGTACATCGTTTTTATACAATGTTTGGTTGGCGTATAAAAAAGGTATACCCGCCTAAAATCGTGTTGAGGAGGCACGATTTTGTGTAAATCGTGGTGGCTAGGCGTGATTTACTATATATTTGGAAATAAGTTTCATTTCACTGTATGTTTTGGAAAAAGTTGGTCAATGACAATACATTAGGAAAAGGCTCCAAAAAACTGCCAACAACCTAATAGGACCAACAGAAAACAAACCAAGGGTAAAAAAAACTTTGAAAGAAACCAAAACCTCCAGATAAACCTAAAAAACAACCACAGGAACCAAGAACCACCAAAACAGAGCAGCCAAAATAATTAACAGCTCATAGCACACCTAGTATAGCCAGTTTTGCATTTAAAAAAAATATTATAAGGCTAAGAAACTTGCATTTCAATGTTTGCCCCACTTTCTTAAAAATTAACATTCAAATGATAATAGACCATCATCCTTGAGGGAGAGCAGGCCTCATGCCCCACTGCCTACTTAAATATACTAGCCATTCCATCCAGCAAGTTCAACCGGCAACCCCTGCCATGCCTTATATGGAATTTAGTGTCTAAAAGATTCACAGGGTTCTAGTTCATTACTAAATCTTCCATTTTATTTTCCTGGCCCTTTTTTTTTCCAAAACCATTCTCTATACTTTCTCTGATAATCTCATTTGCCACTCATTGGAAAACCAATTGTTAGTACAATTATTAGTATGAAATAATTCTATACCTAGGTGATTGTAATAATATAAAATTAGACAAATTAATTAATTGGAAGGTTTATTTCTCTTTAAAAGGGATTAACAAACCTAATAACAATCAATGTTTCCCCACTATCTTTATGTTAATTGGATTCAAAGGATTGCAAATATTAACTAGCAGCCTTAGTCCCAAAAAATAAAATAGATCTTGCACACCCATATCATGTCCATAGTGACCCACTTCGCAATAGTATTCAAAACATGCAGTACCACAGTTTACACAAAACAAAGAGAAAAGAAATCACAATTAGCAAACCCATTAGCAAAATGTACAGGGGTAGTAAGAGTTTCAGCTGCTGATAACTAAATTTTCATATATCTACACAGGCAAACGATATGACCCAGAACTGACTATCACAAGGTGCTGAGCTCCAAAACTGAGAACTATCCCAAGCACCAAACACCACCAATCAGATTCAGCCCAGAAAAGTAAAACCATACTCTACAGCTGCCAGAACAACACATAACTAAACCAGAAAACCCACAAAATAGAAGAAATATGTAGAAAATCAAAAACAGCAAAGCAAAATACAAAATCCCAGCATCTCTGTGACGAACTTAGACCAAACCTTATAGCCATTAGCACGATACAGAGATCTAAATACAATGTTTGACGGCATACCCAAAAAAAGAAAAAAATCACTAAGCTATAAAAATAAGAATAAAAATAAAAATAAGGGAGCACAGCAACCGTATAGCTATTAGCAGACCAACCAAAGTAGAATAAAAAATAAATAAATAGAAGGCAAGAAGGACCTGGAAAAAGTGGTAGCCAAACACGCTTACAATGTGTTGAGAGAGAGAACCGTTCGTCAAAGGGGTTTCAACCGATGTAACTGATATAAAGTATGAACCTTAGGAAGATTTGCAATGGAAGGATGATACACACACAGCTAAGCATTTAATCAACGTGGGACATTAGGTAAAATTTTCATGTTTTTGTCCAAAATGAAAATGCACTTTTAGCACCCTTAAGCTTTTGCTAAAAAAATTTGAGGAAAAAAAAAAAAAAAAAAACCAGAAGAGAATAGGAGGAGGAAGAAGCAAAAAAATTCTCAAATTTCTTCAGGAAAAAATGTTGAGCACTAAGAATTTCTTTTTCTTTTTCCTTTTTTTTTTTTTTTTTTTTTTTTGTTTTTTTTTTGTTTTTTTGGGCTATGGGTGAGGAAGAGTGAGATAACTAAGAAGAAAAATCACAAGTCCAACATGATTGAATAGGAATGATCAAGTAACATACAAGACTGATTACACCCCACACCCCAAAAGCTTAAATACTTTTTTTTTTTAAATTAAAAATTAGGGGTATCCAAGTCTTACTCTCGTCGAGATTTCAACCAAAACTATTTTCCTAACGGCTCGTGTGAGTTGTTTCATACTCACACAAATAGCGATCTCTATGAAGGGTTGAAGCAATAACCTTTAAGGAGCACACCTAAGGTCTAACTGCTCAACCAACCCACAGAGACAAACCTAAACAATTTTTAAAAAGCTAAATTGTTGTTTATATATCACTCTTAACACCCCATCTCTCTCTTTCTTTCTTTTTTCCTTTTTTTTTTTTTGCTATTAATTCCTAGCACCCCATCTACTAGTGTCTTGGTAATATTTGTTTCCTTGTTTTGAAGCTCTAAAAACAAGGAAGCCACCTCCAAATCAAACAATCAGCCAACACAAATAAAATCTCACATCTTACTGCACACACTGAAGCCCTAAAAATAAAACACCCAAAAAAGAAAAACCCCAAAACAAAATAAACAAATCCATATCTAATTTAAACAATAAAAATCAATATATAAACAATAAACAACCACAAATATAAACAATAAAAACCAGCCAACATCTAACAACACATATATATAAATTAATACACTACAAACAAATCCATATAAATTAGCACACAATAAACAAATCCATATATAAATTAATACATAATAAACATATCCAAATCTAAACAAAAAAAAAAAAAAAATGAGCATATAAACAATAAACAACCAGAAATCTAAACAATAAAAACAAACCAACACCTAATCAATATATATCTAAATTAAATGGAAAACCAAAAGAAGACATACCTTATTGGTGGAAGCAGAAAGGAAATCGCAAAATAAAGGAGAAAAAGCAAACCATAAAATCAGATTTCTCCTAAAGCAACCATTAAAAGAAGGATGGCTTTACCGAAGCACAAAACGGAGGACAACATGAAGCCCCTAGACAGACTCGACCACCATTTGTATCATAGCCATCCAAACATCCCCAAGAGCAAACCCGTCAAGCAGAGATCAAGCCTCACTCTACACAAAGACGATAGTAAGGAGAAAACCAATGGATTTTACAGGGAGCGGAGCAATAGGAAGGAGAAAACCAATGGATCTTGCAGAGAATGGAGCAATTTCCAACACAAAACCCTTCCCAACACAAAACCTGCACAGCAACCAAAGAGTCAGACACGTTCTTCACGCATCAAAAACACCAGCAAAACGATGTTGTTTTGGGTCTCCCACACACACATAAAAGCCCTCCAATGCCGTTTTCTTCAAAGAAGAGCGTCGTTTTTAAGCACAAGAACGCCGTTTCATTCCAAACGGGATGCCGTTTCGACTTGGGAATAGTAACTGGGCCAAAGATAAATAGTGAAAAGTGTATCCTCTCTTTTATTATACTTGCTAGATGTGCATAAATCGCGCTTGGCGAGCATCATGAAAGGGTTGAGTTGCCTATGCTGGTTGCATGTCGAGGCAAACAATATCCATGGACCCATGGAGGAACCATTAAAGGCTACACAAGCCTCATGGGGTCGATGAGGGACCCACATTAAAAAGGCTGCACACATGATGCATTGTACAAGGAGCCGAACTGTGTGGTGCCAGTAGTTAGATACTAACATACAAAAATATAATAATATATATATATTTTTGTAGTGATTTTGACTGAGGAAGATTCACTCTATGCACTGGATACACCTTTACAAAGTACACCATCTTCAACCTCAGTTCACAAGAATTGCTATAAACAAGCCATGCTGTGCTTAACAGCTTCAAAACGATGTCGTTTTGGGTCTCCCATACACACACATAAAAGCCCTCCGACGCCGTTTTCTTCAAAGAAGAGCGTCGTTTTTAAGCACAACAACGTTGTTTCATTCCAAATGGGATGCCGTTTCGACTTGGGAACAGTAACCGGACCAAGGATGAACAGTGAAAAGTGCATCCTCTCTTTTAGTATACTTGTTAGATGTGCATAAATTGCGCTTGGCGAGCATCATGAAAGGGTTGAGTTGCCTATGTTGGTTGCATGTCGAGGCAAACAATATCCATGGACCCATGGAGGAACCATTAAAGGCTACACAAGCCTCATGGGGTCGATGAGGGACCCACATTAGAAAGGTTTCACTCATGATGCATCGTACAAGGAGTCGAACTGTGTGGTGCCAGTAGTTAGATACTGACATACACAAAATATAATAATATATATATTTTTGTAGTGATTTTGACTAAGGAAGATTCACTCTATGCGCTGGATACACCTTTACAAGGTACACCATCTTCAACCTCAGTTCACAAGAATTGCTATGAACGAGCCATGCTGTGCTTAACAGCTTCAATAATCCAAGTAAAGATGTGTGGAATAAAATGAGAAAAATAATTGATGAGAAAAGGAAATTTAGTAGGGGTAGATCACCATCACGTGTACTGCCTCCCTAGTGGAGTTGCCAAAATATTTGTGGGCGATATCGATGTGGAGTCAATAGATCCCACATGGGTCGTATTCAAGGAGGTTAGCCACGTGAAATGGTGGGACTGTAGGATAAACCATAGTGGAGGAGAGAGAGAAGCAATTTGAGAGCAATGTGGAGGAAGGAAAAGGGCAGGGAGAATGGCAACCTTCGCCATTGGAAAGGTTTTAGTCCAATAGAACTAGGAAAGACCCAAGGAGATGTTCATCCCGATGGTGGAGGTTGTAGTATGTATGGTGGTGTATGTGGGTATGTGTGGTGTATGGTCTGTATGGTGTTGGTATCCATGATATTGGCATCTGGTGTTGGGGTGTCCTTCTCAAGGAAGCCAAAGAAGGCTTTTTATAGTGGAGAGACTAAGTGGGATCCAATTGGTTAGTAGGGGGTAGTAGACCTAGGTCGCATAGAGGTAGGTCTACTATAGCAGGTCTACTGTAGCACCCCACCTACCATGTCAACTGCCTTGGTGAGTTGAATATGCAACCCCACTTATGTCTAGTCCGCCGTTGTGTCAGCTTTCCGTATAATGGAAATGATGTGACCTGGTGTCACAGTGCCCCACTTGCTCTCAAATAGAATAAAGAAGTGTCGACCCTCAATGCCATGAGGGTAACCTCTACTTTAGTGAAACTTCCCTCTAACCACCAAACCAAGATCCTCCAACAACCCAACAATCCCAGATGAAGTGAGGGACTAGGTCGAGTGACCTAGTCTAGTCAAAACACCAAGTTCTAGATTAAGCTCCCCAGGTGTTGCCCCGACCTAGGCAGGCATGGTGCCAGGGTGTAGTGCCATTAAGACACTTCCAAGTGGACCGCGCTAGCCGACAACCTTGGTTCCCGCTGCATGATGCATCGGGCATTTGACCTGAAGAGGGTACGAGGACCCACCTCGAGATAACTCAGGCATCCCGACAAAGGAGGCATCCATCCGGAGATGGGTAGCCTCAATGAGGTGTGACGTACTCACCAAGGGTACTTAGGCCGAAGGCACTAAGCAAGAGCTATGCTATAGGCTAATGGCGACTAAGATGGGCAAGTTAGGTATCCTTCCAGAGAAGGATATGTATGTCATCCCACTAAGAGAGCATCTACCCTGAGTGGTATTCTCATTAACGATGGGAAGGCAAAGTATAGTACCCCAAATGGGTTAAGTAAAGTCCACCCTGAGTGGTATTCTCATTGAAAGTGGGATACTGGCGAGGTAGACCTAATACCGTTAGGTAGAGGTCGACCTTAGCATGGAGATAGACTTAGCATCCCCACATGGTGAGATAGAAGTCAAGGCCATGTCATTAGATAATGGACACGTGTCACCTTCTCATTGGTTTGACCTGTTCAACAAAATTCATGTATCAAAATTGATCAAGTGTAAAAATCAAGGTAAATTCTGTCACAGGTGTTGCTAATTGATCCCACTAGCGCAAAATTTTCAGGTAAAATGGGCCACCCATATTTTAAAGCTTTTAGACCTTCAGGTAAAATGGGCCACCCATTTTCTTGATCTTTTTATGCACCGTCCCATTTTATTTTTTTTTTGCTGAGTGCATCCACCCATTAGTCATTGGTGAGTAGACTGATTATTCTAAGTCAACTAGCTTCGAATCCCGTGCGATGCACGGATTAATTTATAAAAAAAATAATATTATTAGCAAATTAGAATTTTAACAAAATACTTATTCTCTAAAATAATAAAATGTATTTGTTAATATAATATGTCAATTAAATTTAAAAGATATAGACAAAAATAATCTTTGATGTTCAATCAAAATTATTTTTGGTGTGATGTTAACGCAATGTATCACACAAAATTTAATTATATTCCCAAAAAAAGATAAATTATTTTGTAAAACAATTGATTTAATGGTAGAAACTTGTAAAAAATGAAGGAACTGACACGTTATGATATTTGGTGGGAAAATATTAAAATTCTCTAGAGCTTAACCCATCCCACAATCATGGTTTTAACATGTTGGTATATACCAAAGCAAGTATAGCCGTTGAAAGTATCTCGAAATCCAACAGTGCAGATTTTAGAATGCATGACAACGATGAATCTTAGCCTTTCATGAGGTTTCGAGTGGGTTTCACAAAGAGTGAAAAATCATGGGGAAAAATATTAAAAATTTGTTTGAGATTAGAGCATAAAAAGATGAGAGAAAAATCTAGACTGAGAAAGTGAATAGGAGAACAAGTCAGAGGGAGAAGAAAATAAGAGAAAGTATAAATCTTTTCAACTTTATGTAATTAACCATATAAAAGAATTTTGATTAAAATAGAGTTTTTCTTACTTTTTTTTTATTTATTTATTGGTGTCAGAAGCAAATCGGGAAAATTTGAAGATTTCAGCGGATCGCATTTTCTTTTTTTAATTCTCCTTTCATTTATTTGTCTCTCTTTTTAATTATGACTATTTATAATTTTATATGTTCAATTTTTAGAAAGGGAAATGAATAGGCATAAATAAAATAGAAAAATATAGTACAGTCTATTAAGTTTGGATTGAACATTGTATAGTATGAGTTTTTTAATCCTCACACATAAAAACAAAGAGATATGCAATGAATACCAAGCGTCAACTTACCTCTACCGCATGAGAAAGAGCAAGTAATACCAACAAAAATAAAAAAGGAAAAAAAAAGGTAAGAAATTTATCTTTTGGGGAATTTATCTTTTGGTGACCATTTCCCAGGTTGATACCAAACAAAGAAAGTTAATAGTACTTTTGAAGCACCTATTAAGCCAATTTGTGGTAAATTGACAAACAATATCCTTTGTTTGATATTAAGTTGGAAAGTGATGACTAAAAGAAGTTTTCCCAAAAGTCACCAAAGTAACTTTTTGGCAAAATTACATTTTAGTGACTACTTCCTAAATTAATATGAAACAATGGAAATTAGTTGTTATTTTAGCATACATTTGTAGTCAATTTGCAGCAAGTTGATTGAAAATATCCTTTTTTGGTATTAGATTAAAAAACGGTTATTAAAATGTAATTTACCAAAAATGCATCCCTGTTTCAGCATGTGAAAGCAAAAAAAAAAAAAACAAAAAAAATAAAAGAAAAAAAAAAAAAATCTTATTTTGACACTTGGCACACAAAGGGTGCCAATCCTCCGTTTTAGATATAGATGATAGATGATAGATGAAGGAAAATGATTTGTCTTGGTCACTCACCCATTAAGCATTAGAGACGCTGGGTAGACTGACTTTCCAAAAACGATTTGTCTTGGTCGCTCACCCATTAAGAATTGGTGACGCTGGGTAGACTGACTTTCCAAGTCAATGAAGGAAAGCGACTTGGTCTTGGTCTCTTTGTAAGACAAATGGAAGGAAACCCTTCGAGGGCGGTGCTCAGGTCAGTTGATTTGACCGTCGCTTACGGGCTTTCGCTATATTACGTTGACATCTGTATTCCACTATTCACAATACACAAAACAACCGACTATTCCCGGTTTTATAATATAAAATGTTATAGGTTAATCAGACAACCTGGAGTATATTAAAATAATCATTTTTTCAACCGGCTATTCCCGCCCTTTTACTTCGGTTAGATTTCTCTCCCCATTTCTCTTCACCTCCATAGCTTCAGTTTCCTATTTGCTGGCTGAACGTCTCTTTCTCCTTTGACTACATGCTTTTACTTTATTGAAAAAATGATTATTTTAATATACCCCAGGTTGTCTAATTAACCTAAAACATTTTATGTTATAAAACTGGGAATACCCAGTTGCTTTGTATATTGTGAATAGTGGAATACAGATGTCAATGTAATATGGTGAACGCCTGTAAGTGACGGTCAAATTGACTGAAGGCGGTGCTAAGGTCAGTCATCCTGAGCATCGCTCATGGGTCTTCGCCATATCATGACGACACTTGTCTTTCACTGTCAACAATACAAAAGGCAACCAGTTAGACTTGAAATAACTAGAAGACAAAGGGAGAGAGGGTATTCTCATCCCACGGTAAGACTAAACAAACAACTTTATACTCGTCTTTACTCTCTTCTCACTTTTTTTCTTCCTTGATTTTTATTCTTTATATATTCTCTCTCCTTATTCTATCTCTATTTTGTTTCAAACAATATATTATACAATTTACATTATACAATGGGGGGGGGGACAAGTTGAACTTTCCCTCTTTCGTTTTTTATTTTTATTTTTAATCTTTTATTTTATTTTTTTTTATTTTTAACAAGGGTATCCAAAACATTGATCTTGACTAATACCTTAGGCGTGTGCAATCCTCCTATTCCACACGCACCAAATAATTTATTTAGTCCTTGGATCTTAAAAGAAACTAATAAAAAAAGAAGTATAACTCACATTTTTAAAGAAAATAATTGATTTGACAAACCTGAACCCGTAGAAAAATGGTGAGACATGGGTTGTAACTCAAAATAATGCCTCCAAATATAAAATTGTACTCAGATTGTGCAAGGAATAATCAAATTGTGTTAGAGATATGTTTTGATTTTCTCCAACAAATAGTCGAGCAAATACATAACCAGTTAGTGGATAAAAATCCTATTCACAACTGTGTGAAAATGTACACATGTAATAAATTTCACAGCATCCATAAAGATTAAAATCAACTTTACATTCAACCCTTTGCAAAATGAGAGCTACTTGAGCAAAAAACTCTCTTTCATAGGCCATGTGTCTCTTTCTCATCAAGAACCAAAAAGTCAATTGTTGCAGTGTTGTCACTCTAAAAGTTGCACACTTGAAAAAAAAAAAAAATATATATATATATATATATATATTTGTCAATTTTTCTAGTAGATAGTAATTAAACTCAAAGCTAAAATAAATATAGTGAATTATGGTACCCTGTCTTGCAAGCATGCACCCTGAAGTGTTATCAAAATTATCAAAAGTCATATCCCTTGAATTTGAATTTCCCTACAAGATAAAGAAACCACGTTAGAGGAGTTTTTAATTTTAATGGAAGTATAGTATAACATAACAATATTTTTAGTAGATATATAGTAATTAAACCCAAAACAAAAATAAGTGTAATAAACTATGGTGCCCTATCTTGCAAGCACCCAAGAGTATCATGAAGATTATCAAAAGTTAAAATCCTTGAATTTGCATTTCCTTATAAGATAAGGAAATCACATTAGATGACTTCTTAATTTTATTGGAAGTATAATATAGCATAACATTTCTTTTAAATGTTGAAAAATGCGGCTTTAAGACCGATTAAAAAAGACGAACCATAATTTCCAAAGATTTTTCCATCCCACGGTTGGGAACTTCTAACCTTGATCGAACCTACAAGCGAGAATATATAAAGAATAAAAATCAGGGAAGAAAAAAAGTGAGAAGAGAGTAAAGATGGAGAGTATAAAGTTGTTTGTTTAGTCTTACCGTGGGATGAGAGTAGCTACTCTCTCCTTTTGTCTTCTAGTTATTTCAAGTCTAACCGATGGCCTTTTGTATTACTGATAGACAAGTGTCACCATGATATGGCGAAGACCCATAAGCGATGGTCAGAACGACTGACCTTAGCAGCGCCTTCAACGGTTTCTCCACCCCTTCCAAGATTTTATTTCAATATAATGAGAGTAATTCAAGTTATTCTCAGCTTCTCACATTTATCAAGAAAACAGACTGCTTTTACCATGGTTCTTGCACTACGTTGCCCTCTCTGCTTTTTGCTTCCGCCGCCGCCGCTGCTGCTGCTGCTTTTGCTTCCATTTTCCACCACTGCTCAAACCTACAGTAACATCTCTTTGGGCTCATCCCTTACTGCAATAAACAATAAAAACTCTTATTGGCCATCGGAATCTGGAGAATTTGCTTTCGGGTTCCAACAAGTTGAAGGAGGCTTCTTACTAGTGTTTCCTCCAAAATTTTGATTCTGAAGATTGGGTTGCGCGAGCGTGCCAGCCACTACACAGTGACGAATTGCGGGTTCTACCTTGCCTTGAATGGACTCAAGGACTTTTCTGTGACAAACAATTGAAAACACAAAATAATAACAGAAATTAAAAGAAGAAGCTCACCACGGAGGAAGCCATTTTCATTGATCAATTTCTGAAATTACAGTGATGAACAAAGGGGTGCACACGCCTTTGACCAGAAAGGAGCACACGTTTCTGGGTTTGAAATCCTAGAATTCTAAAAGAAAGTGAAAAAGATAAAGTTCCTGAGAACTGGTTTGTTGATTGATGTTGGAGAGCCTTCTTCAAACGGCTGCTTACCCTTTTATATGCTTTATTGGCAACCGCTCCTTAAACTTCGCCCATTAACTGCTCACTTCCACGATCCTCCAGCTCCCATAACTTCCCACGTTTTACAGCTTTCTTTCCATGATCTCTTCTCAGAAGCCATTTCTACTACGTGGGCCTTCCACGATCTCATCCTGTAAATTATGTTGATCACGTGACTAATTAACTGCTTTTATTGTGGATAACAATTCGGCCTTACCTGACCGAATTTTAAAAAAACTCTTTGGGGCTGAAATACAAACCTAATTTGCTCCAATATCCAGCGGTGACGAAATCGACTTAACACCCTTAAAGATGCAAAAGTTTGAAATTCGTTCAACCATGCTGAGTTCGATTTTTAGGGTGTAAACATTGCCCCCCCACATTTTAACAGATTAATTTTCTGGTAAAATGTGCCAGTCTCTATAAATCGGTCTTCTTCCATACAAGCAAGAAAAGGGAACTAGAATTCTTCCTTTTTGGTGACACGTGTTCATACCCTAGGCCTTAGTACTAGAGACACGTGTCGCTCTTTTAATTGGTTCCCGGACTGACGGCACTGAATTGTTAATGATGGCGCCGCATCGTTTACTGTTCCCAATGGGACGTCTCTTCGAAAACGTCTTTTCCATTTCCCCTAAAAGCGCCAAAAAACCCCTCAAGAGTCCTTTTGAATCACTTTCTTCATCTCATTTACAGACCAGAGTTCTTCCCAGGGTTTTTTCTTCTCCGGTGATCCATTCGCTCTTTCCTTCCGTTTGGGGTCCTCTTCTCCGCCGTCCCTGAGTCTTTTGCTACCAGTCTTCTTCGGTTCATCGACTTGTCACTCTCCCAAACCGCATCTTCCTCTCTAAGATGGCAGAATCTGCGCCTGGTGAAATCGCCGGCAAGTCTCGTTTGGCAGAGTTCACAGCGGTTGATCCGGCGGTGGCCATCCCTAAGGTACTTATCCCTATCAACAACTCCTACACTTTAGGTCCTGTGTTCTCCTCTGCTGAAGCCACTGGTTCTTACTCTTCTGTTTTCCCAAAACCTCAATCAGAGGTTTTTGTTTTCGAAAACCCTAGGTGCAATGTCCAGTCTTCTTTTTCTAAGTCTATTCGCTGCTGGCCAAACAGGCAAAAGAACTGGCTTTCATGGTTTGATAGAATAGTTGCTGTCAAGGCCAAAGAATGGCATGAACTGGGAATCTATGAAATTCTTCATTTGTCTAAATTCCAAATTCCCATTAATAAAGAAATTTTATCATCGGCCTTATGCTTCTGGTCGGTCTCCACCAATTCTTTTCATTTCAACTTTGGAATGATGACCCCCACACTCCTAGATTTAGCTGTTCTTTTTGGTCTTCGGCCTAATGGAAAATGGATCAACGCCTTAGCCGAAATTCCTGAGTTCGATGACTCCATTTCTTTTGACAAGAAAAGCACATCTTACACTAACTTTCTCAACCTCTATATGAAAACAGAGGGCGAAGTTGAGGAAACTGAATACGTTGCTTTTCTTCTTTTCTGGATTTGTAAATGTCTTTTTTGCTCTCCATCTTTCAAAATTGTCAAGGCCGATTTGAAATTAGCCATTTACTTGGCTAGAGGTTGCAAGGCTGCTCTGGGACCCTTAGTCCTTTCAAGCCTTTACAGGGGCCTGTTTAATCTTTTATCTTCCAACTTCCAACTGTGGGGTGGTCCCCTTTGGATACTACAGATCTGGCTCCATGCCTACTTCCCTGAAGTGAGTCCTGCCTGTGAATCTCATCCGGATGTTCCTTCTCTTGGATACAATTTTATTGACTTCTCTCACAATCCTCATTCTTTCAAAGATTGCTTTACCTTTTTCTATTCATGTAACAATCGGACTTCAAAACAATTTTACCCATTTTTTCCTTTAAGATGCGGACCACAATGGTTGTTGGCCGTGTCTACTTTTGATGCCCCTCAGTCAGTGTTGAAATCTTTCTGGAGCAATGTACTAATCCCAAGAGACCTTCATCATAGACTGGTCTTAGAGAATTCTGGGAATAATCGTTGTGGAGTAGAAATCTACTGCCCCCATTTTGTCTCTAGGCAATTCGGCCTTCATCAATCCATCCCTTTTCCCCTAACATACAGTCTAAATTCTGATTTCCTGAATCGACTTGTAATTCAAGATATTGATGAAGTGGATAGTGTGGATGTCATCTTCAAAATCTTGAAGAAAGATTTTGAGATTTCTTCCTTTCGATACAAGCCGTCTGTATCTGATGACTTCACTATCTTCTGGGGAAATTACATCAGAAGGAGTAGACTGATGGACCCAGCAGAGGCCTTTAACCAACTTTTTACACATGAAGCTGCTGATGATTCGGCCGATTCTAGTAATGGTGATACTGACAGGCTTTCATCGCAGGCCACAGAGACTGGGAAAGGCAAAAAGAAGACCCAAAAAGGTATCCCTGCTGAACAATATTCGGCTTACAAGTCCGTATTATCTTATGAAAAATTCTATAATATCAAATGGATTCCTGGGGAGGACATGTGGGTAATGGTTGATAAAATAGATAGGGCTGTACTAGATATAAAATCAAAACAATTTGACGAATACATGGCAAAGAACAAAGGAAAAAAGGTGATGTCAGGTTCTACATTTTATATGAAGTTTGAAAAATGGTTGAAGAAAAATCGACCATATACTCCTTCGGCCAATTTTGCCATAGCCGATTTAGTTGAACCTTCCTCAGCTTTATCCTCGCCCGATGAAGTTACTTGGGCAGGGAGACGTGCCTCTAAAAAAGAACTTAACAAGTTTCAATGGGTAACCTGGCCCATATCAACTTTTTCCATAGGTATCTCTCTTGCTCTTTTTTCCTTAAAAATTTTATTCAAGTATCCTGACTTTTGTATTTTGCAGATGCTCCTCTTTATGAACCTCGATCTTTGGCTTCCTTACCTGAACTCCCATCTGAAGACGAGGAAGAACTTTTGAGGACTCAGCCCGGAAAATCCAAAAGTGCTGCCCTGGTAAAGTCTGCCAAAACCAAGCTGGTGGAGACTGAAACCCAAACCACTGGAGGCCAGGCCAAAAAAGCTGCCAAGCCGAAGATAGTGGAGGCTGGAAATCAAGCCACTGAGGGTCAAACCAAGAAAAGGGGTAGACCGAAAATTTCTGCAGTGGCAACTGGCCGAAGCAAGAAACCTAAAACTGGCGGAATGGGCGAAATTTTTGCCACCTTGTCGCAGAAAGGGTCTGGCTCGGCCTCTGTGCCAATTTCTTCCTCCTCTATTTCTAAACCAGTCTCCAGCCCTCAACATTCTAAGGTCGAAGATTTAGACTCTCATGAGTCTGATTCTGATGACCAAGATGAGCTCATTATCCTTCCTGATCCCTCGGAGCATACAATTCAACCCCCTTCCTTACCAGAAAAAATAATTTCTACTGCTTCTGATACAGTTCCTACTGCCTCCATCCCATCTTCTGAAGATAAATACATTACAGCCATGGCTTCTCTTGAAAAACTTCGTTCTTTCTTGAAGCCTAAACTGGCCGAATCTCCTCTTTCCTCAACCACATCCAGTCTCTCCAAAGGCCCTGATGTTGAAAAAGCAAAAAAGCTTTTGAAAACAATCTCCACTGTTCCAATAGCTTCCATTTTTTCCCAGCTTGACAAAATCAAAACCGCCGTAAAGATCATTTTGTCCGATTCCAATACCACTCCTGGGCTGGCTGCTAATCTTCAATCTTTCGAGGAGAAGATTTCTCTACTTTGTCCCTCCTTTTCTTCTACCAAAAATGAAGCAGCCCAAAATAAAAAACTTCTGAATCACTTAATGGATCTACAGTCTAAGATCCAAACGGCCATGACAGAGGCCGAAGATGTGAAATCCTTAATTGAAGAAGGACAGAAGACAGCGCAGGAATTCCAAACTAGGGTTGCTGATTTGGAGAAACAATTGGAGGATGCCAGAGAAAAGCTGAAGCAAGCGGAGTCTGTTCAATCTGATCTCACTCAAGTCTTCTCCAAAAAAGTTGATGAAGCACAGGGACTGGCCGAACAATACGAACCTTTTTCAGGTCAAGAAGAGGCCCTGGAGAAAAAACAGAAAGATTTGGAAGACCAACTTCAATCTTTTGAAGTTGAGTGGTCGAGTATCAAGCAGTTACTTTCTCTTGCCGACTCTTCCCTTACTGCTTCCTCCTAAAGTCCTGAACAATCTATTTTATGGCTGACATGTAGCCATTAATATCAGTCTGTAACTTGGCCATAAGGCCCCCGCACAATTTTCATTTTTAATTGTCTTTCTTGATTTGGCTATGAGGCCAAGCTAACAGTACTTTTTTAATATGGATGCATAATTTTATCTGACATTCGACCATGAGGCCTTGGGCATGTTTTTTTTTTTTTTTTTTTTTTTTTTTTTTTTTTTTTTTTGAATCTGAATTTGCCTATGCATTTGTATCATTTGAATACTCAACATTTTCCCACATTGCAGGATAATATTTTTTAAGGAATCGGCCATTGATGGGCCGATCATGGATGTCACCATCTAAATTTTGTAGATGATATGCTCCACCTTTTAGTACTTTGAAAATTTTAAAAGGGCCTTCCCAATTAGGAGACCACTTTCCGTACTTGGGGTCTCTTGACCCTATGGGTAATATGGCCTTCCAAACTAACTCGTTTTCAAGAAAATCTTTAGGCCGAACTTTCTTATCATATGCTTTTTCTACTTTTCTCTTTTGGGCTTGCAAATGATCTAAAGCTAATAACCTGACATCATCCAGGTCATCTAATTCGGCCAACATAGCATCATAATAATCTTGTATACTCAAATTGTTTTGCTTAGCAACTCTTAGAGATCGAACAGTTACTTCCATAGGCAGGATCGCATCATGCCCATAGGTTAAGGCGAATGGGGTAGTACCTGTGCTAGTTCTCTTAGAATTTCGGTAAGCCCACAAGGTTTCTGAGAGCAATTCATGCCATGCTCGAGGATTTTCCTCAATCATTTTTTCAATACTGATCTTTAAAATCTTATTTGTTGATTCGGCTTGCCCATTTGCTTGTGCGTAGTATGGCGTTGAATGTGTAATTTCAAAACCATACTCTTCAGCAAACGCCCTAACCTCACTGCCAGTAAACACTGTTCCTTGATCAGCAGTAATAGTTTGGGGTAGGCCGAATCTATGAATGATGTTTTCTTTAATACATTTGATGACCTCGGTCTGCGAAACCGAAGGCATAGGAATGGCTTCCACCCATTTTGTGAAGTAATCGGTCGCTACTAAAATAAAGGCATCCTTTTTGGACGATTCTGGGTATATTTTACCGATCACATCCATTGCCCATCCTCTAAATGGCCAAGGCTTTACTACGGACTGCAATTTTGTTGCAGGTGCATGTTGCACTGGCCCATGAATTTGACAGGCTTGGCATCCTTTAGCATATTCCAAACAGTCCTTCATTATATTCGGCCAATAATAACCGTATCTTCTGATGAGCCATCTCATCTTAATACCAGCCTGGTGTGCCCCACAAATGCCTTCGTGGACTTCGGCCATGATTTGCATTGACTGAAACTTAGAAAGGCATAAGCATAAAAGACCGTCCACATTTTTTTTATACAATTCATCATCTAAAATGACGAACTTTAAAGCCTTTTTCCTGATTTTATACTCTGTTTGCATAGATGGATTTTGCAGATATTTTATAATTGGAAATCTCCAATCATCTTGGGCAATATCTAATGATAATACCCAGTCACTAGGACCGAATACATTCTTTAAGGACGATTCTAATCTCCTTTCTATAGTAATCGTCCTAGTAAGAATACTAAGTGGGATTTTTAGTCCAGCAGCTATTTGAGCTAATTCATTTGCTTCGTTATTTTCTTTTCTCGGGACACATTTGAATAAAACGTCAGCAAATAAACTTAGCGAATATTTGGCGATCCTATTATATTCAACCAGGGAATCACTTACACATTTGAAATCGCCAGATAACTGTTTTAAAACTAACTGGGAATCCCCAATGATAAGGACACTTGATATATTCAAATCCACCAATAAACCGAGGCCGATAATGAGAGCCTCATACTCGGCTTGATTGTTAGTACAATCGAAATCTAGTTTGAATGAAAATTGAGTTCTTTTGTTCATTGGGGATATTAGAACTACACCTGCCCCGGCCGATTCTTCGGTTCGAGACCCATCGAAAATTAAAATCCATGGGACTAAAGAAATGCACCCGATATCCATGGTAGGCAAAATTTCAGGCACTTCTCCTAAATTAGGGTGGCTCGCTAAGAAATCGGCCAGCGCTTGGCCTTTAATGGCCTTTTGAGGAGTATATTGCAAACAAAATTCAATTAGGACTAATGACCATTTTGCAATTTTCCCTCTTACGATCGGCCTGCTCAACATGTACTTAACCACATCAGTTTGACATATTATATAAACCAGGACGGGTAACATATAATACCTCAACTTAATACATGAAAAGTACAAAGCCAAACAAAGTTTTTCAATCGGTGTATATCTACATTCGATTTCATTCAACAGTTTACTAAGAAAATAAACGGCCTGCTCGTGTCCATCATCTCTGTCTTGGGCTAACAATGCTCCAATAGATTCTTCAGCGGCCGATATGTACAACTTCAAGGGTTTCCCCTGCTTGGGTGGCATTAACACCGGTGGCTTTGTAAGATATTCTTTCAGTTGGTCGAATGCTTCCTGATGTTGCCTGTCCCACTTGAAGCTGTCCTCCGCCCGTATCTTCAGCAGAGGAGAGAAGGCTTTGGTTCGCCCTGCACAATTAGAAATGAAACGGCGCAAGAAATTAACTTGACCGAGAAACCTTTGAAGCTCTTTTTTATTAGATGGTGGTTTTGCATCGATAATTGCCTTTGTTTTGTTTTTGTCAACTTCAATCCCTCTTTGATGGACAAGATAACCTAAGAAATTTCCAGCAGATACACCAAAAGCACATTTCAAGGGGTTCATTTTTAAACTATGAGCTCGCATTCTTTCAAAAGACTTCCTTAGATCGGTCATATGAATGTCCAGATCTGAAGATTTAACCACCACATCATCTATATAAACTTCCATAAATTTTCCAATCATATCATGGAAAATATAATTCATAGCTCTTTGGTATGTAGCCCCAGCATTTTTTAGACCGAATGGCATCACTACCCATTCAAAGGTCCCGATGCTACCTGGGCACCTAAAGGCTGTTTTCTGTACATCTTCTTCGGCTATGAAAATTTGATTATAGCCTGAATGACCATCCATAAAAGATAGGACTTTGAACCCAACGGCTGCATCGACCAACATATCAACTACAGGCATTGGGTATTCATCTTTTGGAGTGGCCTTATTTAAGTCTCTAAAGTCTATACATACCCTTAGTTTCCCATTCTTTTTCAAGACTGGAACAATGTTTGAAAGCCATTCCACATACTTAGCCGTTCGAATGAATCCGGCCTTTAACAGTCTTTCTATCTCTTCTTTTACTTTGAGATGAATTTCTGGAGCCATCCTCCTAGGAGGTTGTTTATATGGTTTAAACCCCTTTTTAATTGGTAGTTTGTGCTCGACCAGTTTTCGGTCTAAACCTGGCAATTCATCATAATCCCAAGCGAAACAATCCCTAAATTCTTTTAGAAGGCCGATTAACTTATCTTTCCAGTCTTCTGGTAAATTTTGGTTAATAAAAATCGGCTTTGAGTCTCCTAATAATTTTACTTCTTGCAAAGGGTCTATGACTTGAGCTTTTTCATCACTCAACTTCCTAGGCTCCAACTCTAATTCTTCTAAAGTGATTTCATCTGCATCTTCTCTAACGCAATCGGCCAAAGTGGCCGATTCATTGATTTCAGCCATGTAGGATTCTATTCTCTGCATGGCTTCCTGATATGCTTGGGTTTCAAAATTCATTTAAACTTACATTTTCTTGTACGGCCCTTTGGGTGGCCGAATTTATATGGCATCCTCCATCCAACACTGGAGAAGCGACCTTAAGGGGTCGGCCATTTTTATCAGACCCTATAAATTCTAAAGGTCTTATGTTCTTCTCATAGAGAATAGCCTCAGCGAAATTGTTTGAAAAAGCAAATGGGTGACTGTCGGCCTGAATCAACTCAGCCTTGTCCCCATTCCAAATCATCAGGCACTGATGAAGTGAGGACGGAACACACATATTTGCATGAATCCAATCACGGCCTAAGAGTGCATTATAATTCGAGGCCGAATTCATGACGAAGAATGCCGTCATTTTAGTTTTATTTCCTACAGTAACTTCCATAGGAACAACCCCCTCAGGCTTTACAGCACCACCCATGAAGTTTACTATTGAAACTTCTGCAGGCAATAAATCCTTTTCTGTTTTTCCTAATTTCTTCATAACCGAAACTGGCATGATATTAACAGAGGCTCCATTATCTACCAAAACCCTTGAAACTGGTTTCCCATTGAAATGAGCTTTAATATATAAGGGTTTCAAGTGTTTAGCCATATTCTCACTAGGCTTGGAAAAAGTAATACCTTCACTAGGTAGCTCGGTCTGGGTAGACCGATTCGGAGTCTCTGAAATTTCATTAATTGAAAGTTTTCCTTCAAAGCCAACATCAATATCGTCGAAAGACAAAGTTTGGCCCTCCTTAGCTTTAAAATCAGCAGGTAAAATAAAAACCATGTTTACCTGGACTCTAACTGGTGGAAGAGATCCGAACTGAAGAGTGTCATCGTCCTCAGCATCAAAATCATCAGCTTCTAAGATTTCATCCTCTTTGCACTTTTCGATAGCTACTTGAAGGGACTTCTTTTCTTCCTCGATTGCTTCTAAACGCTTCCAAATATTAGCCCGAATTCGGTATCCCCCAGTCTTCTTAATCAGCTCCCTTTTTTCTTCAGCTTGTATTCTTTGGAGCCTTCTCTTCTGGGTCCGAGTCATTTCGGGCTGACCGAATTTTGGGTGTCGCGCCTGAGCCCACCTTTCTGTCTGTGTCGGCCTTGGTTTCACCATTCTGGGCTTAATTAGGCCACGTAAATCGCCTTCAATAGTCCCAGAACTGGACGCTTGACCTTTTGTCATCTTATCGGCCTGACTGTCCTTAAGCCGATAATCATTTCTCACAGTGATTTGTAAACCCTGACCTTTTGAATGTTCATCAGGTCGAATTCTCTTATTGCTATCATCAGTCCTTCGATAGCCCGCCCTTAGACTCCTGGCGTGTTCTTCATTTTCCTCTTGTATCATCTTCTCTTTCTCAAGTCTAGCCTTATACAGGCCACTTGATCTGAATTTCTGCTCATATTTGTTCGGCCTTCTGGCCGCAGCATTTGCAACTTCAGCCTCATTAAGGCCCCTGACCTGCAGCTCGCCTCTATAAATAGAGACTTTGACATCCCCAATTACAGCTTTCTTCAAATTTCCAGGATCATACTGAGGCATTGCCAATTTGCTGTGACATCCTCGGCAATAAATTGGGTGACCATAAATGTCACTGAGATGTTCTATCGCTACCTTAGTCCATCTTTTGACAGTACTGGAATCTAACCTTCCTGAGTAAGCATAAGTTTCACCTTCGGCCTCTGGGATAAACGAGACCGATTTTATCTCCTTATTCCTCTGTTGAGGAACCTGTACTACAGCTTTCCCTTTCTCTTCTGATTTCTTTCCAGCATTTTCGGTCTCCTTATGGGATACTTCAGGATCATGTACCTGCAAAACAACCATATTAACTGGAAACTCAAAAGGAAACGGGTTTTCATCAACCTGATGAACAGTCTTCTCCTCAGGAAATTTTAATTTTTCATTATTAATTGACCTTTGGATGGCATCCCTTAACACAATGCAACTATTCGTTGGATGTGTCCAGCAATCATGCCATTTACAATATTTTTTGTCTTTCATTTCTTCGGCAGAGGGAATTTTATGCCCATCTGGTAACTTAATTTGCCCGTCTTTTAACAACAGGTCAAATATCTGTTCTGTTTTAGAAAGGTCAAAATCATATTTCTTATCCCTAAAATTGTTTCCATTCTGGTTACCATTACTTGGTCTCCTCTGGAAATTCTGTTTTAATTCCTGCACCTTGGACTTTACCAGGGCCCTGCACGTATAAGGCCGATTAATGTTTAATTCGGCCAGAGCGATTTCTTCTTCAGTTTCTTCATTTTCTTCCATGGCTTCAATCTGAGCCACTTCCCTATTCGGGTTCCTATAATAGGTTCCCCTTGAAGAAACCCTTCTTTGATTCTCTTCCTCGAGAATTCTCTCATATTTTGATACTGCAGTCATAAGATGGCCCAGGTCGAAAAAATCTTGACCAATGAACTTCTTTCTATTCTCTAGATTAAGCCCACTAATCACCATTTTGACACAATCAGATTGTGCTAAATTCGACCTACATCTACATTGGGCATTTCGAAATCTCTGAACAAAGGTATCGACCCTCTCACCGGGTTCCTGGCACATTCGGGCCAAATCAGCGACCGTTATTTCGGTCTCTGCCTTGCAGAAATAAATATGGAAAAGAGATTCCATTTCCTGCCAAGTTGTAATTGACCCTGATGGTAAGTTAATATACCAATTAAACGCCCAACCGGTTAAAGAACTTGGGAACAATCTCAGCTTTAAATAGCCACTACTACCTGCTTCACCACATTGGCACGTGAATCGGCCAACATGTTCAAAGGTTGACTGTCTATCTTCCCCTGAAAACAATGTGAAATCAGGGAATTTAAAACCCCTAGGAAATTCGTGAAGCTGGTCGATATAATCAGGGTAAGGACGACTATAAGCTGTTCTAACTGGTGGTCGACCTGCCCCTATTTGTTCCCTAATGATATTGGCAATCTCTTCTCTGAAATTGTTTGGATTGTCCCTCAAATTGGTCTGGAAGGTTTGAGTAAGGTCTTCTTGACCAACATAATTGTATGGGGCTTCATTTGAACCCCCATAGTTCCCAGCCGTGGATCGGCCTGTTCTAATTGGAATATCGTTTTGATTTCCCAGCATAAAATTGTTATTTCGACTTGGGTCAAACGAGTCATTCAGCATTTGATTGTAAATTTGCCCCCCGGGTGAGGCATAAAACACATTATCTTTAACTCCACTTGTTCCAATATTCGGTCTTGGCTGCCCGAATTGACTTCCTAAATGAACAGAAGTTGGGATTTGCCCTTCTGGCCGAAATATTGATGGATTTGACCCCAAAGGATCTTGCCTGGACAAGAGATGGACATCCCCATACCTAAAGTTATTTGACCCCTCGGCCTTTCGGCCGTATTGACTAGATCTCTCATGAGTATTATTTTTGAATGCTGGTCCTAGTTTTTCCACCATATAGCTAAGTAATTTGTCCGAATTTTTATTCAGACTCTCACTAATCTGCTGATTAGATTCAACAAATGTCTTCATAGTAAGTGACATTTGCTGCATCATCATCTGCGATATGTCGTGCATCATGGTGTCAAAATTCATCCTGAAGGCAGCCATAAACTCATTGGCAACATTTGCATGGTCCAATGGTTGGCTTTCCGTATTTTCATTCCTAGGAGAATTATCCCCTGGGATTTCCAGACTGTCTTCTTGGCCAGACTCTTGGCCAAAAGCTTCTTTTCCACGTCCTCCACGTTTTGGTGGCATGATTGTTGCAGAACAAATCTCTTAGAACTGGAAAATAACACGAATGGTGTCCCACCGGGCGTGCCAAAAAGTGTTTCCTCCAAAATTTTGATTCTGAAGATTGGGTTGCGCGAGCGTGCCAGCCACTACACAGTGACGAATTGCGGGTTCTACCTTGCCTTGAATGGACTCAAGGACTTTTCTGTGACAAACAATTGAAAACACAAAATAATAACAGAAATTAAAAGAAGAAGCTCACCACGGAGGAAGCCATTTTCATTGATCAATTTCTGAAATTACAGTGATGAACAAAGGGGTGCACACGCCTTTGACCAGAAAGGAGCACACGTTTCTGGGTTTGAAATCCTAGAATTCTAAAAGAAAGTGAAAAAGATAAAGTTCCTGAGAACTGGTTTGTTGATTGATGTTGGAGAGCCTTCTTCAAACGGCTGCTTACCCTTTTATATGCTTTATTGGCAACCGCTCCTTAAACTTCGCCCATTAACTGCTCACTTCCACGATCCTCCAGCTCCCATAACTTCCCACGTTTTACAGCTTTCTTTCCATGATCTCTTCTCAGAAGCCATTTCTACTACGTGGGCCTTCCACGATCTCATCCTGTAAATTATGTTGATCACGTGACTAATTAACTGCTTTTATTGTGGATAACAATTCGGCCTTACCTGACCGAATTTTAAAAAAACTCTTTGGGGCTGAAATACAAACCTAATTTGCTCCAATATCCAGCGGTGACGAAATCGACTTAACACCCTTAAAGATGCAAAAGTTTGAAATTCGTTCAACCATGCTGAGTTCGATTTTTAGGGTGTAAACAACTAGCCATCTGGTTCAACAAAATACCCGAAAAAACCATTGTATGGTCAGCCAACAGAAACCAGTTAGCCCCAAGTGGATCCAAAATTCAACTCACCACAGACGGTCGGTTTGTGCTTGACGACCCAAAAGGAAATCAGATTTGGAGTGCTGATTCTGCCGGCGCCGGAGTTTCCTACGCTGCCATGCTCGACAATGGAAACTTCGTGCTGGCAAGCAACGATTCCACCGATTTGTGGCAGAGTTTTGATGAACCAACGGACACAATTTTACCCACGCAGACATTGAATAAAGGCAGCAAACTTTTAGCACGATTTTCAGAAACGAATTACTCGAACGGAAGATTTTTGTTTACACTACAAGCGGATGGAAATCTAGTGATGTACATCATAGAATATTCAACGAAGGCTGTTCCATCTTCTGATTCTGCTTATTGGTCAAGCAAAACAGTAGACAGCGGCTTTCAGGTGATCTTCAGTCAATCTGGCTACATCTCCGTTACGGCGAAGAACAGAACCATACTTAATCAAATATCGAACGCAGCTTCGTCGAGAGACTTTTATCAAAGGGCAATTCTTGAATATGATGGAGTTTTCCGGCAATATGTATATCCGAAAGATTCTAGCTCAAGCACGGGGAAATGGACCACATCTTTCCTTATGCCTGAAAATATTTGCACGCGTATTCGTACAAGTACAGGCGGTGGAGCTTGTGGGTTCAACAGCTATTGCAGACTAGGAGATGATCAAAGACCAATTTGTCAATGCCCACCTGGTTACTCCCTGTTGGATCCCAATAATAAGATGAATGGATGTAAACAGGACTTTGTTTCGCAAAGTTGCGATGAGGCATCACCAGATAAGAATCGATTTGATTTTCAAGCGATGCCCAATACTGACTGGCCACTTTCCGATTATGGGCATTTTCAATCTGTGACTGAAGATTGGTGCAGAGAAGCTTGCTTGGATGATTGTTTTTGCGCCGTTGCTATTTTTAGAGGTGGGGATTGTTGGAAGAAGAGAATCCCTCTCTCAAATGGGAAGGCAGATCCCAGTGTTTATAGAACAGCTTTGATTAAAGTAAGGATGGCCAACTCTACTTCACAATTTGAAGGCGGAGGTCCCAAGAATAATGATCAATCAACTTCGTTAGGTAGTGTTTCTGAACTTCCTCCTACTCTTATAAGTTCTAAACAAAATAGTGTTAGGCCGTTAAAAGCTGAAAGACATAAATTACACTGCTGCAAATGAGTTATTTAGAGCATCCAGAGCATGCTGTAAAAAAATCACTTACGTCCTGCTCTGCATGCTTTTCATTGCTTGCTGTAAGATGCCATTTTTAAACTTTTATTTCAAAAACCCACCACTGGAATAGCCTTCTCAGTTTTAGCTGTCTAATGCTTTTTAAATACAATCGAAAATTTAATTAACAATAATCATGCATCTCTATCATTGCTCAAGCCGCCACTTATGCCCTTCACAATATCTCATTCATTCAAAGCAACATTTTTTTAATCCTTTTTTATGAGTAACAATAATCTATAATCATTAATAAATTAAAATTTAGGATTCTACACATCCATCTAAATGATTTGAATCCAATGCAACAAACATTCATGCATCCAATAAAGTTGGGCTGTTGTTTGTCAACAAATTTAACACAATTGTATAAAAACATCCGTCACCAACCCCTCCTCAGCACTAAAACCTTTTACCTGGGCGACTATAAGACCAAGGGACAAGCCCTGACTGACGTCCTTGAGATCAAAAAATAACAATCAGTTCTTAATGGGTGGGATGGAAGAAAAGAAACTGGGAATTCAAAAAAAAAAAAAAAAAAAATCACAGCAACCCCACAACAGTACACAAGCAGGAACCAAACAGCTTGCAGCAACCAGAAAATCACATATAACACAGAAAGCAAAACAGTCCCAGATCATCTATCCAAATATACCACAAGCTTCCATAGAACCCACAACCCTCAAAAAATCAAAGACAAATCATCCAGAATTCCTGCATCAAAGCTAGACCAGAGCAGAAACAGAACAAACCACGAGCTTCCATACAAGATCCTCTACTTTAGAAACAGTCTGCAGAAAAACCTAATAGTTTAAATTGCTTGATGGTCTAACATGCACAATTTGAGCAAAGTGCCATATTCTCACCTGCAGCTATAGATTCCCAGGGCTGTTGTGATTTCGTGAATGACTGATGTGGCAAAGTGCAAATAAAGTGCCACTTCGAAACTTAAGTTTCTAGTTCCTTCCCATCTGCAAAACAAAATTTGGGCACTAGTTTGCGGCTGTGGAAGATAATTGTATATGAATTGAGCAAAGTGTGAGTTGGCAAATAAACAATACACTTATGTCATTGACCAAAATATTTACCTGCTAAAGAAAGTGATACAGGGGAAGCTTATACTTTGCAAGCAAATCGGAAATGGCAATCAACATAGCATATAGAAATAGTCAACTGTACCAAGATCAAATAGCATAACTAGCGCAAAAGAGCCTTTGCAACATTATAATGTGTCAAGTTTCCGACCCAATATCCTAAGCTATAGATGAAGGGTCTAAACAAGTATATGAAGTCATATCAAACTATACCATGTTAAGTTTCCAACCCAATAACCTAAGCTTTTAGTTAGGTGGAGGCCCAAATAGGTATCATGAAGTCATGTTAAATTTTATAATTAACCAATGTGGGATGTGATAGTATCCAACATAATGTAACATAGATTGACCTGTAAAAACCTTTGCAGCCTAGACAAACATAAGTTACTGGTGTAGTCAACTATTCTTTGTCTATAAGTAACTTAATTTGTGGGTTCATACTTGTGAACTCTTAACATATACTAGATGTAGACACACGTGCGTTGCACGTGCATGGTTATTTTTCAATAATATAAAATATAAATTAAAGAATAATTTTTAAAGAATTAGATATTAATATCGGTTTGGTTAGATTTTTAATTCTAATGAAACTTATAGTGAGTAGTATAACTAATTTGAAAATTTTGAAGTTAGTCACAAATAAATTTAGAATATAATAATTCCCAATAATATATTGTAACACAATATTATATTGATTAACCACAAAACTTCAACAATTTGAAATGAAAATTTAAATAAAAAAAATTAATCATTATTGAAGATATGTGTTGTCACCAATTTACAAAAAAGCCGTTGCTTAATAAATTGAAGGTATTATATTTTGGTAATTGATGAGTTCGAGTAAAATAAAATGAAATAAGTAAGCTATTTGCACAAATCAAAGTAGCATTGATGAATTTCATAAGTATATCATAATCATAAAATGATCATCATTATGGAAAAAAACAATGAATTTAAGCTTACCAAATTCTAAACTCTAACTATTGAAAACCAATAAATCTTGCTATTTTCTTTAAAGTTTTTATGGAGAAACATCTATTCACAATGAAAAAGTTAAAGAATGACCCTACATAGAACTCTAATGAAATATAAAGAGAAATGTTTCCTATATAAGTTAACTATAAGAATATAGATGTCTCCTATATAAACTTTATTATAATAGTAGTTGTTATCTATTCAACTACAATAAGATTAAAAGAGTGCAAAAGGGTAGTTGTGTATTTAAAATTTAAAATTAGGGTATATTAGTCAATCAAAAGTTTTTCTCACATTCAGCATTTTATAGGTAGTATAGATATCTACTATTGCATGCAGCATAACTTTTCAAATTTGATTGTTGGTTCAAGCTCCTTTATTATATACTTAAATTAGAGTTATAAACTCTGCACTTTGGCATCCAACATTACAATGATTTGAATGAGTGTTGGGCACAAGTAGGTCTTTACAAGTTGTATTGATCCAACCTTCATATTTAGGATTTGAAGATTCTGCTAAGAAGTGTTACTAGAGTATAAGCACTTGGACATGTAACTACATCTATAATCTATAGGAAAACAAGCTATATATGTATGATCTAAGAAAGGAAATAATCTATAAATCTATTATTTAAATGAACTTTATTGTTGATATTCATATAGTTAAAAGAAAGCAATAGTGAACTTGAATGCACTTACAAACAAAAATTTAGTTTTAAAAAGTGCAATTAATAAATCCAGAACATGAAACAATATAAGGATCCAATATGGATCCTGTACCTACATCGGGGACCCATCAAAATGCCACGAGTACAACTAGCATGTTGAAGATTAAGGTAACACGGACAATTGCCACTACAAAAAAACATGGTCTAATCCTTTAACATGAAAATGAATTTTTCAGAACTTAAAAGCATACAAGAGCTAGAAAAAGAAAATAGAACCAGTTAAATCCTATGAATCACTATACTAATTATTTTGGCAACATCTGCCAAAAGAATCACATGTTCTTCACACACACACACACGTAAGGATCACAGATTCATCTAGGGAAAAAAAAATTCAATAAATCCATGGTTATGCAATGTTCAACTATTAAAGGGAAAAAAAAAATCCTACAAATCAGCACTTGTATTAGAATTTAGGAGTCTGCAAATGCAATGTTCTACAAGTATGAATTAGTGATTGAATTTAATAAATGTTGTTTGTTGTTCCATGCAGGAAACACGAGATTATGGATAATCATTGCAATATCTATTTCTCTAATTCTTCCTCTATTAGGTTTCTTGTGTTATAAAAGAAAGAGAAAGCTGAGGCTAGAAGGTAAATTATCTTAGAGTTAATACATTAGCTGAATGAATATGCTTTATAGTCACTAAATATGCAAGTTTTAATTTGAATAACTATGTTATTGCAAGAAGGGGAGGAGAGAGAAAGGCAGGAAGCTCTTATACATGAGTTGACAACTTTAGAAAGATTTACAGATGCATGTGAGGTTGAAACCAATGGGAGAGAAGGCCGTGATTTGAAAATATTTAGCTTTGCTTGTATTATGGTGGCCACAAATAACTTTTCATCTGAAAATAAGCTTGGGCAGGGTGGTTTTGGACCAGTTTATAAGGTAAATTATCTTCAAAGCATTTTATAAAAAGCCTTTTTCTCCTTTTCCTTGAGACCATATTAAATAAAGATTGATTTGTTATTATTTAACATTGATTAATAACTAATGGATAATTACCATAGGGCAAATTACCCGACGGGCAGAAAATAGCAGTAAAGAGACTTTCAAGGACTTCAGGGCAAGGACTTGTGGAGTTCAAGAATGAACTTATACTCATTGCCAAACTCCAACATACGAATCTCGTTCGGATTCTTGGTTGTTGCATTCATGGAGAGGAAAAGATGTTAATTTATGAGTACATGTCCAACAAAAGCTTGGATTACTACCTCTTTGGTTCGTAATGTTGCTAGCCTTATCTACTTTCATTGGTTTACAACAAATTTAAAATTACTTATATCTTAACTCATTTAGCTCTTTGTAAGTTACTAGTGTTTTTTTTTTTTTTTTTTTTTTTTTTTTGCTTTCCCTTGAGACAGATCCAACTAAAAGAGAGCTACTAGATTGGAAGAAGCGTTCTAACATCATTGAAGGAGTCGCCCAGGGATTGTTATACCTTCATAAATACTCAAGATTGAGAATAATACATAGAGACTTAAAGGCCAGCAATATATTATTGGATGACAACATGAATCCCAAAATTTCTGATTTTGGTTTGGCAAGAAGTTTTGGGCAAAATGAAACAGAAGCAAACACTAAAAGGCCTGTTGGGACATAGTAAGTAAAAAATTCCCCCCCTCCTATATTTGTCGATGGCTTTAAGATTTTATAATTTATGTGTAGTTTGCTCCTTGATTTAATAAAAAGGTTCTTGAAATGATTGGATCCAGTGGTTACATGTCTCCCGAGTATGCCATAGAGGGAACTTTTTCAATAAAGTCTGACGTATTCAGTTTTGGAGTCATAATTTTGGAAATTATGATGGGTAAGAAGAATTACAGCTCCTATCATCTTGTTCGCCCACTTAACCTGATTGGATATGTAAGTTTGTAAATGATATTTATCTTACTATATGTTCTCGTTATAATCTTATGAGTTCAAGTTTACATATTAATTATGTACATGAAAATGAATTATACTATACAGACATGGGAGCTGTGGAAAGAAGGGGCTGTGTTAGAGCTAATGGATCCAGCCATGGGTGATTCGTGTTCGACACATCAATTGTTGAGAATTATTCACTTGGGTCTTTTATGCGTACAAGATAGTGCAACAGATAGGCCCACCATGTCAAATGTTATTTTTATGTTAGGTAATGAAACTATGCCTTTGTCTGACCCAAAACAACCTGCATTTTTCACTGGACGCAGTGTGATGGAGGTTAATTCACATGAAGGCAAGTCGAAAGATTCTTCAGTCAATGGTTTGTCAATTTCTACAATGGACGCACGATAATTATATTTTCTTCACTACTTTGAGTAGTTAAATTGTCTCAACTCACAAATGATGTGAACTTTAAATTACTTTGAATAGAGTGGATATGTATGTAATGATGGAAGTCTGAAACTTTCATGGTTAATAATTTAAAATCCGTCAATGGTGGAACTTCTGCTCCTTCAGTGGGGAAAGATTCAAGGTTCAAGTCCTTCAGTAGGTGGTTATATTTGAAGTTCTTGTATTGTAACACAGATAATAGTTGTCGCAATAATAATTTTGATATAAAAATTGTAAAAAAACAAAATTTGTATGATGGATAATTTCATGATTATTATAAGTATCATGTATTTTTATTTCTCATTCCTAGGTCACTTATAAGTTGTAAAATTAATAGAATCACTTATCCACGCAGTTTGCAATATAATCTTGTTCGAGCATTAGGCATGAGTTTAAACCTTAAAGTTTTGCAATTTTTTTTTCTCCAGTAATATATTGTATGACTCACAACTTTGCTTTATAATTTAGGGGCTAGTTTCTGTGCGATGGTAAACCCTTGGTTTACTAAGCACGAATGGACAGGTTTCAAGTCGTGATAGCGACCATAAGAGAGTAGATGTAATCAACTTAGTTTAGGTTATGCCACAAACCAAGCAATTCTTGTACCAAGAAAATTTTAACCCTATTATTATCTGTTCACACATTGAGCTAATATTAAATTAAACTAATTACTGAAAATATATACAAAATAGTAGATAGAGGTATTGTAGAAAAATTGGATACAGAGAGCATATTACGCCTCTGCAGAGTGAGCTTGTCTGCCCCAATTTTCTGTTAATGGGATTCCATAGGGAACCATATATCGCTTGCATACCTCTACATTCCACTTTATGAACCTCATGAAAACCAGAGAGGTTGAAACATGGCTCACGCTCTCCTAATTAGCTTTGGTGTCCCCGAGAATCAAGATATCCAGGCTATGATCTTTGCTCAACTCACGCAGGTGTCTTCTAAAAATATTCGATTCGGCTCCCTAGCAACTATCCATTTCCCTTTGCAATGTTACTTATAAATCTCTAACCAAGGTTTGTTCTTTGTCTTTTGGACATTTCTATTGGTATACTATGGTGAGACTATTATTTTCCTTATTTCTTTCTTGGGTACTAGGTCAGATTGAAGACAAATGCCTTTATGGGGAATCCAACCCAAACCTAGAGTATGATTCCTGCATGTTTTTACCATCTGACCTGAACTTCATTTGCACTCACTTCATAATATTTGTGTGTAAGAAGACTAAAAGAGTTTCCATGGGTAGAGAGATATAAGTACTGATCAAGATCAAATGAAGCTATGTATGGTCATTGACCAACTTGTTGCAAAACATACAGCGAAATGAAACTTATTTCCAAATATATAGTAAATCGTGCTTGGCCACCACGATTTACACAAAACATGCCTCCTCACCACGATTTTAGTTGGGTATACCTTTTTCATATGCCAGCGAAACACTGTATAAAAACAGTGTACGGAGCCCAAAATCGTGGTGGCTCAACACAATTTTAGGCCTAGTATACATCACCCAACACTGTATAGAAACAATATAGAGGGGCCCAAAATCGTGTTGGGCCACCATGATTTTGGGCTGTATATACAACTTTTAACCACAAAATTGTGTTGGCCCACCACGATTTTGCATTTAAAATCATCTGACTGCCACAATTTTAGGCCTCTTAGTCCACACCTTCAAGTTGGTGGAATTTACCCCCTTTTTACCAAATCAATTAATGGGTTATGAATTTTGTTTCTTTTTTATTATTTTTACAATTAGCAAAAGTCCCCCAATTAGCATTGGAAAATTCTCATCACATTAAAATAAATTTTAAAAAAAAAAAAAAAAAAAACCAGCTATTGAGAAAAAAATATAATTTAGTACTTCCACGCATGGAATTAATGCAACTTGATTGCACTATTTTTCCCATCACCAAAAAAAGCAAGGCAACCCATGGATAGCTGTTGCTAGGCCCATACGATTCATATACAAAATGGCTCCGGTGCTTTTAAAAATAGTGAATTTGATAGACCACATATCGTCCAGTACATTAAGGGAAGTCTGATTGATGCATGAATGGCAACTTCCACAAGTTGGGCTCCTTTAGAGATTCCCCAAATGCTACATAGTACCTGCTAAAAAAAATTAATGCTTCCTATTTTAACTAGCGAGTGAGTTGAGATGATTTGGATTTTTACAAATCATTACATAGTGTAATTCCATAATTTAGAGTTCGTACAGGAAGTAGAGTAAATGAGAATAAAATGTATACTAAAAAATACAGCATATTTACCATTAAATACTTCAAAGATACAACATCAGCACCAGCATGAAGGAGCACACGCATAGCATCACGATTCTGTTAGAGGATCGTTATGTTTCTTTGTGTCACTTCAGGCAGAGAAATGAGCCCAAAGTCCTTCATGCTGCAGCCAGCAAGGGCTCTTGATATTGCTAGCCCTGATGTCTCACCATTTGGATTTAATTGATATATACATGACAAGGCTTACCCCTTACGTCAAAATTGATTGTTAAAGCCCACAATTCTCTCAGGTATTTCACAAATGTGAGACTCCTTTCCCGGGGCCATTTTCTAATATATGGTAATTGATCAATCAAGTTTGATATTGCTCAAACTTAGTTTGTTGAAGCTTAATCTTGGCTTTCTTAATTGCTTGTAATTAAAGAATGTTTATTGATAATTTGCATTTCCAACACAAAATGGTTGGGTATTTTTTATTTTATTTTATTTATTTATTTATTTTTCGGTGATGGGAAAAATAGTTCAATCAAGTTGCATTAATTCCATGCGTGGAAGTACTAAATTATATTTTTTTCTCAATAGCTGGGGTTGTATTTTTCTTTTTCTTTTTTTTTTTTTTTTAATGTGATGAGAATTTTCCAATGCTAAGTGGCCGGGGGGCTTTTACTAATTGTAAAAGTAATAAAAAGAAACAAAATCCACAACCCATTCATTGATATGGTAAAAAGGGGGTAAATTCCACCAACTTGATGGTGTGGACTAAGAAGCCTAAAATTGTGGCAGTCAAGTATGATTTTAAATGCAAAATCGTGGTAGGCCAACACAATTTTGTGGTTAAAAGTTGTATATACAGCCCAAAACCGTGGTGGCCCAACATGAGTTTGGCCCCTTTATATCATTTCTATGCGGTGTTGGGTGGTGTATACCAGGCCTAAAATCGTGTTGGCTCACCACGATTTTGGCCTCCATACACTGTTTTTATATAGTGTTTGGTTGGTGTATAAAAAAGGTATACTCGCCTAAAATCGTGGTGAGGAGGCATGATTTTGTGTAAATCATGGTGCCAGGAAAGATTTACTATATATTTGGAAATAAGTTTCATTTCGCTGTATGTTTTGGAAAAAGTTGGTCAATGACAACACATTAGGAAAAGGCCCCAAAAAACTACCAACGACCTAATAGGACCAACAGAAAACAAACTAAGGGTAAAAAAACCTTTGAAAGAAATGAACCCAAAGTCCTTCGTGCTAGAGCCAGCAAGGGCTCTTGATATTGCTAGCCCTGATGTCTCACCATTTGGGTTTAATTGATATATACATGACAAGACTTAGTGCCTGTTTAGATGAGATTCTGGGAGGTCCAAAATCTCTTTTGGTAGCCCATAATCACTTTTAAGGGTGTTTGGGTAAAAAATAAGAGAAGTGATTGTAAGCCCAAAAGAGATTTTGGAGCCAATTAGCTCAAGCTGCCTTTCCCCTGCTTTTTCTAAAATCTGACCGGGAATTAGTTTTTTTGTTTAATGAAACTTATTCTAATTCCCAACGTGCCCTTCCTCTTATAACATGTGAAATATAAGTCCCAGCTATGTCCTGTGTTTCAGGATAAAAAAGTTAGCTCCTCACTGAGCCACCAACATCGCCCAAACACAACTCGTCTCCCTCACTACCTGTATCGGCAAGTTCACCCATGGCGTCGGCGGCAGCTAGTAGATCTTCGGCATCAAGGGGGAGGAAGAAGCTTCGACTAAGGCTGCGTGGTCTCCAGCTAATAGATCGAGAGAGAGAGAGAAGAGAGAGAGAGAGAGAGAGAGAGAGATTTCCAGTGATGGGGATGGGTTTCCCACAGATCAAAACTGAATCGTGCAAGGAGTGGGTGTGTATCCTTCCTTCCATTTTCTCAACTCCCAAACGAGGTTTCTGACGATCACGTTTATACCACCGTCGCAATTGAGCTTTAGTCCAGGATAGCCATAGCCACGGGATCGGTTTCCTCCCCAGAAAGGGTAGACCACGCCCATCATATTCCCACAATTGAACTGATTGCTACAGCTTGTGTTTGCGTCAAAATTGCTTAAAGAGAGGAATCTGGACGAGAACCAAGCATATGAAAAATAGTAGCAAAAGAATAGGAGATGCCTGGGAATTCATTTCTAGCAAGGAGAGGAGTGCAGGATATAGACAAAACTGATTAGTAATTTGAGTTTGTTTGAGGATGAATAAAGGAAATGGAAATGAACTACTACTTTCATAGTTCAAGATAGCTTGAGGGATGTGATGGTAAGACTTGACATTGAAAGTCTGAAGTCCACACGCGGCAGGAAAACTTTTCTGCAACTCTGACACACTTTTTTTTTAAAAAAAATTTTTAGGTTAAAACTTTGACACGCGTTTTAACTTGAAGACTTGACAAACACAGGTGGGTTGTGCCATTTGGGCTTTGGGTTGTCAAATATTTAGTTTTATCTCTTTTACTCAAAACTATAACAATGAAATCCGAAAATGCCCATATTACATTACACCAAAAAAGAGAAAAAAAAAATGAAAATAGCGTATTAGAGAAATGGCAGCCAAACATGCAACAAGAAAAAAAAAATCCACTTCTAGCAAGGTTAATATTGTCATTTCAGGGTTATAATAGTTTAATCATTTGTTCTTACCAAACATAACAAAAATCACTTGTGACAACAAAATCACTTTTGAGATATAGTTTCCAAACACATATAAGATTCTATTCTACTACTAATAGCTTCTGATTCTCTTTTGATTTTGCTTCTGATTATTTTCTGAAGCTATCCCAAACAGGCACTTACCCTTACGTCAAAATTGATTGTTAAAGCCTACAATTCTCTCACATATTTCACAAATGTGAGACTCCTTTCCTGGGGCCATTTTCTAATATATGGTAATCAATCAATCAAGTTTGATACTGCTCAAACTTAGTTTGTTGAAGCTTAATCTTGGCTTTCTTAATTGCTTGTAATTAAAGAATGTTTATTGAGAATTTGCATTTCCAACACATGCAAAATGGTCGGGTTTTTTTTTTTTTTTTTTTTTCTCAATAGCCCTTTTTTTTTTTAAGGGAATTTTAGTCAAAACCCCTATGTATAAGACTCCTTTTACAATAGACCTTACATAAGAATTAGTTTTGTAAAAATCCCTTTCAACCCCGTACGGACCAAAAAGCCCCTCATTTTACTGTTGAAAATATTTAAAACCATGCCATTGTACTCTTCATACCTAAAAATCAGGGATATTATTAACAAACCCACCATAATTTCCGACAACTTATATAGAAATAGAATTTCAATAAAAAAACAACCTTCCAAACGCACAAAATCACATTCCAAACGTATGAAGTGGAAACAACTTACTATATACATAAAAATCAAACCATATAAACATACAAGTATATATTGAAACATACTAGTATGTGTAAAATAATTCCAATAGTATCGTGTTACTATCCATAAGTTAAATAATCATAAACTAAACTAATGACAGTATTGTCACACCCCATTTTTGCACCTCCTTACTAGGGTTTGTCATTTCATATAGGGTTTTGCTTTGTTTTTTAGTCTAGTCACTTGCATTAGGTTTTTAGGGTCATAAGGATAATGGATATGAATTTTAGTTCAATTTGGAGTTGATCTTGAAGGTTAATAAGAGTTTTTGTGACTTCAGGGGCATAATCATTTTTTAGGTCACAAACTTTTCATTTGACCTTGAAATGATCTCGAAATTGTCAATTGGAGTTCATATTAATGCATATGAGGTATTTCTAGGTTCAATTTGGTGAATCAATGGCTTAGGGTTAAAATGGCTCAATATGATCCAAGTTGGTTAATTGACCCACTTCGAGTTAGCTCAATTCAACTCACAATTATCCATAAATTCTTTTCCAATTGACTTTAATTAGTCTTTATTTATCCCTAAGAATGTTTTAGAATGTTTAATTTTGGTTTGGAAAGCATTTGGTTCAATCCTGTGTGCATACCTATGCTTTGCAAAGGTAGTGTATAGCGGTTAACTGTCTTTGTAAAACCTAACCATGCACCCATGGTTAGTGTTTTTTGTCCTAAAATATTTAAAAATGTATTCTTCATCAAAGCACGGTCGTTTTGACTTTTATTTCATCAAAATCGGAGTTAATTTGACCCCTAAAACACTCCTAGAAGGCAACAAAGTCCAAAAAAAGAGAAAAACTGAAGTGGGCTCAGGTGACCACCCAGCCCCAGGTGGTCACTCGAGCCAATTTCCTTTTTTTGCTGAAGCGGGACTCTCCTTCCAATTTTGACAAACCAAGACTCTTTTGGACGAGTTTCCTTCTAATTTTTGGTAACTTTTGAGTTCCTTGAACACCAAGGGAGTCTCTAATAACCCTTGGATTAGTTTTTAGGGTTTTAATCCTAGCCATTGATTTATCCTAATTAAACTCTATAAATACCCTATTATACTTCTGCACTGAGGGAGCCACTTCTATGCATTAAACCTAAGTTTTTTTAGAGAGAATAAGATAGAGAGAGCTAAAGGAGAGTTAGAGTTCCTGCTGTAGTCTTGAAAAAGCTCAATTAATTCAAATCATTCACAAGAGCAAGAGAGAGTTCCTACAGTAGCAAAGGAAGCTTTACTAAGGTATTCTCTATCTCTATCTATGCTTAAACCAGGGTTTCTCATAGAATAAGCTTATTGTATGTTAAAGTTAGCATTTTTATCATGTGTGGATACTTTAGTAGTTAATATACATGAAATAAATGCTGTTTACATTGAGTATAGCACGTTTTAGGTTTATTTTATAGGTTTTAAAGCATGATTGTGAGTTTAGGGGGTTTCTTTATCCCTGTTTTAGTTTAGTTTCATATAGCATGTTAGATTAGGATTTTTGGTTGGTTTTTCTTCATGGTTGCTGTATATGTATCCTATATAGAATAACTATGATATTTTTTGCATTTATGTTAGGAGATTTCTAGGTTTCTATGCATGTTATGGAATTAGGGTTGCATTAGGGTTTATTTTGGTTCATCATTTGTGTTGTTTGCATAACTAATGGATGATTTTAGGCTTTAGTACTATTCTGTCCAGATTTATATATCATTGTTTTGCATGGTTTTAAGCACGTGTAAGGGTGCAAACAAGTGTGATAGTTGCCTTATTGCAAATAGGGCTATTATTGCTTAAGCTTGCTATTGCTTGGAGATAACTGCGCAAGGTAAGTAGGGTGTGAAAGTGCCCTAATTCACTTTTCCTATTCTTTCCCTTTTCCCTCTTTAGGGTCACTTTTTAATATGAATCTATGGTAATTTCCAAAAGAATCCTTGTTAAATAAATATCCTTTTTATCAAAGCTTCCATCCTATGGAAGTTGCTTGATTCCAAACTTAGTTTATTTATTAAATTCTCTTTCAAATAAGGAAACTTAGGGTTTTTACCATAGGTTTGTATTATGATTTAACCCTATTTCTTTCGAACTATGTGGACTTTGATCCATGTATTTTGTTGCATGGTACATAGGTGCTTTGAGGTTCAAGTCCGCTCTAGGATCCAAGTATCCTAGTTTTTCTTCTTTTCTTTCTCTTTTCTTTCCTCTTTTATTTGATTGTGTGGATGGATGGATAGAATATATGATATGCATGCAATTCTTGATGTGATATACTTGCTGATTTTTGTATGGTAAGATCTTAATTTAGCCCAAATAAACTAAGAGACTGAAAGGGTGACATGGGTGCCTATAGGCTTTGCCTAGAACCTTCCCATGTCATAACTTAGCTTATGAATCCCAAATTTCTTTACTTTCCAAAAGACTGTTTTTGCCTTTCCTTTTTAAATATGGAGTCATTCAATTGTTTTCTTTAAAACAAAGTGTTTTTAAGGTTTTCCTTGTTTCCTTTAAAAAATAAGGTGGCGACTCCTTTTCTTTTTCAAACCGATCTTTTTCAATTGTGTGGGCCACTTTTTAGGGTTTACAAGTTTCGTGTTACTGTCATCAATAAAAAATTGAATTACACTTAAATTGAAAAAATGCAGAAAAAAATAGCATATACATAGAAATCAAACCATATAACCATATAGGTATATATAGAAACATACGAGCATTTGTAAAATTATCCCAACAGTATCATGTTACTATTTATAAGTTAAATAATCATAAACTAAACTGATGACAGTATCGTGTTACTGTTATCAGCATACAACTGAATTATGACAATATCGTGTTACTGTTATCAGTAAAAAATGAATTACACTTACATTAAAAAAATGCAGAAAAAATCAGCAGTACAATAGAAATCAAACCTTATATCAACAAATCTAAAGTTGCAAACAAAGACACACACAAAAAAAAAAACAAAAAACAAAAAAGAAAAAGAAAACAAAAAAGGAAAAGAAAAAAAAGAAGAAGTTGACAGCCATGGCGAGGTGGTAGTTGGAGAAGGTCGGTCGCCATTGGAGAAGAAAATCTCGTTTTTCAGATCTGGTTTTTTTTTTTTCCAAATCTGGTTTTTCTTCTTCTTCTTCTTGTTCATCTTCTAGATCTTCATAGCCCCTCCCTCCCTCTCTCTCTCTCTTTCCCTCCACCCCTCCTTCTCTCTATCTTTTCAGATCTAGTTTTTCTTCTTCTTCTTCTTGTTCTTCTTCTTTTTCTTGTTCTTGTTCTTCTTCTTCTTCCAGTTCTTTACAGCCCCTCCTCTCCTCCTCCTCCTCTCTCTCTCTCTCTCTCCTTTTCTCCGCTCGCCCCTCCCTTTCTTATTCTTCTTCTTCTTCTTCTCTATAAATCTGGTTTGAACATACCCCAAAATATAAAAGGTTAAAATAGGTATTTTTTAAATATATATATATAAAAATAAAAAATAAAATAAAAAAA
>JBBPBK010000313.1:0-289415 GCA_039720395.1 Liquidambar formosana
AAAAATAATTAGTACTAATTTGCTCTAAACTTTTTCATGCAAGGACTAATCTTAATTACTACAATAGCTCAAAAACAACAAAATTTGTAAATTTGATGTCCTCCAAGTGTGAAGAGGAAGGGGATCAAAAGAGTTGGTATCCTGTTCGTGATACAGTGTCCTCTCTCTCTCCTTCGCTCTTCTCTCCTCTCTCCTCTCTATTATATATATATATATATATATTATTTATTTTTATTTATAGCTTTTATCATGTGCAGGATATCTTGGATATCTCGTACGATCACAGTCGTCCGTGAGCAACATGAGTGCGCGTGAATACGCACGTGTCATCCATGGACGGCCGTAATCGAAAGGGATAGTTTGGGATATTCTGCACATGATCAGCCTTATATATCTATATATATATATATGTATATATATATAGGATGATGATCAGGTAAGCACATGCTGATATAAGTTATATCAAAACCTGCATTGGGAGTTGTACCTTGTGCATTAATGAGATGTGAGGTGCACTGAATCAATGCAAGGGGTACAACCCCCAATGCATAGTGCTGATGTAACTTATATCAACACGTGCTGATGGGATCACCTCTGTATATATATATCTATATATATATATATATATATTTATTTATTTATTTCATCTCATAAAGACATATTATGAAATATAAGAAGAAAATAGAACATTCCAAAAAAAAAAAAAAAAAAAAAGACAAATATACAATGATATGTGGCCTTACTGTAAATACCTCACTAATCGATTGGTAAATTATTTGCCTTCTGTTCACATTTTATGTTTGACCCCGCGAAAAGGCCGCTCGAATTTTAGACATTCAGAATCGTTACGGCATCCGACTGGAAGTTGTTAGAGAGACAGAGAGAGAGGGCATTGTTGAGATTTGGACGTGAGGCAATGGGGAGAAGGGGAAGCAGTTATTGATCTCGAGAGAGAAAGAGATAGCGACTCCTTCCCCTTCCTTTCGCATTCTTACTTGATAAATCTTGTTTTAATCACATTGCCAAATGCCCATAATTGATTTCATTTTCATCAAATGTCTCAGATGTGAAAAAGAATAAAAAAAATTTAAAAAAAAAAAAAAAAAAACAACATGAGCAGAAGCAAAAATCCAAATGGGAATGATTCATCTAATGCCGAAGGCTTGGCCCCTCCCAAACGCAAGAGGCTCTATCATGTTTGGAAGGGTAACAATGTACGTCTCTCTCTCTCTCTCTCTCTCTCTCTCTCTCTCTCTCTCTCGCTATATATGTATATCTGCAAATAAATGATATATATTTTAAATTTAGAGTTTTTATCGATGACCAAGCCTGGAAGAAATGATGAAACTTCGTTGAATTTCAATCAGTATATTTTCTTATTGTTTGGTATTGCTAGTAATGAATTATTAATCCCTACGGTTGCTTGGATTTTGTTGCGGTTTGTTCTCCGTTAAGTGATACTTTTTGACAATTCATGGGTTAGAAATGCACTTATTTGGTCATAAAATTAGGCCGATTCTGAAAAAATAGTTTCCTTTCCTTGCAACCTTTTGTTGGCTAGATTATGTATTATTATCCTATCTGGTATATTGGTCTTTTATAAACATTGAAGATTTATTTAGATTATGTTGGCATATACCACATCCTACATTGCCCAAATATTGGGTCTAACATGACTTCATATACTTGTTTGGCCCTCCAACTAATAGCTTAGGGTTTTAGTATGGAAATTTAACATGGTATTAGAGTATGTCGTTCTTGGACTTTTATCATTATCATTCATGAGCTCATCTTTGTTGTCCTCCTGATAGACCCGACCCAAATATTGGGATTGACATGACTTCATATACTTTGTTAGGCCCTTTGCTTAGGCTTTTAAGTTGAAAACTTAGTTGATTATATTAGGATTAAAATTATATTTTTATTCAGATTTGATGTTCTCTTTAAGGACCAATTTAGGTTTTCTTGTTAGGCATCACATTGTATACAAATTTTTTTGGTAATATAGGGTTAACTGGAGCATGCAACAGTCCTTTAAGAAGAATTTTCCCTCTTGAAGTGGCATTTATGAAGTTCTACAACATAATTGCTAGGAAACCTAATTTTAGGTGGTCAACTTGTGTTACCTGAAACTGTTTTCGAAGCTGGGATGAAAGTTTTAGAAAATTTAGGAGAAATATTTTGGAAACCATTGACAACCTCTGGATAATATTTTGGGAAAATGTTATGGAACCCGTAGGAAACGTTAGGGAACATTTTAGAAACTCTCTCAAAACCCTAAGGAGGAAATATGTGAGAAAAACGTTTCCAATAAATTGCTTGATTTTTATTATTATTATTTATTGATGATTTTCAAGCCTTTTTCCATATGATTTATAATACTTCTTAATTAATTATTTATTTTTAACATTTAGTTTACTTTTTTTGACTTTTCGAACAAATTTCGAGCATTAATATTTATTTTATTCAAATTTCTCATTAAGTTTTTAAAGTTCCTAATCGATATATATATAATTTTTTTTTTTTCTTTTGGATTGTGCTTCCTAGTTTTGTTTCCTACTTTTTGAACACCACTTAATCACAAAAGCTTAAGTTGTTAAGGAATGATCCAATAATGTATATAAAGCTAACACATACCCTCACGTGCGGCCCCATTTCGCACAAGGGCAGGCAGACAGACTATCAACAAACAAACAGATAAACTATTGAGGGAATTTTTTACGGTCAGATCCCTCTATCTACCAAGGATGTTACCATCACATTATGTCCTTAGGCTATTGGCAATATGCCGTCACAGTCGTGCCAAGCATATCACATACATACCAAGGCAGATACAAGCATTAGTTGGAAAGAATAAAAAGGAGAGGAAAGAGAAGAAAAGACCGATTTTACGTGGAAAACCCCTAGAATAATGGGGAAAAACCATGGTGGTGATGAGGGTTTCATAGTGGAAAATATGATTACATCAGTATAATGGAGGTTTTCTTCCTCTCCCCTCCTTTTCTCTTTCTTTAGTCACTTGTTCTCTCTTCCCTATACACAGTACATTAGGTTTTCCTTATATAGAAGCCTAGGATAACCATCTCCTGATGGCATCTGCCATGTGTCCATTCATAGTTGGTTGGATCAAAGAATATTCCTTCTGCTACAAGAAAATGTGTCTACCTGTGTCTTTCCACTAACAGTTATGCTTTAAGCCATGTATCACTTCTCAAAATGTTCTCCAAGCCTGGCATTTTGTGCAAAATGTGGTTTTTGGCAAGTTTTCTCTTCCTTTGTCCACCTCCCAAAGTGTGGCTGTTGGCATTTTCTAACAACTGTTGGCCAAGAACATTCAATCAATTATGACGATGTCCTTTAATCTCCTAGTGGGAAGCTGGGGTTGATAATCACACTGTGGTGGGTAACACCAAAGCACCCTTACAGACAATTTGTGATGGTGAGGTTAAGGGAGGATTTCTTCCCATTTTTAACATATTGGTGTTAGAGGTTATCCTAAGCATTCCTTGCCATTTAAGGCACACTGAAGGATGTGGAGTGGCAAGGTGTAAGTAAGGATGTCTACCTGCCCTTGGCTACTTGATGCCAAAGGCTATCCCACTCATGCCTTCTTTGCCACATAAGGCATAGTTAATATGATGGGAAAGTATAAGTAAGAGCATCAACGTACTCCTAATACCTTGATGCTAAAACGTGTCCCACTTGTGCCTTCCTTGCCTTACAGGGCACTTTTGATGTGGCTTAGTGAGTTGTAAGTATGAATGTTAGCCCATCCTTAATGCCTAGTGTTAAGGGGAGTCCTGTTAGCTCCTTTCCTATTCCACATGGTACACCTTAGGTCACGTGGTGGCATGGTATAGGTGGGATACTTACGCACCCTTGGTTCATAACGTCAAGGGGCATCCTGCCTATACCTTCCTCACTACACAAGGCATTTAGGTGGCATTTGAGATGTATCCTTCTTTGTTTTGAAGCTGTCTCAGGATTAAAGATAAATATGGAGAAAAATAAATTGATTGGGATTGGCAAGGGGGTAGGGGTTGAGGAGCTAGCGACAAATTTGGGTTGTGGTGTGGGAACCCTTCTAACCTCATACTTGGGACTACAATTGGGTGCTCTATTTAAGTCTAAGGTTGTTGGAAATTTGGTGGTAGAAAGGTTCAAGAAAAGGTTAAGTGGTGGAAGAAGGGGTATCTATCCATGAGGGGTTTGCTAACTTTGATCCGTAGTACTTTAGCATGTTAGGCCACTTACTATATGTCACTTTTTAGGATTCCAGCATCAGTGGCTAGCATATTAGAGAATTTTCATATAGATTTCCTTTGGGAGGGATTATGCGAGCATAATTTTCATTTTGTCAAAATGGAAAGTCATCTGTTCTCCTAAAGAGGTTAGTGGTTTGGTGTTGAGGCAATTAGTGTAGGTTAAAAATGCGATATTAGGTAAGTGACTAATGGAGATTTGTTGTGGAACGAAGTGCCCTGTGGCAGAAGGTGGTGGTAGAGAAGTATGGGAATGAGGAAGGGGATTGATGGCCTAAGCTTTCTCTAAGGCCACATGGGTGGGGGTTTGGAAGTCTATTGTGGGAGAGTTGATTCATTTTGCTAGAAAGGTGAAATTTAAGATAGGGGACAGGGAACGGGAAGTTTTGGTTTGATGTGTGGTATTGGAGAGAGCATTTTTGGAGTTCTCCTCTATTTGTGATATTGCAATAAATAGAGAGGGATGGGTTGCAGCGTATGTGGAGTAGATGGGAGAGGTTCCAGCTTGGAATGTGACTTTCATCAGGCATCTACATGACTAGGAAGTAAAGGGAGGTAGAGGCTTTTCTTGCATTGCTGTATGGTGTGATGATAGAGAGGGAAGTGGAGGATAGGATTACCTAGAGTGGATGTGCTAATGTGAGGTTCTCAGTCAAGTCCCTTTATAAGTCATTGGTTGATCCCGGGTGTATGTCCTTTTTGGTGGCTCAAATTTGGTTGCCTTCAGTCCCTTCAGTTGGACTACAACATGGGGAAAGTGTCTTATTATTGATGTGCTTCAGATGCGGGGCTTTGCTTTGCCTAGTAGGTGTATGATGTGAAAAGCTGGGTTGGAGATAGTAGACCACCTATTGTGAGGTGGCAGCAGAGATTTGGGTATTTGCTTCGGCATTTTTGGGGTTTGGCTGGTGTTGCTAGCTTTTGTTTGTCAAGTGTTGGGGTCTTAGAGGTGTAGGAGCAGGAATAAGAGGGTTTGGAAGATAGTCCCCCATGGAATCTTTTGGAAAATTTGGCAGGAAAGGAACAAAAGGGCTATTGAGTCATCCTTTGAGCAGTTAAAGTATACTTGTATAGGACTTCTTTTTTGCTGGATTAGTTCCGAGTTTTTATTAGAATGGAGAAATTTCCAGGATTTTAGGGAATCCTTGCTTCTATGGTTTTTGGTTGCTTTATTAGGCATACTTTTGGTACACTTTGTTTATGGGTCTTGGCCCTTCTTTTTGTGAATAAAATTGTCTTTATCAAAAAGGAAAAAAGAAGCAACTCTTCATAACCTAAGCTTAGCAAAACACAAGATCTTAGTAGACCCATCCAAAAAACTATACCATTAAGCATGTCTACATAAGAACACCCAATAAAAACCCCAACATCTAAATTACATCTTGACACATATTTACAAACCCAACAAACAAGTCCGCTGAAAAGCCAAAATCACACTCCAAAATGACCTCAAACCAAAAATCATCTAAATACAAAAAAAGAATACCAACAATACCAATAGCCAAAAAAAAAAAACACACCACACACACTCACACACACCTACACCAACCATTAAAGCATAATATCACAAATGCCAACTACCGACCCCATTTCCAATAAAAGCTAGCAAGATTAAGAAAACACCAAGTAACTTTGACCCAAGCCTCTTTAACAGTTACACAGCCGGTAGAAAAAAAATGAGGTCCACTGAAGACTCCACAGCTACAACATCAAAAGGCTGAGCACAGCCCATATCTTGCCCTTTACTTGAACTGATTGAGAATGATCATAAGATACAACAACTACAGCACACCAGCCCAAGAAGCTACACCATCTAAAACCCTTACAACCATACCCCAAAAGCCTCAGACCTACCGACGCCAAGTTTCTTCCAAAAACCTGCAAAATGATTCCCTTCTCAATGGGTGTGACTGATCCAACAGATCCTCTGTATATCGTCACTCAAAGAAATACCTCCACGACATCGATAATGACTTGGAAACCCATGAAACCGTGTTAGAGGAATCACTTTTAACTACTATTTTCCTTTGCCCCAACCATTCAGAATGAGAAAATAGATATAATGTCTCCTAATAGCAAGTGGTTCAGCAAAATGAGACTCTACTTTACTAAATGGCTTAGAAGAAAGTACATAAAACATACCCTCTTTTATCTCTCAAAACACTACCAACCCCAGCCCACCCAGGCCTTCCTAAAGATGAACCATTCATATTAAACTTCAACAAACCCATGAACGGAGCTATCTAAGAAACCCTAGTTCTCACCTCCGGATGACGTTTAAAACATCTCACACCCTCCAAGGAATAAATAAAATCTTTATCTGATTACTCCTTAAAATTCTTCCTTGCTTTAACCCCCTGACCAACTCTAATATTAATACTTTCAACAACTTCTTGACACTCTACCCTAGCCCCTTCAAACACAATCTGATTTCTTGAAAGCCATAGTGACCACAAGACAGCAGGCATTAAAAACTCCCAATATACTCCTTCCCAGCCCTGGCCATACATAAGTGGACAACACCTCAACCAACATGTCAAGTAAAGACGGCACATCCACTCCACATCCCCACCATTGCAATCAACCACCCAAACACACCCAGCTGAATGAAAATGAAAAATTTCTTGCCATATAATCGACGTGGGATTTCATTTTTGATGTAGACGGTGGTTTCTGGTTAGTGAGGATTTTTTATATTGGGCAAAAGATCTGGGCAAGTTATTCACTATGGGTGTGCTTGGTTGAAAACTTGAAATTGGATAAGTATTCAAATGCGGTTCTCCTTTGTCAGAAGATAAATTTTTAATTGTAGAATTATTTTTCTCGGCACCTTTGTGATATATATATTCATCTTTTACTGCAATGAACTGTTCAAGGATTTCCTGTTTGGTCAAGACTTGCACTGATCAATGCAATCATAAATTTTATTGGTTCCTAGCTTTCCATATGGAAAAGGGTGCTATTTAGAAATTTCATCACTTAGGAGAGTTTATATGTTCATTTCTTGTGGAATGAAATATGCAGTTGCATTTAATCATTTAGTTCATTTCATGACTCCATGTTGTGAAGAAACGTCTTTTATTTCTATGCTAGTTTTAAAGAGTTGACGTAAGGATTTTAAAAATTTGATGGTTGCTTCCTCTCTCTCTCTCTCCCTCTCCCCTGGACTTCATTGTGGTGTCACAGCGAGGGGGGTTCATGTTGTCCTGGAATTTTTTTTTCTCACTTGCAAGTTTTAGAGGGTTGACATATGGGTTTTTGAAGTTTTTGGTATATATCATTTGGATGATGATGTTATGAAGCCTCTTGTTCCTGTAAATTCCATTTCCTTGAAATGGTGATGTGATTATTCATAATATTATTGTACAAACTAGAACTGATGAAGTTTTACGAACAAGAATTGTTGGAAAATTTTCACTATTTTCTTGAAATATGGCTGACGATCCAAAATAGTAAGACCTTGATACGATAAAAATGTTGTGATTATGCATAATATTATTGTATGACCTAGCACTGATGAAATTTATTTTTTTTTATTTTTATTTTTTCAATCATGTCAGAAATTTTTCTGTGGGGGGAGAATGATCGTTGGTCCTGATGGTGCATCACTTTTTTTATCTACATTGCTAATAGGGGGGCCCGCAATAACATTCTGCATAAAGATGCTCTTAAGGATTAGGGAAAATGATCCCCTTTTCGGCTATCCTGTAGTGATTGTCGGATTGATCCTCACTGTTTTGGTTGGTAAAATGAAAATTTTCTTGGTAATTCTGAGAGTTTGGTTGAAAAAATGAGGATTAAAGCTGACTCATTAATGATAATGCAGGATTTGACTTTTCTATTCTTGACATCTGGTAGAGATCCAGGGATAGTCCCAAGGAACTCTCATCCACCTGAATCAGATGAAGCATCTGATGCAATTTCCTTCTCTATGGAATGGGTCAATGACAGTACACCCAACTTGAAATTACCTCAGACGAAGGATGTGGTGGTCAATAGCCACAAAATTAAAGTGAAGTTCTGTGACACTTGTTTGCTATATCGTCCACCACGCGCTTCTCATTGCTCAATCTGCAACAACTGTGTGCAGAGGTTCGATCACCACTGTCCATGGGTGGGTCAGTGTATTGGAGAAGTAAGTTGCTTGGTTGTTCCCACATAAATTTTTGCTTAAAGATTAACAGGATGTTTGAAGGTCCTAATGAAAATGAACAATTCTACTGTATCTTACATAGAAATTTAGTCAAATGAGTCCTATTTGCATCCCCCCTTCTCTCTCTCTCTATATATATATATATATATATACATGTGTGTGTGTGTGTGTGTGTGTGTATTGGTGGAGGAAAATCTAGGTACTCAATGTCCATGTTTTTATTTCACTTTGGTTACCAGTGACCTGTGGGGATGTCCCGATTTTACACTACTAATTTTTTCCTCTTATCACGGGGAAAGAGAAAATACAATAATACATTAAAAAAAAAACCAAAAAAAAAAAAACTTGTGTGTTCAAATTTTACTTGAAACACTTTGTCTAATTCAATTTTCATTGAGCAACCAAACACCCCAAGAAACAATTTTAAGGTCCATTATATGTTTAAGCAAATACTTGACGTTGTTATTAGGGCTCAAAAGGAGGTTAACCTAGTATCTAGTTCCATTGAGATGAAGTTCTTTCAGTGCCTTAAAAAACCAAAATTATAACCAAATGCGTAGAATTCAGTTACTCTTGCATATATCCCATTTATTTCTGTATTTGAATAATTATAGAATGGATATATTAGCTAATCTTTTGTATCAGCATACCTATAAAACTGGGTTTGGTTTTTATAGAAATGCAGACTTGGGAAATGGTTTCATACTCTGTTCTTGGAGCTCAAGAGATTTGATTCTCTACTGAAAAAAAGAGTCCATAATAGTCTAGGTTGAAGAAAATTTTATTTCTGTTGTTCTTTTTCAGGGATGTCCATAATAGGCTCACTTTTTTTTCTTTGATAATCTCATGTAAGGCATTCCTTTAATAATCATTGCATGCCATCACTAAAAATTTATATAAACTCCATTTCCTGTGTCAATGATGACAACTCCAAAGGCTTGTTTCTCAACACTCCATTTCCTGTATTTAATTTTAATTGAACTTGAAATAAAAAAAGATTGTTACATTTAGTATTTCGATTTCCTTGCGTGGAAAGATAATTGATTTTAATTTATACTAAGTAGCCTCATCGATGTTAATGTGGTTGCAGCGGAACTATCGGTACTTCATCACATTTGTATCATTGTCAACCTTCTTGTGCGTATATGTCTTTGTGTTTTTGTGGATCAACATTCTTCGACAAGAGGGAAATTTATGGGGTATTATGTCACATGATATCTTGTCAGTTATACTAATAGTATACTGCTTCATAGCAGTCTGGTTTCTTGGTGGGCTCACAGTTTTCCACTTTTATCTGATATGCACCAACCAGGTGACCTTCTTACTCCTCAAAATCTCATCTTATTTACTACAGATATAAATATGTGAATTACAACATCATTGTGGAATTCTTTTCTTATTGGTACATAGTACAAACATACACATATAAATATCACATAGTACATCTACGTACAAGGATTAATAGAAGAAGCAAGGAAAAGAGAGTAGGATGAAGGAAGGAAAGACTGATTTGTTCTCTTTCTCAATCTTCTCTCATTTTTATGGAAATTTAATCTACAATTGGCCCTCAAGTTATAATAACTCATATGATACCCCACAAACCTCACAACGCTTCCCATAAATTTGGTGCATGTAGCCATGTACATCAACTTGCACATATTACTTTGCTCATGATGATGTAGCAGTTCTTTTTGTGAGGAAATCTGAGGTCGATCTCCAGTTTTCCTTCCTGTAATGCAAGCAGTCATGAATTTCTTCTCGATGACATGTCTATGTAACTCAATATGTATAGTATTGTTGTTTTTGAAGTAGGTTATGTGCTATACAGATGATTTCCTTATTGTCACAATAAAATTTCATAGGAAATGACACAGTCCACACTCAGATCCTTTAGCATAATTTTTACCCTCATTATCTCACACATGTTACATGGCCTGCCTCTTTGCCGTGGAGTACCCATGTCAATGTGACACCACAGATATGAGTGAGATATGGCACTGTTCCAGATGTCCCAATTTACTCATTTGAGATAGGAAGAGGAGGAGGAGGAGGAAACGGAAAAGAAAAGAACATATATTTTTTCTTGGCGGAGGAAGTTAGGTTCCCATGTCAGCGTGACACCACAGGTATGAGTGAGATATGGGCATATGGCACTGTTCCAGATGTCCCAATTGACTCCTTTGATATAGGAGGAGACGAAAAAGTAAAGAACACACATTTTTTCTTGCTGGAGGAAGTCAGGTTGCCGAAGGGGCTGTTGGTACCGGAGGTGTGGGCCTCATTCTGTAATTTTGAAAGGAATATTATAGGGCTTCAATGGACCGAAGACCTATTTTTCTTATATGTTCTTTTTGATTTTACATCCTTGTATATTTCCTATGTTAAACTGACCAAAAAGTCATTTAAAATTCTGGAAAGCCCCCCCCCCCCAAAAAAAAAAAAGAAAAATCATTAATTCTTACAATTCCCACACAATATTCCAATCTTTTGAAAATATGCCACTCTTTATTTATACCTTTTTTAACCACGTACTTCTGAATTTTGGACATATCAATGCTTCAGAGTGTCCCCGTACCCTGTGTTTTAGGGATTAGATTGATTAGATTGATGTGACACCTAGACATGTGTATGCGCCCGACATCCATATTTGATTCCTGAATATTGAACTGTCACCACATGCATCTCTGTTTGGACATATTGCCTTTTTTTTCCCTCTTTTTTTATTTTATTTTTTGTCATTTAATTTATAAATACTAAATTACTCTTGAAACTGAATAAGACCTGAATATTGAACTATCACCACACACCCAGTGATGTTGAATCCATGCCACATATAAAGTCTCTTTGTGTGAAATATAGGTGATATCTAGTTACATTATGCTACCTGTTTGCTAATTTAATTTCTACTGGATGATTTCTTGTTGATTGAAATGTTTTTCTTTCATTCTGTCCTTTGCTTCTTCACAGACAACTTATGAAAACTTCCGATACCGCTATGATAAGAAGGAAAATCCTTATAATAAGGGGACAAGTAAAAACATTAGAGAACTCTTTTTCTCTAAGATACCTCCTTCTATGATCAACTTTCGCGAATGGGTGACTGAAGATGATGATACAGTCATTGTTCCAAATCTAGATGGGGGCATTGTTAGATCGAAACAGAAAATTGACATAGAAATGGGAAGGAAGCTTGATAAGGATAGTAGTATACCACTTCCACATATCCTGCAGAATTTGGATTACGCTGGTATGGATGATAAGTTGAAGAGGAAGGAGGGAAATGGAGTTCTTGCATTTGACCCATTTTTCTTTCCTACTGATCAAGAACCAAGATACTCACAGCATACCTCTACTGTTGAAGGTAGTGCTGTTACTGATGAGAGGACTGGAGACAGTACCTCTGATCAGACTACGTCACCGATTCTTCAGGGATAAAAGGTAATTCGTCCTTTTCTTGTTTTTAATATATTTTTCATATTCTTCATGGAAATATAACATAAATTACTATGAAATTTGTGAAGTCATTTATTTCAGAATTGGCCACTAAACCACCACTTTAGCTTTACCCACTGGAATGTGATATTATAAATGTAAATTTTGGATTACAAATTTTACATTTTTGAATTGACAAAATTAAGAAAGTTAATGGGTCTTTTGGATACAATTCCATCTTTAAGTTGTTTAGTCAGTGAATTTTGAAAATTATTGTGGCTGAAATTCTACAATGTGCCTGTGTGGTAAAGAAAAATGGAAAACAAAGCCATACAAATCCATTTTGTTCTGATGACCATGACCGAGCCATACTTTGTTCTGCGGGACTGAAGCAATAAAATCCGAAAGTGAGATCCTGTTTTTAAAATTATGAAGGAGAAAAAAAATGCGTCCAAATGACCCCCAAGCTTATTGCATGACTGTAATTAATTTTCCTGCCACTTAATTTTATATATGTATATGATTTTTCAAGATTCATTTTTATTTTTGCGACATTTCTTGTTTGCAAGATAATATCAATTGATATCATCATATCAATGTTCTCTTTGCCTGCTTTAACAAATAATAGTGGTTAAATAATACTAAAATGGATTCGAAATTAAGGAACTCAACAATGTCTAGGCCCATTAGCATATTCAAAATTGTGGCTGGAGGAATTTGGATGTCAAATCCATAGTACTAAGATTGATCGCAGAAGCTGCAACGATTTTGAAGTACACTGGTTGGTGTGTTTCAGTGGAATATGGCTTAGACTGGATTTTAGAGGGAGATTTAAATGGCATGTTGTGTTTTCTGTTGAGGAAAATTATATTTAGGGAGATGGTTCTAAAAAGCTTACATCAGTATAGACTTTTTAGCAGAACAAGCTTGATAATATGCTGGTAACAAATTCTATATTTTTCTGAATTGCAGGAAGGTGTGTAGTGCATGTTTCATTTATCTTAATATAATAGCGCAAATAGTTCAAGAACTATAGCAAACCAACTTGTAGTTTATAAGGAAACACTACGTCCAACAGCATTTATGTATTCATTTCATATGATTTCACTTCTAGTTGGAGATAAAGAAAAATTGAAAATTGAAAAGCCTTATGTGATAAGGTTCAATATAGTTTAACTCTCACTGTTATATTTATCATTTGACCATGGAGTTGGAATTTCTGTATCTACCCATATTGAAGTGAACTGCTTTAGTACTATGTCTTATACATTCATTAAACTGAAACCTTGCTGGCTGAACTGCTTTAGAACTACATCATATATGTACTTTGTCATCAAACCGGAAACCTGCGGGCTCTTGGATTGAACTGGTCAACCTGCTGACCAAACTAGATGAAATATATATATATATATATAGATATACATGGAGCCTTAGATCTCAACTGCTTGTGGAGTTAGATAGAAACTAAATCTGGAACATATTCTACCTGTAACCAGTAGGTAGTTCTGAGAACCTAAGAACCCCGCTGAGTGACAAGTTATGAATGAAAACCCACTGGTACTGATTGGTTGTTATTGTTCTCTCATTTTGTATAATAGATGGACTCACGTGGTCTTATTATTTCGTACACAGGTTTTATCGGAGAATGTTTTAACCAGGCATATATGTCTGATGGCATAATTCGATGGATTGACGAGTTTAAAATGTTAACTAGTTGTGGATAAAGGTAGCAATGAAAACTTGGTGATGGTTTTTATACTGGAAGGAAAAAAATGAAGCAAATGATCAAAGCCATTCTTCTATTGATTACTGTGTTTACAACACTATGCTAATTTGGCACATTGGATGCACAATAATGCAGGATAAGCAACAGCATTAAGGGGCCTTCTTGTAAAATGTTTGATGGGTTCTGTTGTTTCATTCTTCTTCTTCTTCTTCTTCTTTTTTTTTTTCCTTTTTCCTTTTTATTTTTAGGAATTTAGAATGTGTAAAGCTGATTTAAATTAAACTGGGTAGTTGTTTTGGGAAAAAGTATACATATGTATGTTGTGTGTCTGGCAAATACTTATAAAGAAAGGAGTTTATTATTTTCTGCCCTCCTTTTCTTTGGCTTTTTACCTCTTCCCTCTTATTGTAATCATGAATCACAATTTTTAAATTGCACAGATCAATTGTCTCAAAAATTTGCAGGAATTAATGCTTTTAACCTTTCCCTCTTATGTACGTTGGACTGTATCGCGAGAATTGAAATTCTCGAGAATCTCAAAGAGTTTTAGCTCTCAAGAGTTAACCATTTATGTTGTTCAGTTTATGAAAGGATTTTCCAAAGGAATTAATGCTTTCTTCTTCTGCTTCTGCTTCTTCTTCATTCGCGTATGTGCATACAAATGAAAATTTTCAGGTGAGGCCACTCTGATGTAAGTTGCAGAAAATCATGCATTGTAAGGTTGAACCCCATGAATGGGTGGGTGGGGGAGGTGGGGTTGTCCCCCATGAATGGGTCGGTTAACCCACCCTTGCATAGGGTATAACTTCATAATACATGACCTTACAGATTAATTAACCTTATAAGAAAAGGATGGTATATGTGTGTGTATATATATATATATATAGGATGATGATCAGGTAAGCACGTGCTGATATAACTTATATCAAAACCTGCATCGGGAGTTGTACCTTGTGCATTAGTGGGATGTGAGGTGCATTGAATCAATGCAAGGGGTACAACCCCCAATGCATAGTGCTGATGTAACTTATGTCAGCACGTGCTGATGGGATCACCTCTGTATATATATATATATATATATATAGATTATGCAAATCCAAACAAATCAATAATCCATATATAAGTACACGTTATATGTAACTACAAGCTTCCTGCTTTTAGTCGGACTAGTTAATTGACTTTCAAAGTAAGTCATTCAAAAAAATCTTGTATACACACACACACACACACACACATATATATATATATAGACACACACATACAAAAAGAAATGCACTTTAAAAGACCAAAGGAGGATGAAAGCTGGATGGAAGAATAGTATCCAACGAAACATTAGGGGTGCAACTTGGTTCGGGAATTCCGGGGACCGGACCGTTCCGAGCAATTCGGTCCAGGACGGGACGGGACAAATAGTGTCCGGGACGGGACTCGGGACAAATTTTTAAAAACCGAATTTTTTCGGGACAGGACTCGGTTTAGGGGTGTTCAGTACCGTCCCGTACCGAATTCCTGGACCGAGTACCGATTAAATATAATATTATATATATATATTTATATATATATAATATATAATATATAATTATATATTACTAATATTTTGGTTTTGAATTATGACTTTCTTGAGTATAAATGTATAATTATGTTTGGTTGTAAAATAATGCTAATGGACAAGTGGACTTATTAGTTTATTGTGTTATCACTAGTTCACTACTATGAATGAATGAATGAATTATAATTAATGATTATGTATTTATGATTTTATGTAGCCTATTTTGTGGAAAAGCAGGTATATTTAACTCATTTTGTGGCTAATCAGGTTGACAATTTTTAATTGGAAGTAGTTATTTTTAATTTTTAATTCAGGGAAAACAAACTGATAAATACCGAGAACCGGACCGTTCCGTCCCGGTATTTTTCGGGACGGGACGGGACGGGACAATAGTAAATTCGGTTCGGTTCCGGTATTGATTTTCAAGTCCCGAATTACTTCGGGACGGGACGGATATACCCCTGTCCCGGACCGTCCCGGACCGAGTTGCACCCCTACGAAACATAGTAGCCAGATGAGATAATAATATAAAATAAAACAATAACGAAGGAAAATAAAGGAAAACAAATAAAATAATCTGACTTAATTCGATTAATGGTTAATATGTAATTTATAGAGAATGAAGGGAGGAAGAAAGAAAAATGGGTGAAAGAAGAAAGAGTTCTCTATTTATGCAATGAATTGTTTTACTTTTATGATTGAGTTAGTAAAATGATTACAAATTGGTTAAAAGTAATCTAGAAATTGATTTAGGGCCTGTTTGGTTGTATAATTAGAAATTAAACAATTCAAGAAATTTTACATAGTATTGCAGGCACAGTCCATCAAAATAGTGACATTTCATGAATTCTTTAAAATTGATTCTATGACATCAATTATAATGATAATTCCAATATTTTAAAATATTTTAATTCAAGGTGATGGACTTATGCCTTTAACCAGGGATGAAACTAAGATTTCATCCTGAGGCAGGCCAAAGTATGAACCAAAAATCTTTCACCATTCAATAATGAGAAATATACTAAGATTCTTGATTAAATAAATATATCTTTCACCGTAGCCAACTATTGTACGAGGTACAACTCCCGATACGAAACTAATATATCAGCATGTACTCACCTAGTCGTCATCCTATATATATATATATATAATTTTGAAAAAAATATAAGCAGTTTAAGTGTAATTTACCATTATTGTAGTCTTTACAGACATCTCTCATATTAATTTTTATTTTATTTTTTACCAAAAAAATTGACCCATTATCATTTACACACCAATAATCCCCTATCCCACAATTGGCAGGGAATAAAAAATTAAAAGCCCAATTGGACGTTTCTAGAATTACATTTCAAATGTTTTCCATTGACACGTATGTGGGGAAAAATTCCTAGTCAAGGCTTTTCCTGGAATTGCCCTTCTTCTTCTTCGATTTGATGTTGATTGCACCGAAGAATCACCGTAGTTTTCTAGTCAATCTCTCTCTCTCTCTCTCTCTCTTTTTGGATTGTCTTGGGTTAGGACCTACAAAAAGTTTTCCAATGCTCAAGTAAGGATTGGTGCAAAAAGAGATTAGAAAATTTTTAAAATTAATTATGCATACCTTTACAGGTCATTGATAACCCTATTTATATTTCATGATTTATAATTGAGGCAGAGGGTTTCTAAAGCAAGGATAGATGTCACCATCCTACAGATTTCCTTTTGCCTAACTCTTAATTGGGTAAATGACGTCCTATTTGTGACGTTAGCCCTTAAGGACATGTGAAGTAAGATCTAGCCCCCACTTGTCTAGCATCATGTGTGGTTGCAGTCACAATTATGGAGACTCGTGTCACGTGGGTTGTTTCAGAATTTTTTTTGCTATTTTGGACTAGTTTCCCGAGCTTACTTGGCAAGACATGTGCATGGCCCTTTCTATGGATATGCACGGCTCATTCCGTGGAGGAGTGCTTTCCATCCATATGAGTGTCGTGCTCTTCGCCATGCCATATGAGCCTGTGATGTTTATGTCGTGTTCTTAAATCATACCCTAGAGCTGTGCTAGGTCTTGCCGAAGAGCCGTTGGATTGCTCCCTTAGCCGTGCTCCTTTATTCTTTGCTGACTTGTTTCTCTCTGTCTGTGCTCTTAAGCTCGAACTCATCGGTGCTGGCATAATTGCCACGATCAACTTTTGTCGTTTACTCAATAATTGTGGGAGTACTTGTACGCCCCTTACTTGACTCTTACTGCTCTAGCTTTCATATCAAACGTCTAACAACTGTATTTATTGATCCTCATATATACTTTGCTTGCTAAGTCAACCGTAATAGGTTTTCTTTGTTTGGCAAAATGTCAATTTTACCCTTATCTTTATACACATGACAACGTGGGGATTTTTATCACTGACATCATACACACTAACACTCCATTAAATCTTTTAAAAAAAAAAAAAAAAAAAAAACCACTTTGTTAAGGTGTTCCCCAAAACAAACCATTGGGTAATCTCTTTTTGGGCTCTCTCTTAAACACATTGCTGTAAAATGAAAGAAGCATGAACATATTCAATGTCTGTCTGATAGCAAACATTAAAATCCTCATAGAACCTAACAAACCATCTTCTTCCACAACGCAAGCCTTGGAGCCATGGATACATATCATTCTCAAAATCAATCCTTAAAGCAAAAGGCACAGATGCTACAAGCACGAACCACAAACCCTTTGTCTTCTTCGTTATTGAACCGTCAGAGTTCTTCTAGAGCCATACCAATTTTTTTTACAACTTTGATGAATTTAAACTTCCCATCAAAAAAATTTCTGTGAAATCGCAACCGATGCTCAAAACAACTGGCTTGTATATGTAAAAAATTCTTTTTTTTTTTTTTTTGGGGGGGGGAGGAGGAGAGGGATGGGCCCCTAAGCCCTAACATGGTTTTATCTCTGCCTTCAACCTTATGTAAATTTTTTTGAATTATTTAATTTTAAATTCGACGTCTAAAAAAACCTTTGGTGTCTTTATAATTTTAAATTATGATAATATAGTTTATCACAATTTTTTTTCTAAAATAGTAACCTATAGAAATGTAGAAGCAATATAGAATGCATATGTGATGTATAGGAAATACCACTTTTTTTTTTCCTTTTCTTTTTTTTTTTAAATTCAAGGAAATGCTACATTTACAGGAGGAGCGGATTCATCTACCAAATGATGTGGCTTTGCTGTTTCTGAAGGGAAAATTTTAGACTTTTCAGACTGAAAATAATTACAGTACAATATAAATTAGTACTAACTTCTTAAAAAATGACTACTAACTTAACTAAGAAAGACTACTAACTGTAATAATTTACCTATAGCCCGATCGATCTGTCATTGCCCCTTTTTCAAAATACACGAGACTTACTCTACCCATTAATTAGCCTAATATCATGGACACATTAGTAAGTAAACCTAACCGCATTTTTTATGATATACTAGTTATTGCACACGTGCGTTGCACGTGGATTTTTTTGTCAACAATAAAATGATTTAAAGATCATCAATTATTTTTCCTAAATAAACATATAAAAGATCGATGCTTCCCAAGATCTTTTTAGCTTGAATAGGGATGGACCTTTTTCATTCAGCATAGCTCCTCATCTAGTGGTAATTATCTTTTCAATATTGTTCATATCTAATAAATATAAACTTTATTTACTTAAGGAAGGTTATGCGGCCATTTGTTCTTTAACATTTAATCCATATCAAGTGTGAAGATTTGATATGTCAAGAAATTATTTATTACTCCATAGAACGTTTTAATCCGTGTACATCAAATGATTTGGAAAGAAATGGTAATACATAATGACATGTAACTATCAAAAATCTTAACAAATAACTTATTCATTGTCCACTAATTTTCTACACATCTACAATAAGAAACATATCAATGAAGAATTAAAAAAGAGAATAATTAGAACCAAAATAAATGGAGAAAGTATACACTTAATCTCTAGAGAGAATTTAATTTAATTGGTTGAATTGTTAACTATATGGCAAGTCCATTGTATCGTAGAAATTTTATGCAAAAGAATAGACTAAATTTATTAATGAATTAGTAGTTTATATAATGTGACTTACATATCAACAAATTCTAATACATTTTGGATCACTTAAAGAATAAGTATATGCTAAAAAAGATAAAAGTCCTAATACCATATTACTATCATGGGATATTATTCCACTTCATCCAAATGAAACTTTACTATTACATTTCTTCAACTTCTTTGTATTTTTCTTTTAAAATTTTTTTGTTTTGGCTGAAGAATCTATGGATCCCTACTTTATAGTGAGACATTCTAGAATGCATCATTGGAGCTCAACATCCCATTAATTGAAACAACCAAAGATAACATAGCACGAAAACTAATCTTAGGATTCAAAAAATGGGAAAAATTACAAATCAAAAAAATAAGGCAAGATGCCTCATCAAGAACATTTAGAAACCTAAGGCCCTTGTTCTTCGGCCCACCCCTCAAATCACCTACAAACAGTGTAATTTTGCGAAAGGAATTTTAATCTCCAAGAAAAAATCAGAAAGACAACATAGAGATTGAACATTTAAAAAAAAATAATAATAATAAAATAAAATACATACATCTTACAAGGGATTTTTTATCAGCAAGAAAAAAATTAGAAAGAGAATAAGCATATAAAAATAGCTTTTCAATTCCCATCGGATATTTCCAAGAGCAATTTTTCATCAAAAGAAAAAATATAATTAGATGATTTACCATGTAAAATAAAGGGTTTAGCATTCAAACACAAAAGCATTTTAGCAAATTGTTTATTAAACTCTACCAATCAAATCTAAAGTAAGTGAAAATACTTACAGCAAAAATAAAAAATAAAAAACCAAAAACTTGAAATAAAAAAAACTCTAAGAAAGATATATAGAATTTAAATGAAATATGATTGCATAAAATTAATTTCTCAAAGGAACAAAATTAAATAAAACCTAATGTGATTATTAGCATTCAAACCAAAACCTAATTCAACAAATTTCCAGCACAGTTCCATATATATATATATACTAGTTGGTGCACACGTGCGTTGCACGTGGCTAATTTTCTGCGATTTTGATAATAAAAAAAATCTAGAAATTTAATTAAAATTTTTAATATAGAATTATAATTTAGTTTTTGGAATCATATTTGGACTCAATTATCCTAGTCCGTTTGATTTTCATGGACACTTTCATTATTTGGTAAGAGTATCATAGCTATAAAAGGGTTTTGAGATTTTTTTTTTTGAATAAATGCATTTTTGTTGGGTTGCTAACATGAAAAAATTCTTGTAATTCCAATAAGATGAACTTCAATATTTCAAACCTATGTGTTCGAAAAATCTCCAATAACTACCACTGCCAGATTGTGTAGATGGTACAACTACCTATAAAATTTCTTCACAATATTAAGATAAACAATCTGAATTACCTTTTCTAATCCAATTGGTAACCGCAATCACCCAAGGGTTTTTTAAAAATACAAGAACTGATACGACATAATTCAGAAAAATTCTGAGCTCATGGATCCTACCAATCATTTTGCAAAACTATAAAAATTGTTCTTGAGCTCATAAACATTTTAACACCATTATTAGAGATTTACAACCAATCAATGTTGGTAAATTGCTTCCCTGTCAAATATAGTACAATACTTATACTATCAGATAACAAGTGAAGTATTATAAATTGATCCTGCTTAGTAGAAATGATAGTACAAAAACTCTTCAACCTTTGCGTGCAATGCTGAAGTTACTATAACAGAAATAATTGCTGCTTCTATTTAGTTCTTGTTAACTCCATATGCAACAAAACCAAACTGTGTCCAAGTAATATCATTTTCCAAGCGCAAACTACAATGTTAGGAATCCAAGGAAAGCTCCAGGTTTGAAACTAAGTAGAATAAGCACCAAAAATTTTAAAAATTTCATGGAAAACATGTTTATATGAGTGACTTCATAAGTTAACATTATTTGAATTTTATTTCTTCTTTTTAAATTAGGCTAGGACTCTTAAACAAAATTTATTTTTCTTTGATTTTTATTTCAAAATAGAACCTGACTCGATTTACATAAAAGCCTTGATAAAGTAAAATTTCAAAGGAAGTATTTCAACATTAAGCCCATTCAAGCATTTTGTCAAACATTGTCTTTGCTAAATTGCCAATAGCTTGAATAATATTTTCATTGTCTAGCTTCACTGTACTTTATAATGCACATCATACAACAAATAAGAATTAAAATACATATTCTAAAAGTCAGTTTTGATCATAATGTATGGCCAGTGGAAAAGAGTCAAAGGATAATGGGATATTATCTAAAATTCAAATTTTTTTTGTCTTGTTTCGTCTCCCCGATTTAACCTTCTGATCATTGTTAAGTGTGCAATTCCATATTTAATAGGTGTAAACCAACAAGGAAAAAAATAAATCTACAAAGATTGAAAAAAGCATCCAAATAAAAATAGAAATTGGGGACATATTAACCAAATAAACTTACATATCCGTGTGGCTCTATGTATCAAATTCAAGTTGTTTGAGTCATGAAACCTATACAATTCAAAGCCACCGAATGCTGTAATTAGTCGATGTAAAACTATGGAAGACAATAAAAAAAGCTAGGGTTTCATGTTCGATTTGAATTAACTTATAAGATAGAGAACCTTCTTCTGGTGACCTTGAAATTCTCTACTTTGGAGACTTTCAAACGACATCGATTATGCCATCTCTACAACCTAAAAAAATAAAAGGCGGGATAGATTATGTCTATTCTATAGACTTCTTTCGGAGATTATACCTCACTGAAAAGAAAAAAAGGATAAAAGGAGCAACAAATATCAATATATTGAGAACAGAAGAAAGGACATCCTGTAATTGTTTATACTCCAATTATGGAGTATGAAGGGGAAGACGAAAGGAGGAATGAGTAGAGCAATGATTCGGAGAAACATAATGTTTAGAGCAAACGTTTAGAGAAAGCCTACTATTTATTATATAGGAATTATAGTTTCCGTTTCCTTTGAATTCCTATTTGTATTTTATATATTAAGCATGTGTTTTAAAATATATTAAGGTATGTGTTTTAGAATTATAGTTTTCATATTACTATATTTCCTATATATGCAGAAGGGTGGGTAGTTATGTATTTAAAAATTAAAATAAGGGTATATTAGTCAATCAAAAGTTTTTCTTACTTTCATCTTTTTATAGGTAGTATATATATATATATATATATATATATATATATATATATATATATATATAGTATAATTTGTAGAGCAAAACTTACCAAAGAAGGGAGAAGTCGCCGTTAATGGAAAAGGTGGAGAGAAGGTTGAAACCACTCTTGAGAGAAAAAATTGAATTTACAATCTGACTGTTTATTTATTATATATGAATTATATTTTTTGTATCCTTAATATTTCTATCTGGATTTGGTTTTATTTAATTATTATACGAATTATAGTTTCCTTAGTATTGTTATTAAGGTATGTGTTTTATATTGTTATATTTCTTATATATGCAGAAGGGTAGTTGTATAGTTTTTTTAGAATTCTTATTAAAGTATGTATTTTATATTGCTATATTTCCTATACATGCAGAAGGGTAGTTGTGTATTTAAAAACTAAAATAAGGGTATATTAGTTAATCAAAAGTTTTTCTCACATTCATATTTTTATAGGTAGTATAGATAGATATAAATTAATGTCTGTACCTGTTGCCAAAATATATATATATTTTTTAATTTAAAAAAGGGCCAGGCTATTGCCACCACATAAAATACTCTAAGCCCCCCATTTAATTTACATCTTTAAGGTTTTATGAAAAATATAAAAAAAAATTTATGAAAACTAATCACATAGTCTACTAGAAAATATCATTCCGGACAACTTTGTAGAAGAGAGTTTTTCCAAAATCTGTTATTTAAGTAGACTTTTTGACAATTTTTCATGAAAAATGAAATAGAGATTGTAAATGGCCAAAAAGTCAGCTTAAATGATAAATTTTAGAAAACGTTTCTTCTACAAAGTTGTTCAGAATGATGTTTTCTGTTAACAATGCTATTAGTTTTTGTACAATTCTTTTATATTTTTCATAAAACCTCAAAAAGTGAAAACTAATGGGCGGCTTTGAGTACTTTATGTGGTGGCAATAGCCCCACTCTTTAAAAAAATGGTGAATCTTGAACAGAAAAGTCCACCCGCTGATTCCACCCATTTGTTATTGGGGTCCAAAAACAAATAGCCATAAATAATTGAACGACCCGAACCCATTTATAAAAGATGACCTTGAACAAGTCGACCAACAAAACAGCAGCTCTGGCGGGCTGTATGGCATGAATTCAAGAAATCATGGCAATTAGTCCGGTAGCTTCAGCCCAGTCACAGTGTGTAATGTCATCTTCATTCAACAGCACAGAGAGCACCAGGTTTTCATGTTTGAATCCACGGAAGCTACCCAATATAACAAAGGTTTGATTCCCATTTTCAACTCCCGCTGCTGCTCATATTATCATTTTAATTATGTTTTAATTCTAATCAATTTTAGCTACAATTCTGAAATGCCTCTTGAATTCAAGATATGTTACAACCAATATATATCTGTATAATAGGAATTGATTTTGATGACTGGGTTTGTTTTAGGACAGTTCAAGATTGCCCTTTGCCAGTTATCAGTCACTTTAGACAAGCAGAGGAATCTGGCACACGCCCTTCATACAATTGAAATTGCCGTTGAGCAGGGTGCAAAGCTTGTTGTTTTGCCTGTGAGTTGACTACTACTGACTACAAGTACTAACAGTAGAGGAGGGAATGTTCAAAATCACTGGATCCATTCATATTTCATGTAAATCTTAATTATTTGGCACAGGAAATGTGGAACTGCCCTTATTCAAATGATAATTTTGCGAAATATGCCGAGGATTTTGATGATGAGGATGCCTCACCCTCATTTTCCATGTTATCACAAGTTGCTTCAAACCAAGGGATCACAATTGTAGGTGGGTCTGTGCCCGAATGGAACAATGGTCTGTTGTATAACTCCTGCTGTGTTTTCGGACCAGATGGAAAATTAAGGGCTAAGCATAGAAAAGTAAGCATATCTGATTTTTTTTTTTTTTTTTTTGGCAAGTCCAAGAAAAGGATGAATAACGGATTGATAGGAAAACAGAAAATGTTTCTAAAGCAAAAATTTGTTCTTTTGCAGATTCATCTGTTTGATGTTGACATTCCAGGTGATATTTTGTTCAAGGAATCCGACACCCTTGCAGCAGGAAATACACCAACCATTGTGGACAGAGGTACGTTGCGAATCAATTAAGATTTTATATCAAGTTTGAGCTAGAGAAGAATATAGTCTACATGTGGTTGACTCGAATGCTTAGCATTTGGGAATGTAAACATCATTAATTAGGATAAGTGACTGTTGGATTGTAGATCGATCTGCATTAAATTAGGCAATATTTTGATGGATAAGTGATTTGGAAAAAAACTTTCAATGCTTTTGGCAGAGTCAAGCAGAGTGATCTTGAAATCACCTCTTATTTTTTTTCGTCAAAATTGTGGCAAAAGATTCGATTCCTAGCCATTTGATTAATTGTACTCTTAAGTAAGCCGTTGATACGTCAACTTTGAATGCAGATGTGGGTCGTATTGGAATAGGAATTTGTCATGATATACGCTTCCCAGAACTTGCCATGTTATATGGAGCAAGAGGTTTTCTATTTCTTTGCCACTATACTGTATGAATCTCTGATGGTCATATATTTCTTAACTAACGTCTTTAGTGTGAATCATAGGTGCTCATTTGATATGCTATCCTGGGGCATTCAACTTGAGTACTGGTGAATTGCTATGGGAGCTGGTACAAAGAGCAAGGCAAGAAGCTTCAATAGTCTCTCAGGCAACTGTATTTTTGGATGACTTTAAATCCATTGACAATTTTTGTCTACTGCAGACTTGACTTATTTGGGTGTAGTGAATCACCTTTCGCTTGTATTATCGTAATATATCTTACTAATATAAATGGTTTTTAGGCTATTTTATGAGACCCAATCTATATTTGAAGAAATAAACACATGGAGAAGCATTTCAATGTGTTTTTCTTACTCTTCATCTAACTTAGGAAAATCCGCCCTTCTATCCTTGCTGAAATTTGATCGATGTATGTTATCTGAAGTTGTCTCTTATTTATTTGTTATCGCAATATTTTTCCAGTACTAACTGATTACTTTAATTCAAATTTTCAGGGCAGCTGATAACCAGGTATATATATATATGCTTCTATTGTCTTTTAAAATAATTCTTTGTAAGTTGAAAGTGAAATCAATGGAGACTTTTGGTTATTGTGCTAGTTATTTGTAGCCACTTGCTCCCCATCTCGAGATTCTAATGGCTGCTATCCGATATGGGGTCATTCTACTCTTGTTGGACCGGTACTAGAATGTTTTGGAACTGGATATATATATATATATATATATATATATATATATGCTTATTTCACTTTGGAGTACGATAAAATATTGAAACGAATTGAACATGGCTTTTGTTTATACTGAGCAGTTTGGCAAAATAATTGCAACCTCGGGGCATGAAGAGACGATGGTGATTGCAGAGATTGATTACTCCACAATTCAACTTCAAAGGTGGTGTACTAATATAGTAATATAAAATCTGAAGTCGAAAGTTGATTTACATTAATCTTCCTACCTTGCCTTAAACCGTTTTGGGAATGTGCAGAGAGAGCGTCCCACTTGAGAAACTAAGACGGGAAGATATATACCAGTTCGTTGACAAAAGTGCATGGAAGCCTTAGAGGATATATATATATATATATATATATATCATGTTACAGCACAAGTGTGGATGGCATGTTTTTCAATTTTGTTTTTGTTTTTAAATCACATGCAATATCTTTGAATTCTCTTATGTATATGTACACTTAGAGAGCTTATGTTTCTCAATGTAACTCTTGGCCCAAGTGATTTTATGAGGCATTTAATTCAAATGCATGTTTACTATCTTCTTTTTGGGTGAGTGGGTGCTGGTAAATGTTCTCCTTGAGAAATGGGATGGTCTCTCAATTTTTGATCAAAACAAGACCTGTCATATATCTTCACTAGACACTCTGTAATCACGACGCACCATATTCATAAAGGACTTGCGAGAAAAAACAGCCTCTTGATCTGTGTATTCCTAATTAGCTTTGGAAGAGGGAAAATGAATTCTGGATAAAATTTTCTCCAGGAAGTATTATGCAAATGTATTCTCCAGTCCAATTTTGATCACCTGTTTGTTCTTATCTTCTGTTAGTGTATTCTTATTTATTTATTTCAATGTTGTTGGCTGACTGCTTTGCAGAGGTACATGAAACAACAGAATGAGGTCGACCTTTCAGTTCTGGAAATGGGCGTTATTTCTTATTCTTTTTCATTGTTAATTTACTGGTTTATTCTTTTTCTATTTATTTTTGAATTTTGGTTGGTTTCACTTTCCATTGATTAGGTACACAAAGGTAAAACAGTAGTAGAGTTTTTAGCTGTTCAGCAGCAACTTGCACTTACGTAGTAAAAAGAAGAGAACGAGACAGAGGATCAGCTATAGCTTTTTACATTTTTTTTTTACATTAAATATTTATATGAACATTTTGTACATACAAAACCACCACTTGCTAATATTGTGGAGAATTGTGTCCTTTATTTCACATATGAGGAGAACCTATGATTAGATTCCTAAGTCAAACCTACTATAGAATTAGTAGCTATCTGAATATAATAGATAGAATAATATATGGAAAAAAAAATCACATAACATATCATATCACAAAATATATCAAACTAATGAAGTATGTATCAATTTAGAACCAGGACAACAAAATAAATAAAATTAAATTAAGTACATGCAAACTTCAAGATTTCGAATTACACCTTCTCTGCTAAGCTTCAAGGACTGATTAATTTACACAATATGTTGGAACAATTCAAAGGGATATAAGCTATGAAAACAAATTAAAGCAAATATGTCCACCAATTTTCAGCTAATTCATCCTCTCTAAAAATACCACTTGGGTCTAGCACTTAATTTATCATACCTCTCCAAGATGAAAACAATACATGTGTGCCTTAATGATATGGCATGGAATCTCTATGGCACTTGTGCCCTTGTCCTGTAAAAAATGTCAACAAAAATTTATTAAAATATTCATTTGTTATACATACGTCCAATCCATTCTATTGTGTGGTATCTTTGATTCATTATAATTTACTCTACAAACACACGATACCATACATATTACCAAACATGAGTCCGAGTTCGAAGTTCATTAGTGAAAAGAAGAAGAAAAAAAAAAAAAAAAAAGAAAGAAAGAAAGAGGAAAAAACTATAGACCATTACTCACGTGTAAATAATCCCTTGAAGCATACCAAATATCCAAATATTGAAGAAATGGATCCCGTTTACCTTTGAAATGGTTGCAGTTGTGAATGGCGTTGTCGGGACGAATCTGTCGTTAATCAACGTGGATGATGGTTCATAGTTGGTGATGAAGTCATTCATTGGTGCATCATCGGTGAGAGAGAATGGTTGTAGTCGAGATTGATTTTAAGCCGTCATCGGAGAATGGTTGATGGGACTTTCATCGACGGAGAGTGGTTGATTTTTCCCTCTTCTCTTCATTATAGGTCAATGGCGGAGGTTGTTCTTCACTGCCTTCGACGATTGGGTTTGTGATTTTTTCCTCCTTTGTTCATTGGGTTGGCTTCATTGCCGAAAAAATAGTATGCCATGGCTAAACTCCAAAATCATCGCAATTATTTTTCTTATAGTCGGCGATTAGTGGTGGATTGCTGGGAGAAATCCAACTACCCATAACGAATAGAACAAGGAAAAAGAGAGGAAGGAAAGAAGAAGGGGAGAGAGAGGTGGGGCAAAAGGTTAGTCATGGCAGTCACTATTGTCGGCAGCCCAACATAGCAACCAAAAGGAAGAAAGGTAAGTCATGGCAGGGTATTCTATTGTTTTCTCCAGTTCATATTATATAAGGGCAATTTTGACATTAAAAAGGTTTAGGTCCATCACATGATAGGCACATGACCTTTTCCCGTTAATTTTTAGACGGCAAGGATCAAAGTGGCTAACAGAGTAAAATATGAGGTGTTTTTTGGTGAGTTTTTTTTTAGATGGGTATCCTACAAAATAAGTAATAATAAGAGAGGTTTTTTTCGCATTTTACCCAAATTTAAATAAATAACTTCAGATAAAATTACTATTTCGATCCCGGGCATAGCCCGAGTTTCAACTAGTATATAGATATAGATTACCGTTAAATTCCCTCCTCCTCAACTTTTGAAATCCTCTCTGCCCTCTATAAAGAGACCGCTCTTTCTTTCTCTGTCCCTCTAACACCACTGAAACCCTAAATTCTCCGGGGCAATTCTTGGCAACATCGACTTGGCTGCCGGCTGCGATTCCATTACTGATCGTCGCCGGCGTCTTTGAATTGGGCACGTTAGGGTTTTCAGTTGAAACGATCGATCGATCGAGATGGGGACAGGGAGGAAGAAGATAGAGATCAAGAAGATCAACAAGAAGAGTGCATTGAATGTTGCCTTTTCTAAAAGACGCCAAGGTATCTTCAGAAAAGCTCAACAGTTCCACTTGTTGACGGGTGCCAGCATCGCCGTCGTCGTCTTCTCACCGACCGGCCGACCATATTCCTACGGCGGTCCATCCATCGACGCCGTCATAGAACGGTACCTGCAGACGAGTGTGGAAATCGACAACAATGGGAATGAGAAAGGGAATGAGAATGAGAATGAGACTGAGAATGAGGGTGGGTGGAGGGGGTTGTTGAACGTGAACGTTGAAGGGTGCAATGAGGTGGGTGAGCTGATGAGGATGAAGGAGAAATTGGAAGAGTTTCGAGAGAGGGCCGCGGAGAGATTTACGCACTTGGAGGAGGATTTGCTCGTTGATTCACTTTTCTGTTGATCATAACTTCCGTCGATGTTTATTATTAATATTTTTTTTATGTAATATATTTTTTTTATGAAAATACACAAGTCTTCATTTTTGGACTTAAGGCCTAACGCTCTTTATCTCAATTAGCCTTTTGTTACAAAGATTGATGAAAATTGTCCATGTATTCCTAATTAGCTTTGGAAGAGGGAAAATGAATTCTGGATAAAATTTTCTCCAGGAAGTATTATGCAAATGTATTCTCCAGTCCAATTTTCATCACCTGTTTGTTCTTATCTTCTGTTAGTGTATTCTTATTTATTTATTTCATTGTTGTTGGCTGATTGCTTTGCAGAGGTACATGAAACAACAGAATGAGTTCGACCTTTCAGTTCTGGAAATGGGCATTATTTCTTGTTCTTTTTCATTGTTAATTTACTGGTTTATTCTTTTCTATTTATATGTTGAATTTTGGTTGGTTTCACTTTCCATTGATTAGGTACACAAAGGTAACACCGTAGTAGAGTTTTGAGCTGTTCAGAGCAACTTGCACCTACGGAGTAAAAAGAACAGAACGAGCCAGAGGATCAGCTATAGCTTTTTACTTTTTTTTTTTTTTTTTTTTGTAGCATTAAATATTTATATGAATCTATACTACATATAAAAAGGTGAATGTCAGAAAAACTTTTGATTGACCTTTATACCCTCATTTTTAAAATTAATTACCTTTTTATATCCTTAATAAAATCCATAAAGACAAAAGTCTTATTATTTAGCTATTTTCTTATTAAATTCTAATTAGGTTTCTAAAGTTTTATGGTCCTTTATCTTTTTCTTTTACTCCAACAGTCCAACTCTCTTCCTTTTTTCATTCCTATACATTTCTTCCCTATTTTTACATTCCAAGTTTTGATTAGCCTTTTAATATATATTGTTTATAAACTCTAATGATCATGAACTACTTGTTAAAATTATAATATATCATTAATATTTAAATAGACCACTACAAAAAAAAAAAAAAAAAACAAATAATATTTTATAAAAAATCACGTACCATAATCTTATATTTCTTATGAGTTTACATTTGTCACAATTACACAAGATACGTAAGTAATTGTTGATATTATTTTTAAATTATTCTCCTTTATTTTTACAAAGTGTACATCTGTCATAGTTACTATAACGGTTGGCATGGCTGAGGAGAAAATAACTAAGACATGATAGTAGGTGGAGTTTAGATTTTGAATAGTAAAAGAAAGAGTGAGAAGGGGAGAAGATAAATGAGAGAGATAGAGAGTATAAAAGGAAGTAATATCATGTGAAGACAGTGAAGCAAAACAATAGCAAATAAAAAACAATATAAAAAATTAAGTATTAATTCAAAAATACTACTTTTCATTACATGTTTAATATAACTTTTTATTTTAATTAATATTAATTTCTATTAATTTCTAATTGTTGTAGTGTTTTCCAAAATTTTACTTAATTGTTTACGGATTATTTCTTTTTCTCTCTCTCTCTTTATTTATTTATTTTGCGTATGATTTTTTCTTCAGAAATTGTATTTTCTTAAATTATTTTACATTCTATGAAGTGAGCTACAAAAATTATTATTATTATTTATGAAAACAACTACAAATCAAAATAGTCCACGTGCAACGCACGTGTACTCCAACTAGTACTAAGAAAAGAGCACATGCATAATGGTATTTGCCATTTTTGTCAATTTTGTAATTGAGTAATATCCGAACATGCTATTTTTATTTTGTTAACAAGTGAACATTTTGTACATACAAAACCACCACTTTGCTAATATTGTGGAAAATTGTGTCCTTTATTTCACAAATAAGGAGAAGCTACGATTAGATTCCTAAGTCAAATTAACCTACTATAGAATTAGTTTCATCAAATTATTGAAGCCGTGTAGCTATCTGAATATAATAGATAGAATAATATATGGAAAAAAAATCACATAACATATCATATCACAAAATATATCATGTCTTCTCCTTTATACATAACTTCCAATAAAGAATAAGCTCTTCCCCAAACTTTTTTCAGGTGCACATATGAGGTTACAAATTTGGCGAATCCCAAACTCTTGAAAACTCATTCAAGATGGTCTTTAGATACTAGACATCTTAACACTGATTCCAACTAATGAAGTATGTATCAATTGAGAACCAGGACAACAAAATAAATAAAATAAAATTAAGTACATTCAAACTTCAAGATTTCGAATTACACCTTCTCTGCTAAGCTTCAAGGACTGATTAATTTACACGATATGTTGGAACAATTCAAAAGGATATAAGCTATGAAAACAAAAGCAAATATGTCCACCAATTTTCAGCTAATTCATCCTTTCTAAAAATACCACACTTGGGTCTAGCACTTAATTTATCATACCTCTCCAAGATGAAAAAAATACATGTGTGCCTTAATGATATAGCATGGAATCTCTATGGCACTTGTGCCCTTGTCCTGTAAAAGATGTCAACAAAAATTTATTAAAATATTCATTTGTTATACATACGTCCAATCCATTATATTGTGTGGTATCTTTGATTCATTATAATTTACTCTACAAACACACGATACCATACATATTACCAAACATGAGTCCGAGTTCGAAGTTCATTAGTGAAAAAAAAAAAAAAAAAAAAAAAAAAAAAAAAAAAAAAGAGAGAGGAAAAAACTATAGACCACTACTCACGTGTAAATAATCCCTTGAATCATACCAAATATCCAAATATCCAAGAAAAGGATCCTGTTTACCCTTGGAATGGTAATTCTATAATGTCTTATATTGCATTATGAACATTAGGTAGTGAGATTGCAATGGGAGAACTGTCTACAATTGGTATTTCGTTTCTCAACTAAGTCATAGAATGAGAATCCAATTTAATAAGACTAACATTGTGTAATAATCTTCTTATGGTTTATGTAAGAAATTTAAAGGGTAAAATGCAAAAAACCCCCTCCTATTATTACCCATTTTGCAGGATACCCCCCTCTAAAAAAAAACTCACCAAAAAACCCCCTATACTAGTCCAGGGGCTTACGCCGTTAACAGAAAAGGTAAAGTCAATTTTACCCTTGATGTTTTTGTATGGAACGCTTCGTTTTATATGGCAACAATGTGTTTTTTTTTTTCCCAAAATGGCTGCTCCTCCAGTCGTCGGAGTCATAGTGCTATGCAACTATCCCTCCCTTTCTTCTCTCTTTCGAATGGCCAAATTCAACTCAATCCAATTAGGGTTTCAAAGGGCCAAATCCAACTCACTCCTACCACCGCTGATGCCTCTGCCGATCCTCACTCTACTTTAAATTTTTTCTCCCTAAACACTTCCCCACTCTCCACTTTTACCACAGCCGTGATCTCCACCCAAAACCACCCAAGATTCCCCTGGCGACCGACTTTTGAATATAGAGGTGTGGGTTTTAAAATTTGGTTTTCAGTGTTTATGGATTTGAAAATGGTGTGCTATGGTAACACTCCCAAATTAACAGCGTCGTCGTCGTCTAGAGAAGAAGAGCAAGCATTGGCAGCCAGAGGAAGAGAATGGTTGCAGTTGTGAATGGCATTGTCGGGATGAATCTGTCATCGATCAACGTGGATGATGGTTCATAGTTGGTGATGAAGTCGTTCATTGGTGCATTGTCGGTGAGAGAGAATGGTTGTAGGTGAGATTGATTTTGAGTTGCATTGGAGAATGGTTAATAGGACTTTCATCATCGGAGAGTGGTCGATTTTTCCCTCTTCTCCTCATTATAGGTCAACGGCGGAGGTTGTTCTTCACTGCCTTCGATGATTGGGTTTATGATTTTCTCCTCCTCTGTTCATTGGGTTGGCTTCATCGCCGGAAAAATAGAATGCCATGGCTAAACTCCAAAATCATCGCAATTATTTTTCTTATCGTCGGCGATTAGTGGTGGATTGTTGGGAGGAATCCAACTACCCATAACGAATAGAACAAGGAAAAAGAGAGGAAGGAAAGAAAGAGGGGAGTCAGAGGTGAGGCAAAAGGTTAGTCATGGCAATCACTGTTGTCGGCAACCCAACGTCAGCAACCAAAAGGAAGAAAGGTAAGTCATGGCAGGGTATTCTGTTGTTTTCTCTAGTTCATATTATATAAGGGCAATTTTGACATTAAAAAGGTTTAGGTCCATCACGCGATAGGCACATGACCTTTTCCCATTAATTTTTAGATGGCAAGGATCAAAGTGGCTAACAGAGTAAAATATGAGGTGTTTTTTGTTGAGTTTTTTTTTTTTAGATGGGGTATCCTACAAAATAAGTAATAATAAGAGGGGTTTTTTTTGCATTTTACCCAAATTTAAATAAATAACTTCAGATAAAATTAGTATTTCAGTCCCGGGCATAGCCCGGGGTTTCAACTAGTATATAGATATAGATTACCGTTAAATTCCCTCCTCCTCAACTTTTGAAATCCTCTCTGCCCTCTATAAAGAGACCGCTCTTTCTTTCTCTGTCCCTCTAACACCACTGAAACCCTAAATTCTCCGGGGCAATTCTTGGCAACATCGACTTGGCCGCCGGCTGCGATTCCATTACTGATCGTCGCCGGCGTCTTTGAATTGGGCACGTTAGGGTTTTCAGTTGAAACGATCGATCGATCGAGATGGGGACAGGAAGGAAGAAGATAGAGATCAAGAAGATCAACAAGAAGAGTGCATTGAATGTTGCCTTTTCTAAAAGACGCCAAGGTATCTTCAGAAAAGCTCAACAGTTCCACTTGTTGACGGGTGCCAGCATCGCCGTCGTCGTCTTCTCACCGACCGGCCGACCATATTCCTACGGCGGTCCATCCATTGACGCCGTCATAGAACGGTTCCTGCAGACGAGTGTGGAAATCGACAACAATGGGAATGAGAATGGGAATGAGAATGAGAATGAGACTGAGAATGAGGGTGGGTGGAGGGGGTTGTTGAACGTGAACGTTGAAGGGTGCAATGAGGTGGGTGAGCTGATGAGGATGAAGGAGAAATTGGAAGAGTTTCGAGAGAGGGCCGCCGAGAGATTAACGCACTTGGAGGAGGATTTGTTCGTTGATTCACTTTTCTGTTGATCATAACTTCCGTCGATGTTTATTATTAATATTTTTTTTATGTAATATCTTTTTTTTATGAATTGATTATATAAATATATACTGTTAATGGTAATGGAATTCTGATTTTTTTTTTTTTCAAAATTAAAAAAAAAGAATTGATTTCTTGATGATTGTGGTGGGTCATAAATGTGGGATTGTGAATGTTTCTTGATGACGGTGACGTTGGTGAGCATGACGGAAAATTCCGGGCGTAATGGAATTGAAAGGCATGTATGGGATTAGGGTTTGGGGAAGGGTGGGGATGTGCGGTGGTGCAGGGCAGTGAGGTAATACTGCATGCAGGTGGTGGGAATTGAGGGGTGGAGCCGTGGGGGTCAGATTGTTAGCGTTTTTTGGGGTCAGATCATTTCGCTTCATCACTTACACCTTGAGTTTTTTTTTTTTTTTCCTGAAATTATTACTACTTCTTGATTTGCTCCTCCAAACAAAGAACTAATTACAGCCGCGCATCCACCTTTGTTAATAAAAGATGTAAGAGAACTGTAGACTAGTCAAACCATTAAAATAAATAAATAAATAAGAACTGCCCACTTGGAATTGGGTAGAAATTATTCAATAGAATAGGAGGTATATGGCATTTTTTTTTATTTATTATTTTTTTTTATATGGCACTCTTCATATGCTATATCATTATGTGCCTTGTAGGTGTATACATTTATTACATAGGAAAAATGCTCTACACACTAATTATTTGCCTAGCTGCCCACAAGTTTTACACCAATTCTTATATAAGAGATATGAGTCTCACTCCTTATAAGATAACTAAAATAAAAGTTGGGATATAAAATTGAACACATTGCATTGCTTGGCATAAATTCAAAATTTGAATTTGCATCTCTTGTTTCCAATTCAAATGATGCATTTTTCATGTATTAAATGAAATCTAACCTCTTGAAAACATAAATTTAGCCAACTAAATTGTTGTATGGATGGCAACAAACAGGTTTGGTTGGACTTAGTTTGTGTTTGGCACCGTGTATAAACAAGTTAATATATATAATTGTAAAGGTTGATTGACATTTTGCTAAAGCCGCAGCGTTTGGAGAATCTCTTCGGTTTGTACCCAATATACATATAACTGCGTTCTCTTTTTTACGTAGCAAATATGTATACATACCCAAAAACTTCCTTATCTACAACTGCTGACTATTTATTTTTTATTTTTTTTTAATTGTTAGTCGATTGAATGTGAAGCAGAACTAAAAGAAAGAGAGAAGTAGAGTATTCAAAAGTGGGGCTAATTGCAGATGTCAAGTGATATCAATCTCAATCTCTATCTATCTAGACATTTTTCAAAGTTAAATAATGTTACAGTTGCACCAAAAAAGTAATAATAATAATAATGTTAAATTTTTTTTTTCTCTCCTCCAAGAGGAAAAAAATTGCCAAGTTAGTTTATAATTCATGTAGTATTACAGAATTTGCTATTTTGATATGAGTCTCATCCCACGAATAGCTTTCTTTCTGTATTAATTTATGATCATCATCTTCTCGCAAAGGATTTTATCACGATTTTCTACAGTTTTGTTTGTTTCCACGTTAGATTTGACTTGGAATTCCAACCCTCCTATGGAATTTTAAAAGTTTTATTTATTTATTTATTTATTTTGTTTTTTACTTTGTATTTCAGTTTTTTGAATTACAAATTTATAGACATAAACAATCACTATAAATTTGGAATTGAGATAGAAAAAAAAAAAGTTTTACTCTTGAATGTATTGGTTGTAAATTAAACATAATGAGACGATATGTATCTTTTTTATATCAACATGTTTCTCATATCAGTAAGGATTCTTGAGTTCTAGTAGTAGTCCTTCTATTGATCCCTAAATAGTTTTCTTAAATTTTTATCTCCAGTGACATGATTGCTGATGTGTTATGTCGTGTTACTACAATATAAAAAATTTGATCTAATAAATTTTAGTAAGCTAAATTTTTCATCTTGTACTAACTCGACCTACCTTGTGAGTTTGGAGGAAAAAAAAATTACGGAAGATACTAGGGATCAAAAGCATTTTCAAATTTGTGCCCTAATCCTACCTCATATTTATAATTTATGTGTGGTGAAGGGTTTCTTTCACATTTTTACAATTTGCTGTTCTTATAGCTATGCACGACTTTCTTTTACCTTCTTATTCTAAATGCTCCTATGCACATTGAACATAATTTGAGAAGAGGGACATTCGATAATTTGCTTCAAAATTGGGAAAGAGTATAGTATAAACGAGATCCGGATTTGGTGAAGTTTGGACTTTAAATGCATGGTGAAGTTACTGCTAGATTGACGCCACTTGACAATAAAGAAGAAAGGATGGCTTAGATTCGCTTGTAGCAAAGCAGTTAAGACCACAAATCTAAGAACTATTTTGCTATCAACTAATCTGAATTGTCCCTTCTTCTCCCTAGCTGCAATCCAGCGATAACTTCACCATACAGTTAAAGTTCCAAATTTCACTAAATCCGAATCCATTTAAACGGGTTATGTGGGTTGAAGAAGAAAACCACTTCCACAAAAATCTATTAATGGAATGGAATAAAGTACCACAAAGAGTAATTTGTTGGTTAGGCCCAACCCAACACAATTAATTGCCCACTTCTCAATATGAAATTCTAAGTAGATTAGGACACGGGCATGGAACCCACGTTGGCCTTGCACAACATGGGTCCCATATATTTATATATTTTTTTTTTTTGGAGCAATAGAATCATAATGATTTTTTAGTAAATTATAAAAAAAAACCCCTATGTTTAGTCTTCTTCTTCTTCTTCTTCATTATTCTTATTATTATTATTTTTTTTTTTTCAGGTGACCCCCTTAAAGAAAACTAAGTTGCAATGTATACCTAAACAATTTACAAATTTAGCAACTAACGGTGAATTGCTAAATTTGTAAACTGTTTGGGGACACATTGCAACCAAATTTGTTTTGGGGGATTACAACAAAGATGATTAAACATTAGGAAGTTTCTTGTTATTTGCCCATGATTTTTTTTTCCTTTATAATTTGAGGATTTGTTTCTCAGCCAAAAAGACGAGAGAGAGAGGTGTCAAACTGTCAATGTGTATGGTGTAGTGTGGACTTGAAGAAGTGGGAGGCCTACTAAAATTGGCACGAGACATTATGAGAGAAAACAATAGCAAACAACAAAAGCTATTTTGACCTCGTTTCAGCTTGTACGCACCAACCCCAATGAGGCTTCCATTTGTCTCCCTCTTTTAAGGCCAAATTTTGAATAAATAAACAAAAAAAAAACGAGGAGCACCGTCTCTAGAATTTAAACTCACGAAATGGCGACTGTAATTTCAAAGGTATATGAGAAGATTCCCGTCTCTTATAAGTGGGTGTAGATGCCTCAAATAGTTGGTACTCCCTTGGTTTCTCCTTCGGCTTCACGTCATGCGATTCGAGAGCTTAATCAATGCTCTTAATTTCATCAACAATTCAAGCTCACGAGATCTTATTTCTTTCATTATTAGTTATTACCTCATCTCCATAATATCTCATACTCTTTTTTTAGATGCAATTAGATGCCATAAATTAAAGCTTTAAAGTCTTGTTTGTTTGGTCAGAATTAGTTAAAACAGAACAGAATAAGATCACATTGATAAGCAATGGTGACAAGAGATAGGGAAGAAGAAGATATAGAATAGAGAAGTGGTAAAATTATATGCCTCTTGAGAGTCTCAGGCATGTTCTCATTTTAGCCATAAACAATAGACACGCACACCTCTCTTCTCATTTCCTCTTTTGTCATCCTTGATCACCACTAGAATCTCATCTCATTCCGCTTGCCTAGTTCTGACCAAGCAAACATGCCTAAGGTTATTATAAATAATAATAATAATAATAATAATAATAATAAAAACAACAACAACAACATATATGCTTAAGGTCAATCCTCTAATCGGTCTACTTTTTGTTGCATCTTCTCCATATTAAGAAATAATTAGATTATTATAAGACTAATGAGGAATCTTATCCCATTAAAAAAATCGAGGCAAAAAAAAAAAAAACAAAAGGGAATAACAATTGTTTTAAGCTAATGGTAACTTGAGGCTTTTTTAAAACAGATGACATGGGTTCCAAACTTCAAAGTTCCAATATATGTATGTATACAAAAATTATTATTATTTTGTATAATGACCTCCCAAATCAAAGCAAACTTCTAATTAAATTCCTAAGGCTGCGTTTGGTTTGAGGGAATGGAATGGAATGAGAATATATGGGAATGGGAATGAAATGAGAATGGACATTCCATCCCATGTTTGGTAAGGGGTGGGAGAAAAATGAAAAAGCATAGATGGAACCCATTTTTAATGATTTTTACTCATTTGAAAGATAGGAATAACCATTCCTTTTGGTTTGGAAAGGAATGGCTACTCTCTCATTGGAAGTAATAGACCCCCACAAGAGAATAACTATTCTATTTCCTTGTACAACCAAACACTCACTTTTTTTTAGAGAATGGAATCACCATTTCATTCTCTCCCTCATTCCCTCGTAACAAACATAGCCTAAGTTTTACGAAAAAAATTTCGTTATACTTATTTCCCAAAAATATCTTTTCAATTTTGACAAAATGTTCAAAGTTTCTAAAAACTAAGAGGAGAAAATTATTATACAGGTACCAAAAGGGAAAAAAAATATTCTCAATACTTTCCTAGACCAAGTCAGATGTATAATACTAACAACCCTACTGAAAAAATACAGAGTAGTACGTCATATTTGAATGTATAATTATATATAAATTCAATTAACTTTAATAGTCTAAAGTTGAAATTAAATTTGGTGCTTTGGACAAAGTGATATTAGCATTTACAATTTCTATCATAAATGTAAGCAATCTAGCAATATTGGGTTTCAGTCTAACGATAAGTTATTGAAAATTGTGTTAAAATTTAAATATAAAATTGTGTCATCTGATCCTAATCCAATATAAATAAACATTTTTTATATTACTTTACGTAAAAAGAAAATAAATTTTTAAAAATATTTTCAAGCCAACCACCCCAATTTTTAAATCTTGACTCCGACCCTGCCAAAATCCCTCTCCAACAGGTGAATATATATAGCAAATTATTAGCAGTGATAAGCAAACTAAGAAGTCTTGATTACAATGAGGACAATTGAGTTCCTACTAAGCCAATATAAGTTCAATAAAATGAAATATATTTGGAAAGATGTTACAAGTGGAACATAAGTGGGAGTAATAATTGAAATATATGGGATTGTCTTGGGACGGATAGGGTATGGAATGGTGGGTTACCGACCGGGTTGGCCGCTGCAAATTAGATGTTGCCAAATGCCAACTCCGGTTTTTTTTTTTTATAGAGAAGAAAACAAACATCTTTGCTATCCCAATAAATTAATACATACCAGTCGTTCTTCTCCAACATTGTGCCAATTGCCAAACCTCGCGGTAGCTGGTCGTGGACCAATGATGCATATATAATGAATTCCCCTTCTTGGATGCTCTCACTTTTCCAAGCTATATATGCGAATTGAAAGTAGGATATCTTAATTCGGAATGATAATTTATTTTGGGACATAGAATAATGATATACCACCCACTTTAACCACCCATCATATGTATTGGGCCTCATTATTTACCGTTCACCTATACACTTAGAGCACATTTGTTTAGTCGGAATTGGGTCAGGGGAACCGAAATGGAATGAAATTTTAATAGTGATCAGCCATGTTTACCATTCAAATCTCATTTCATTCCATTCCGATTCCCCCCCCCCCCCCCCCAAAAAAATTCCATCCAAACAAACAAGCCATTATTATGACACATAAGGTGGGTACTGGGTAATGCGAGGTGGGTGGTTTAAGGTGGGTGCTCTTACATTTTCCTGGGACATAAAGTTGGCCAGTTTCTTGGGAATATACATTGGCGGATCCAAGAATTTATCTTGGGGGGGTGACTTTGTTTGGATGTAACTGTTTAATTTTTTTGTTTCTAAATCTATAAATTAAATAATCATTTGAAGTAGCCTTCTTTATATAATAAAAATTAACAAAAACAAAGAAAATTGTTTAAACTTAATAATTAACACAAAAACTTAAATATTCATTAATAATATAACACCCAGGAATAAAGTGATGAGTAATAATGAGAAATAAAAATGTGAAATAGATAAATAAAACTATTGCAAAGAGAAATGATAAAAATAAGCTTTTATATTAAGCACATAAAAACTTACAAGTATTGTAGAGATACAATTGCAAAAGTTTGCGGTTATAAGAAAGAAAGGTGGAAATGGAGGTGTTACAGTAGTGAAGGGAGAGGGAGATATTACAGTGAAGGGTTGTTTTTCAGGAGAGGAAGAAGCTAATCGATTCCAGTCCTCTATTACAATGGTCTTCCTTCTCTTATATAGGAGAAGGGATGCCTAAACCTAATGATGAAACTCTGAAACTCCACATGGGTCTGGCTCTACACTGTTTGTCTTATTGCTGAGTGGAGGCACTGTTTAATCACATGGATCAAATACTATGCTGTTGCTGAGTGGGGGTAATGATAATATTCCGTTACTGTAGAGTCACAGAAGGTCTCATCCTTTTGTCCATAGTTGCTGAGTGGGAGTAATGATGATATTCTTCCACTGTTGAGTCACACATTATTGTTCGGGTATGACTCTGTTCTTGCTGAGTGGGAGTAATGATGACTTTGCTTTTGTTGAGTGGGAATCATGATGACTCTGCTTTTATTGTAGAGTCACGCTCTTGTTGTCTGGAAATGATTTAGTTTTGTCATGGAATAAGAGGGAGAATCCCGAAACAATCATCTTCATTGTCATCTCCTAGATTGATAGAAGGACACGAGGTACAAGATCCCTGATCATCTTCTTCTTCTTTGAGAGATGAAATAGCCTCCTCGAGGTATGCCTTTAAGTCTTTGCTATTATGAGGAGCAGCGACTAACTTTGACATTAGCTGGCTTTTGGATAGGAGAGCTTTTGATGAATCTCCTACTGTTGACTGAATTGCTGGATGTTTCTAAAACCACTTCTAAATGGCTTCAGGAATGATGTGCTCTACCTTTGCATTATCCCACCATTTAACATGGAAGGTTCTCCCTATGCAAGGGAATTTTTGTGTTCCTGTGAATTCATATCTCCAAAACACAATCCAAGCTAAACCAAAATGAGCATAAAAGAGGAAGAGTTTTGGGAATATTTGCAAATGGGGTTTTGGCTGGATATGTTGCTCATAGTAAGTATATGACTTAGCTATGTTGACAGGATGTTCTGGAAAAATGTCTTGGATGGGACCAAAATGATTCCACCAATCAAGAAATGAAAGGGGGATTATCTCAATGTTGAACTTTTGGTCAAAATAAATCATCTATGAGTGACAGTTGATTTTGTTCTGAACAAAAAAGGAATTTTGCCAAGCTTTTTCATAATCAAAATAATTATAAAGACTTGGTGTTTTATTGCCTGGGAGTTGTCTGGGTTCAAAAAGGGGTTGTCCCCAATCTGAAGGACTTAGAACACGAAGAATGTTGCAGGTTGAATGAGATATGTCTGAAGGATCATCCTCATTCCTATTGTGTTTGAAAATAACCGATTTTGTTGATTTTTCCAATACATGTTGATACCATGCTTGGGTTTTTAGAAAATCATTTGCCTTATAATGGAATCCTGGAGGAAAATGGGATTCTAAGATATCAGTGATATCTGATTGCGAAAATTCCCTTTCTGGAATCATAATATTTAAAGAAGAAGGTTTTGCAAAATATGGGCTTCTGTTTTTGCAAAAATTGGTGCTTTTGTTTTTCAAAAGTAATTGCGAAAATGGAGCCGGAAATACTCCGAAAGGCTCCTCAGAATTAGAAGAAGTTGCAATTTGCTTGCCACTACTTTTAACTCTAGAAGCTGCCAATGAATAAGTCTATGACTTATTGACTGGGGAGACTCGTTGAAAGCTGAGTTGTTGCTTTTGCTGCATAGTTAGCTGCTGTTGCTTGTATTGGGCAAGAAGTTCTTCTTCTTTTTGAAGATCTTTGAACCATTTTTTATTTGCAGGGGTTTTTTGCTGGGTAGATGACCCTGTTGCTTGGTTGGTCTGGGCTGACTGCCCTTGTGGGGTTTTTCCCTTACTTTTTCGGGGTATTTTGAAGAATTGCCTTGTTCTTTGGATATATGACCCTGTAAGAACCCACGGGAGAGGAAATCAGGGACACAATTGTTTTCTCCTTTAATATATTCTATATCAAAATCGAAAACTGAAAGTATTGCTTGCCATCTGGCGAAAATATGTTTTGATGCAATGTTTTTAACATTTTTTTTCAAAACAGGTTTTGCAGCTTGACAATCTATTCTTAGTAAAAAAATTTTGTTTAAAATATCATCTTGGAATTTTGAGATACACAAAACTATAGATAATATTTCCTTTTTGATTGTTGAATATTTTGCTTGTGCAGTGTTCCAAGTGCTAGATGTGAATCTAACAATCTTGTCTGTATTGCCCACCCTTTGCATAAGGATACCACCATAACCTATGTCTGATGCATCGGTCTGGACTGTCTTGAATGTTGACGAGTCGGCTAAGCTAAGACAGGGAAGGGTTTTTGCCTTCTGTTTTAGCCTCTTGACAGTGTTGGTGTAATCTTGTGTCCATGCAGGGGGATCTTTTCTAAGTCTCTTCCTAAGCATTGCACATTCTTGACTAAGGTTGGGATAGAAGTCCACAATGTAATTGAGACACCCTCAAAAATTTTGCAACCGTTTTTTGTCTTTTATTTCATCAGGAAATTTTTCTGCAAATTGGATTGACCTTTCTATAGGGACAATGGTTCCTTGGTAGATATGATGTCCTAAAAATCTAATCTTTGTTTGGAAAAGATTAATCTTTGTAAGACTCAAGGCTAAGCCATTTTGCTTGATTAAATGGAAGAATGTGTTAAGATGCTTCCAATGTTGCTCTATTGATTTTGAAAACACTAATACATCATCAATGTATACAATAGTGAATTCAGTGTATTGTGTAAATATTGCATTCATTATGTTTTGGAATTCTGAAAGGGCATTCTTTAAACCAAATGGCATTACATTCCATTCGTAATGGCCAAAAGGGACTGTGAAAGCAGTCTTATACCTATCTTCTTCAGCTATTTGAATTTGCCAAAAACCTGACTTCATGTCAAATTTTGAGAATATTGTTACCTTGCTAAGCCTACCTGTGAGCGTAAGCGGGAGTCGCCACCCAATTTAGCTTTGGGAACTGTGTTTTTTGGTCAAATTCGAGATCCAGAGATTCAAGTCCGGAGCTAGGGTACATTATTGGGAAGGTATTAGGCACCCAAAAATGCCCGGTCGAAACCGGCCTCCTTGAATAATTGTTGGCTTTAATTAATCGAGGTATTTAATCAAATTCAACCCTAAGCATGCGAAAATGCAACAATATGCCAAGCACGCAAATGATTATGCAAATAGGAAAATAATCAAGTAGAGAAATGGTTAGTAGCACATGGCATGACAGAATATACAGGAGATAATAACTCACGGAAAGCAAAAATAAATAAACAGATAAAAGAGTACCTAAACTACAATGCGTACGCACCAGGTGTTGGTGCGTGCGCACCAAATGGTGGTGCGTGCGCACCAAGTGGATTCAAAATGGCCATTTGAAGCAAACGAATTTTTTCTGTCAGAGCACAGGGTGCGTACGCACCATGAAGTGGTGCGTACGCATCAGCAAGACAATTTCCCTACATTTTCCACTAACATGCACTTTATAAATAAAATATTAACACCACTAACATTAATTTAATCTACAAAACTACCAATCAGCATACACTAATATTAAACAAAAGATACAACCATTAATATATACAAAAAATACTCACACTAACATTAAATATTCTAACCATACTTAATAAAATAACCTAACTAATATTATAATGATATAATCTAATCTATTTTAATCAAAACCAGAATAAATTATGATAAACAATATAACCCACACGTACTCACATTAAACCCATGAATATAATATTAAAACTAATTACTCTAACATTAACTAATTATCTACCAGGAGAAGTGGTGCGTACGCATCACGCAGTGGTGCGTACGTACCAACTTAGCTTAAATGATGAACGGTCAAAGTTGGTCAAACTATGGTCAAAATGACCAACCAAAGGTCCCACATGATAGGTCTCAACAAGACGAATTCGCCTGTCCAATTTGGAGTCAATCGGGCCAACCTAAGGTCTTCAAATGCTAGGGAACACGGTACCTGTGGGTGAGTACGCCCACACTGGATCACTGTCCACTTCACCTTCAACCTCAGAACGGGTTGAAGCTGAAAAATGCAGTATTGAGCTTTGTCCCGTGCTAACTTCTCCCTAACTTATCTTACTCATTTCTTAACCGAATTTAATGATTCAAAAACCAAATTGAAGCTCTTGCAGCGCACTACAAGCGCGCATAAATCGTTCATCCAAAAACTTGCAGAATCATGATTATTTTTTGGGTCAAAGTCTTGAGTTTATAACCCGAAAACCCGTCAATTCAAGAACTCATGTCACGGCTATTTTCCTTCAAATCTAACATTACCAATGATTTTCTTGACCTTAACAGTGTAACATGGCATCATTATATTAAACCATAACTCATAGAAACAAATATGCAGTATAAATTTACAGTGCATATATATATGTGTGTCTGTGATACGTACCCCTCAGGTTTGAATGCTTCCAATATCAACGCAGCAATTCCCTTCTCGCAGCTTCAGATTACAACACTCAACTCTCCTTTCTCTCTTCTGGTTTTCTGGTGTTTTGGTGGGTATTTGGTTTCTCTCCCTCTCTCTTTTCTGGCCGTTCTCCCTTAAGCCTCTCTCAGATCTATTCCAAAAAAGGAAGTCCTCTCCTCTAAAAGCCGTCCCTCCCCAAAAAAGAGATCCCTCTTCCTGTCCCATCAGTAGAGTATAAATAGGGCTCAATTAGGTTTTGAAAACATCCCCCTGACTGGCCCATCCCCTACCCATGCGGGGAACACCCGTGGGAATCTCCCCACTCCCCCCCCATACTCTCCCCCATGCTCTCATGTTTAGTGGGAGACAGATCTGAAGATGCCTGAAAAAGACATAGGGTGCGTACGCATGGAAATATGGTGCGTACGCACCACCCATTGGTGCGTACGCATGACATGTACAAAGACAGTATTTTCCTGTTGTAATCTTGGCTACTCGTCGGGAATTGCTTTGTCATTATCTCAAAACATACAATAAACCTCATCATTGGGTTTCCAAAATACGTGATTTCAAATTAATTAGGTGGTACAAAATGGGGTGTCTACAGTTGCCCCTCTTTCGATTTCACTCGCTCCTTCGAGTGGTGTCGAAAGATTCCATAGACCCAATCATTTTGACCACCTAACAACTCAAAATCAAATGTAACCATGCATGGGGTCGAATTAGGGATCACCTAACTACCTACGTACCCTTCTGTAAGGGATCAGACCCGCCGTAGTTCATGCATATGTGAGAATCCGACCTCGTTTGGGCTATAACGAGGATGGTAATAGGTATAAATCAATGGATGACAGTTATCTTGAAGAATAAAGCAGACCCCAGAGCGGGTTAAAAGGATACATCGGGCCCCAGGGTGGGCGTAGATTCAGTCATATCGGACCTCGGATTAGGTACGATTTCCTTCGCATCGGACCTCAGATTAGGTACGATTTCAGTCGTATCGGACCTCAGATTAGGTGCGATTTCAGTCGTATTAAACCTCAGATTAGGTACCATTTCAGTCATATCGGACCTCAGATTAGGTACGATTTCCTTCGTATCGGACCTCAGATTAGGTACGATTTCCTCCGTATCGGACCTCAGATTAGGTACGATTTCCTCCGTATCGGACCTCAGATTAGGCGCGATCTTAGTCGTATCGGACCTCAGATTAGGTGCGATTTCATTCGTATCGGACCTCAGATTAGGTACGATGTCCTTCGTATCGGACCTCAGATTAGGCGCGATCTCCTCCATTTCGGACCTCAGATTAGGTTTCGGACCTCAGATTAGGTACGATTTCTTTCGTATCGGACCTCAGATTAGGTACGATTTCAGTCGTATCGGACCTCAGATTAGGTGCGATTCCATTCCTGTCGGACCTCAGATTAGGTGCAATTTTATTCGTATCGGATTTGTCACACGGCGACGCGATTTGAGGAGTACGTGGGGAAGGTTTGATGCGTACGCATGAGTAACTGGTGCGTACGCACCTGTATCTAGTGCGTACGCATTAGATGCAATTCTGCCAAAAAAAATTTTACCGAGACGGCACCGTTTCTTTTAAGGGGTGTTTCAAATTCTGAAACGACCTCTTCTTCTCCGGCGACGCTTCCCATTACCCCGAAAATCACTCCCCACTCTTCCATAACTCCCTCTCCCACTCACTCTTATTTCATAAAAAACTCATTCTCTTGCAAACCCATTCCCAACCCACTGTTCTCCTTCCTCTGTCTCTCATTCTTCCCATTCTTTTCTTCTTACTTTCTCTCTGCAACTTCCCGCCGGCAAACATGCCTCCCAAGAACAAACGGTTTCGCGGCGATGATGAAGGGTTCACCATCAACCGTTGGGATCCACGGCTCAACCCGCAGCAAATCCCCGACATCACCTTCAGGCCACAGGAGCATCTCTCCCACATTGCACGGCAACAAAGAGTAAGTCTTTGAAACCCATTCCTCCATTGTTGAATATGCATGCCTTCAAAGATCTGATTTTTATCTCTCACCGTCCATAAAAATGTGAACTTTATCCTCAAATGATCATAGTATGTCTGTATATATCATAAAAACTGGAGAAAACTTGTGAAATCTGAGTTTGGAGGTTGAGGGGGTTCACGGTCCCGAGGTTGAAGACGAACCAGGGTCCTGAGTGCGTACGCATATATGGCATGTGCGTACGCATCAGTATGTAGTGCGTACGCATCAGTACGTAGTGCGTACGCACCGTGAATTGATTACACAAATAAAAATAAAACGGGAATCAGATGGACTTAAGCACTGATGCGTACGCACTGGCTTGCGTATGCGTACGCACTGTGGCCAATGCGTACGCACCATTGACCATGCGTACGCACCACACATTTATTTGGCAGAATCAATCTAAATCCATACTTACCTGTACCTGTACTTACCTAGGTCTTCATTCTTTTCAGATTCCAAAGAAGAAGAGTGGACGTGGCAGTCTGGAGAGTTTGACCACTTGGTGGGACCGGTTGACCCCCGATACTCAGCAGTTGGTGTCGGATGTCGGGTTTGGGACCGTGGCTGCAGTGACGATTCATCGGGCTACCAGCAACACCTTGGTTTTCTGCCTGGCAGAGAGATGGTGGGATACCACCCATACCCTCCATTTAGCGGGTAGGGAGTGGACTCTCACCCCTTATGACTTCCACCGTCTGACAGGTCTTCGGATGAGGGGGAGGTCCTTCACTTTTGAGCTGACTGAAGATCAGAGGAAGGCGTTGACCCAGCGTTTGTTGGGTATGCCTTGCCCCAATGCCACCATGAAGTATCCAGCCTTGTACAATGAGTTTCTTGGGAGGGGGCAGGACTCTGTGGAGGAGCGTGTTATCATGGCTCGGGCTTTCATCCTCTACCTTATAGGGGCTTTTCTAGTCCCTAATGCTGCGCAGACTTTTGAGCCAGGTTGGCTCTTAGCATTGGAGGACCTTGAGGCTGCATATGAGTATGGATGGGGGTCGGCTGTCTTGGCACACCTTTATGCCACCACGGATGCCCTTAGTCGGGTAAAATCCGACTCTTTGACAGGCTGCTGGAGGCTTTGGGCGGTAAGTAACCATATATGGGTTCCATTCTCTTCTATTTTCATGCTTTGCTCTCTCCTCAAGATGTTTATTGATTCTCTTTATTTGTCTTGCAGCTATGGGCCCAGGAGTACATTGACTTGAGACCTCTGGGCGATCAGGAGGACTTGTCCCACATTGGAGTCCGAGAGTTCCTAGACAGGCTTGAGCGTGTATGGGTCCACTTTTTGCTTTCTATTGTTCTCTTTCCCCTTTTTGTTTCCTTTTGGCTGATCATGTCCTGACAATAGGTGAATCCCCGCCCTTGGGTTGGTCGAGCCGAGGTTGGTCCCCCAGAGTGGGAAGAGGACGCGCACGCTATGGCTGAGGTGTCCTGTTTGCTGTCCTATCCCCGTGCCCGGGCCTTTTACTTTGCCGAAAGGGTCGTGCCCCAGCTGACTACAGATCTTGAGTTGTGTGCCCGAGTCCCCTATGATCCTCCTGCCTTCTCCTTGGTGCCCTATCAGATGGGTGAGCTAGATTTGGATGAGTGGCGAGGTGGCATTCATTACATTTCTCGTCTGCTGAGCCTAGAGCATGACTATGCCACCTTTGCCAGGGAGCGCCTCATGCCCCGCTTCATTGGTCACCAGGTATCCATTCTGTTCCATTCTTGTCACTGTTTTGCTTTCCATAAGCTTGCCCCTGTCATTGCACTTTTTTCATACCCAGGTTCCTGATGCGGGCATTCCTCCCGAGGGACTTCCTCCTGCATTCCCCTCGTGGTCGGTTCCTCTTTATGATGAGAAGGGCGAGGCGTATGAGGAGTCCATTGTCCCCGACCCGCGAGCGCATCCACTCCCTTTCCCTCCTGGCACGCGTCAGGTAGCATTTCTTCTTTCTCTTGACAGGTCCTGCAAAATAGTTAGTTCGAAATATGCATGCCCTAATTGCACTTTGATTTTTCAGCTTACCCTTGCGGAGATGGAGCTTGTATACCAGATGTTTGGTGGGCTCAAGCGGATGTTGACTGCTCATTCCGCGACAATCTTGCGCATGCGGGGAGGGCCGGCACCCGGAGGTGCAGCAGATGCAGGGGGAGGTGGTGATGATGATGAGGGTGGTGATGATGGTGGGCAAGGTGGTGGTGGGGCTGGTTCATCCAGCGGTCCATCTTATCGCCCTAGGGGCTTTTAGACTCTATCTCTCTTTTCTTTGAACAATTTGCAATTTCAATTTCGGGGTTATGTACTTAAACATTTGCACTTGGTTTTTATTTCAGTATGTGCTTTTCTTGCTTTGAATTGTTGTGTGCTGCCTGAAATGATTTTGGAGTTGCATTGATCTGCTTAGTGTAAATATAGATGAAACCAGGTGGCTCGGTTACTGAAACAGGGTGTTCTGACAGTGTAGGAAACACGTAATGCGTACGCACCCACTATTAATGCGTACGCACTTGTAATTAATGCGTACGCATCTCCCACAGATGCGTACGCATCAAATGAAATTCTGTCCTTTTTTAGGGCCCACAGCAGTCTCTCTTGTTTGTCTCTTTCCCAAAAGGGCATTTGCTGTACTTTTTCTTTATAAAGGCTTCTTCTTCATTACCCTAGCCGCCACTTGAACTCTACCAGCATCATCCCTTCCACCTCCTATTTTTCACTAATGGCGAACCTTTCTAACTGGCTCAAGTCTTTGGATGGCCAATCTCGCAGGGAATTTAAATCCCAGTTTCAACTGTCTTCTTTGCTTGATTATTCCCAAGTGCGGGTTAACCAAGACTTTCTCAAACTGGCCACCGAGTTTTGGGATCCTTCTCGTCATGTGTTCCGCTTCAATAACACGGAAGTGTGTCCCACCATGGAGGAATTTGGGGCCATCCTTGGGCGTCCAGATTTCGACCATATATTACTACCATCCGTAGTACCTCTCAAGGCCGAGGGCCTAATTTCTTCTTTATTCGGTATCCCAAACAGGGTAGCTCGGAGATGGTTTTCAAATTCAAGGATAGACTTCCAACTTGTAGTTTCGCACTTCAGCCAACTTCCTCCTATAGTTACAGGTAATCAACTCCCACACCGTTTGAATGCCCTTTGCTTTTGTATCTTGGCATGTTACTTGTTTGTAGATGCCCTCGACTCCGCCGACGTGGCCCTATTGCAGATTCTTCCTTTATTGAGGGAATCCAATCCAAGCATGATGGTCTTAGCCGGAACTCTCAATGCTCTAGATAGGTTTGTGAGGGGCGAGGTCCTCTTTGTTGGTGGCAGCCCCTTGCTGTTGCAGGTAAATTCCCCTTCATTCCCGTCCATCCTTTCTTTTTCATTCTGCTTTTGGCTTCTTTTTCCTTCATCAGTGCGTACGCATGTGGATGGGGTGCGTACGCATTGAATCTTGATGCGTACGCATAAAGGGTTTGATCCACTTTTCCCAATTTTTCAGATTTGGTTATTCGAACGCTTGCAGCTCATAGTAGAACCCCACGTGAGTCCTTGGGCGTACCAACCACAACTTTACCGCCGTCGGGCCTTGATTAAACCTTTTCCTAGCATCAAGGAGCTTCGCGGCATGCTTTCTAACATTTCCTGTCATGGTATTCGGTGGAACTGTCCTTGGTGGAGAATATCCGACATGACTCTAGGTCTGATTTTTTCTCACAGCGTGATGCTAGCTGGCCTTCGGGAAGTGTCCTACTGTCCCGTGCTTCGCATCCAACGGCAATTCGGCAGGCCTCAAAGATCGCTGCTTAAAGAGCACATGGGATATGTCTGTCCACTCGGGGCCCGCCTTGTTGAGCGCATTCAAGGGGCATGGACCAACAGGATGCGGGTTTTATCTGTCGTTGCCCCTGAGCTGATTAGTCCCTCTGCTGCTTACTACGGCTGGCTCGCTTCTGACATTGGGGGATCGAAAGAGGATGAAGTTCATCGTAAACGAAAAAGACTGAATCAAGATGGTCATGATGGTAGTGGATGAGGGAATGATTTCTAACGCTGATGCGCCACTTGTTGATTATATTGCATTTCATGTCATTTCCTTTTAGTTCACAATAACCAGGCAAGATGTACTATTTGTTCCCATTTAATGGATGAAACTTATTTCAATTAACTTTGCATTGATTCAAATTCCTTCGTAATACAAGATAGGGTCTACATCATATATAGTATTTGCGCAAACGATCCAGATTGACAGGTTGCATAAACTCATTTCCCTCTTCGTCCATCAGCTTGACTGCTCCTCCTGATAATATAGCCTTGATGATATACGGGCCTACCCAATTGGGCCTAAACTTGCCCCTAGGATCCGATACCCGAGTCAACATTTCCTTGAGCACTAGGTCTCCTTCCTTCAGATTTCTCGGCCTCACCTTTTTGTTAAAAGCCCTGGCAACCCTCCTTTGATACCCTTGTACATGGTACAGTGACTTAAGCCTTCTTTCGTCCAACAGTGCTAATTGTTCGTACCGGTCCCTTTTCCATTCAACTTCAGGGATTTGGCTTTCTACCATGACCCTTAATGATTGAACTTCTAATTCCACCGGTAAAACTGCTTCCATCCCGTATACCAACGCGTACGGCGTTGCCCCAGTAGACGTCCTTACTGATGTTCGATATCCCCACAATGCTCCTGGCAACTTTTCTGCCCAATCCTTGTAAGTCTTTGCGGACTTTTCTAGGATGTGCTTTATGTTCTTATTGGCTGCTTCTACAGCTCCGTTGGTCTGTGGCCGGTAAGGGGAGGATTTGTGATGCTTAATACTGTACTTCTCGAAAATACTTTGGACTTCCCCCTGAAAATGTGATCCATTATCTGAAATGACCTCGTGTGGCACCCCATACCTGTAGATAATGTGAGTCTCGATGAACTTAGCCACGTGCTTGGCTTTCAATTCCGTGTAGGCTTTTGCTTCTACCCATTTTGTGAAGTAGTCGATGGCTACCAATATGTACTCGTGTCCACCCGTAGCCTTCGGGGTAATCTTACCTATAACATCTATGCCCCAGACAGAGAAGGGCCACGGCGATGTCAATTGGTGTAACTCGACCGGAGGTGTGTACTGCATGTTGGAATAGACCTGACATTGGTGACATTTTCTCACGTACTCCACGCAATCCATTTCCATGGTAGTCCAGTAATATCCTAACCGAATCAGCTTTTTAGCTAGCATCCTCCCGTTCATGTGGGGTCCACAATCTCCTCCGTGTACTTCACTAACCAGTGTTTGGGCTGCTTCTTTATCGACGCACAACAGATGAATGCCATTGGCTGACCTTTTGAACAGGTTCCCACTGCATAAAACATACTGTGTTGCTAACAACCTCAGTGCCCGCCGGTCTTTCCTGGTAGCTTCCTCAGGGTACACTTCTCGCTCCAGGAAGTTCAAAATATCAAAATACCAAGGTTTCCCATCGTCAAATTCTTCTTCTATGAACATAATGGTGGCTTCATGGGCAGGTCGAGAGCTTTGTTGTATGATCAAGGGTTGCAATTGGGCTTTTTCTGGGATGTGGATCAATGAGGCTAAAGTGGCTAGGGCATCGGCGAATTGATTTTGGGATCGGGGTAGAGGAGTGAAGGTTATTTTCTGGAACTTTAGAGCTAATTTCTCGAGGTAGCTTTGGTAGGGTTTCAGATGTTCTTCCTTGGTTTTCCAAATATTTTGAACTTGAGCGATCACTAATGCCGAATCTCCATAGACCTCGACTTCTTCCACATTGAGGGCTAGCAACGCCTCCAGTCCCGCGATACAGGCCTCATACTCGGTAGTGTTGTTTGAATTGCGGAAGTTGAGTTTAATTGACAAGGGAATATGCAGGTCGTCTGGTGTGATCAAAATAACTCCAACTCCATTCCCGTATTGGTTCGATGCTCCATCAAAATACATCTTCCACGTTCGTGCGCATTCAACGTTAAAGAGGTTTTCGTCGGGGAAGTCGTCGTCGAGTGCTTGTCCTGGGACTGAATGTTCGGCACAAAAATCGGCTACTGCTCCCCCTTTAATTGCCTTCTGGGTGACATAAGTCAATTCAAATCCTGCGAGGAGGAATAACCAACGCGATAATCGCCCATTGAGTGTTTGTTTCTCGAACAGGTACTTGAGCGGATCCATGCGGCATATTATCCACACCTCATAATTTATCAGGATATGCTTCAACTTCTGAACAGCCCAGACTAGCGCGAAGCATGATTTCTCCACTGCAGTATACCTCACTTCGTACTCGTGCAACTTTTTGCTCAGGTAATAGATAGCATGCTCACGTCCTTGGTCATCGTGCTGAGCTAACATGCTCCCTAGAGCCTCCTCAAATACTGATAGATACAACAACAGCGGCTTTCCAGGGCGTGGTGGGACTAGTATCGGTGGATTCAGCAAGTATTCCTTTATTACTTTGAAGGCTCGTTGACATTGATCGTTCCATTCCTTAGGTTCCCCTTTCTTTAGCAGTTTGAAAATAGGCTCGCAGGTCGAAGTGAGTCCCGCTATAAATCTGCTGATGTATTGCAATCTTCCCAGGAAACCCCGAACCTCTTTCTCTGTCTTGGGCGGCGGCATCTCTACAATTGCCTTGATCTTAACAGGGTCGACCTCTATGCCTCTGTTTGTCACCATATGCCCTAATAGTTTCCCCGATGTTACTCCAAAGGTGCATTTCTGCGGGTTCAACCTCAGTTTATACTCCCTGATCCGCTCGAAGAACTTTTGAAGGTTGTCTAGATGACTCTCTCTGGTTTCTGACTTTACAATCATGTCATCTACGTACACTTCCACTTCTCGGTGCATCATATCATGTAACAAAGTGGTAGCCATTCTCTGATAAGTGGCTCCGGCATTCTTTAACCCAAATGGCATAACCGTATAACAGTAAGTCCCCCATCCCGTGGTGAAGGTTGTCTTGGTCATATCTTCAGGTGCCATCTGAATCTGGTTGTATCCCGAGAATCCATCCATAAATGACATTAGCGCACTTCCCGCAGTGTTATCCACTAGGACATCAATATGTGGGAGGGGAAAGTCATCCTTCGGGCAAGCTTTGTTGAGGTCACGAAAATCCACACATACTCGGACTCGCCCATCTTTCTTCGGTACTGGCACTATGTTGGCGACCCAATCTGCTTGATCAACTGCCCGTATGAATCCCACCTCTAATAACTTCGAGACTTCTTCCTTTACTTTGATTGACCATTCAGGTTGCATTCTTCTCAACCGCTGCTTGACAGGCTTAGATCCTTCTTTGACGATGATGCGATGTTGCACTATCTCCGGATCTATGCCAGGCATGTCTGCGTATGACCAAGCGAATACATCTTGGAATTCCTGCAATAAGGTGCTAAGACTAGACCGTTCTTGCGTGGATAGTGTAGACCCAACTTGTATTTCCTTAGGATTTTCATTAGTGCCTAAGTTAATTAAAATAGTTTCGCTTTTAATGGGTTCAAAATTTCTTTCTTGGTTGTCATTGATTATTTTGTTTAAATCAGGATCCTCAGACATTTGTGCAATATATTCCTCAAGAGACACGTCAACATAAGCAAAATCAGAATCCATTTCATTGGCAATAGGGGTGGTTACAGCAGTAGTGTTCTCGAGAAACTTAGGAACAGAGCTAGTGGTGAGTTTGTCCTTGGCTGGAGGGGATTTGTCACCCGCGTTGGAGTATGTGTGGATCTCAGTTCCTTTCTTCCAAACCCACAGGCTTGTACCCCCATCTGCTTCAGTGATCAGCTTGGTCAGGTTTGTGGCGGCCTCTTCTTCAGTCAGGACCAGTATATCTAAACCCTGCTCAGACAGCAGTAGACTCAGATTCCACAGATTTTCGGCCCAATCTACTTCTAGTACCTCTTTTCCTCGAGGTTTCCCTTTGGTGATGCCCAACCTCAGTTCTGCGGCGAAGAAAACTTCCAGCCCCGGCATCCTTCTCTTGCTATATTTGTCAAACCATGGCTCGGGGAATCCGCAATAGGGGAAGTCTTCCCCTTCCTTGACGAAATTCCCGTTAAGGGTATTCTTGTTTTTCGGCAGTTCTTCCTCCTCGGCATAACCTATTCCCTTGCGGTTTGTCTGCATGCGGAAATCCGGGAGTTCAGTGACTCCTTGACCTCTTTTTCCCATCCCCATACCCGGCATGTACCCCATCTTCTTCATGATGTGAGCTACCGTGTGTCTGATCCCCACCCCGAAATCAGGGTGAACCTCTTCCATCCCTTCATCTTTTCTTTCCAACATTTGGACCAGTTCGAAACCTCTCCACCCTGGATTTTCCTCTCCTGCTTTTATCCCCGATACTTGGCCCGTGATTTCTCCATCGCCATGAATTATCAAGACACCTCCTTCCCATGGCAGCTTAATCTTTTGATGTACAGTGGACGGGACGGCTTCTAGTGGGTGCAGCCACGTTCTCCCCAAGAGCAAATTGTAATTGGCGGGTATGTCCATGACACAAAATTCAACAACGGATATAACAGGTCCCACCTTACAGCATGCTTGGAAGGTCCCTAATACTGGTCTGGAGCTATTGTCATACCCCCTTACTGTTATTGCAGATGGCGCCAAATCTTCATTGCCAAACCCTAACCTGGTTGCTGTGCGCATGGGGCATACATTCAAGGCTGATCCGTTGTCCACCAATACCACTGGGATTTTCAAGTCTTTGCATTCAACAGTAATATACAAAGGTTTTGCATGCTCCGATCCTTCAGCGGGGAGATCTTCCTTCGAAAAAGTTAAGATGACCTCGTCTAGAGACTCCCCCACCCTCATTAGGGAGAGGATCTGCTGAGGTGTAGTTTCAATTGGAACCTCTTGTTTTGCCAATGCATCTAACACTGCCTGTCTGTGTTTTCTTGAAGCCACTAGTAGCCCCCATAGACTGATGTTTGCCTGTGTTTTCTTGAGTTGCTTCAGAACCCTATCCTCTTCCTCTTCTTGCTCCAAAATCCGCATTCGCTGCCTTAGTTCTTCCCCATCCCCTTCTTGATTTACCTCTCTCCCTGGATGGTCGCCTTCTAGGTGAGAAGGTTTGAAATGTCTCCCTGCGCGGGTGAGGTGCATGGAGTCTTCGGTGTCATCTGCCTTGATCTCAGCCCAAATATTTTTTGTCGTCCCGTCTCTTTCTTCGTCGCTGTCTTCCCATGGTGCACATACAGCTACTATCAAAGCCAACGGGTCGTAACCTTCCGCACCTTCCGCAAGCATGTTCACATATGGCGGTGTGGTACCTTTGTAGTTGGGGAGAGGATTCTGATGTACGTTGGGCTTTTTCTCTTCCCCGGGGGGTGGTAGCTTGCCCGTGTCAATAAGATCTTGGATCTCGTGCCTTAGTCGGACACAGTTGTCAGTCCGATGCCCGATGCGCTGGTGGAAATCACAGAACTCGTTTTGTTTCCAGAATGATGGAATAGGATTAGGCAATGGCCTTACTTCTAGTGCTTGCAGATGTCCTCTTTTCATTAGGTTAACAAAGGCTTTGGAGAGAGGGACCCCCAAATCATGAAAAAACCTTGGTTTCCTTTCAGCTTGTTGCACTGCACTGACCGTAGCTTGCGTGGGCCCATTAGCCCGATTTGCCCCACTTGGAGCGCTGTTACTTGCCCCAAATACTCTTCTGGGCTTGCCTTCTATCTGCCCCTTGTGAATTGCATCTTCTATCCTTGTTCCACACTGGTACAACTGTTGAAAATCCATAACTGATGAAGTCAACATTTTATCGAAGTAGACCGGCGTTAAGTTCCTCAGTATCATGTTGACCTGGTCAATTTCAGCGGGACGGCTCACCATTTTTACTGCCTTTGCCCTCCAACGGCTTAGAAAGTCTGAAAAAGTCTCGTCTGGCTTCTGCCTTGTCATTTCCAAATCTCTCAATGTCACATCTAGCATGGTGTTGTAGTTGTATTTGTCCGTGAATTCTTGAGTTAATGCCTCCCAAGAATCAGTGATCTTCTTGTCCACTGCGTAATACCATTTGGAAGCGTCTCCTGATAGTGAGAGGGGAAAGGCGCACAAGACTTGATCTGAATTTAGCCCCCTCATTTTAGCTATGCTCAAGTATTGACGCAAGTGTTGCTTGGGGTCTCCGGTTCCATCAAATTTCTCATAATCTGCGATCTTGAATTTTTCCGGAAGCTGAGTCTTTGATTCAGAAGTGATCCCATCCATGGAGAACATGAAGCTGTCTAAGCCTTGTGACTTCCGCCAGGCGGTTTTCATTTGGTTCATCTGTTCTTTCATTTCTTGGTTTTCTGTTTCCAATTTGTCCATCCTCGGATCTTTTCCCTTTGCCCTCACATCCCTCTTGGCTTGGTATTCTTCATAGTCTCCGTCATCCCATATGCCATCAGTGCCTCCGGTTCTTTGGATAACTATTCCTTCTCCTTCCTCCCTACTGGGTGCTTCTGGGCTTTTAGGCTTGTCTTTCCCTGTTTCCAAGACGCTCAGCCTCTCACTCATCTTGGTAACCATTTCTTTCATTTCAGCTCTGTCATGCACCATCATGGCCATGAGTTCTGCCAAGGTTGGTTCTGTCGTCTGTCCGCGTTCCATCACTACTAGCTCGGTTTCTGCTTTTCTTAAACGGTTCGATGTAGGGGAACGGACCCAAGCCCAGCCTGGTGTACGCAAATCTGACCGTGAGTGCTCAATTCTTTACTGAAATTTTGACCAAGGCAAGTGATTAAGTTCATGCCCCTCTTATTGAATGAGAGCTTTATTAGGCTTTACCCAATTCTGTCCTATCATACCTTGGGCCTCGTCATGTTTACTAAATCTTTCAAGTGCCCAAGGTTTGACAGGTACACAAAGTAGATCATTTTCCAAGCTTAGGCCCATTACAAATGCTCTCATCTCACAAACTCTTTTGGATTCAAGCCCATCTTTTTTTTTTTTTTTTTTTTTTTTTTTTTTTGGTGTGGGCTTGAGTCCAATTTCAAAAATAACACACCTCACTCTCATCGGGCCTAAGCTTGACGAATAACCAACTTCGAACTTCAATTTTAAATCAGATTTGCTTTTGTTCATCAAATCGGGTGAATCCTAATGCCTACTCGGTCCATGCAGTCCATTAGCCTTTTCAATTTGAGCCCAACATTCACACACCTCACCTCTCATTGAATCAAAGGCCCAAAAATTTATATTTCTTTTCTTTTTTAGGTTTGACCTGTTTGGGCTTTCCTATTTCCATTGGTAGACGGAAAAATGGGCTAGTGCTCCTCTAACCCGACAACATTTGACGACCCAAAAACTCGTTACGTTCGAATTTAACCCAAACCCGAAAGCCCGTTTGCTCGACAGCCTAGCCCGTGGCTGTCGACCGACGCTATTTCGGCGATTGACAGCCTAAGTGTCGCTTTGTCAATAAAGCGGCAGCGTCAGCTGCTAACCACGGATCTCGAGGGGATTAATTTAATCCCCTACCACTGGTAGTGTAGGGTTTTTGATAGCGTGTCGGGCCTCCCGACAATGCATCAGCCCTCGAGTCCCTCCCTTGACTCTTGGCTTTAAAAAACGAAAATCGATCGCCGGCGATCCAAAATTATTTGACACTCAAACCCTTACCTCCTCAAATCTCTTACTCTCCTAGATCTATGGCCTCTTCCTCCGCTTCCCGAAATCGTCCTGACCTGAACGCTGTGCCAGAGGCACAACCAGACATATGGCGACCAATATTCCCAACCCAAAATCAACTCATCACGGTCAATGATACCGTGGTACACAACCCTACAAACGCGACGGCGGTAGCCGCGGGACTCGTCACTCCTCGTGATGAAAGGATTTTAAATGCTAGGTCCGATATGGACCTTATGGGGGACGCCATGGCCTTGAGTGTTCGGGCCACCATAGTCACCTCTAGCATGGCTCGGCGTCTCCACACTAAGGGTGTGGAAGTCGGGAGGTTAAACCACCATATTCTCAGCCTTCAACGAACCATCCGTCAATCCGGTCGGACGATAAGGACTTTGAGAGAGGAGAACAGAGTACTGAAAGACATGGTGGACGCTTATGCCAGGGGCGTCACACCTAGGGTTGTGGCTCTAGAAGGGCTCGAGGATCAGATTCGGGACCAACTTGAGAGTCTCCGGAAACGGCCCGAAGCTGGTCCCTCCAATCCTACTCAAAATGCTACTAACGAGTAGCATCCTTATCTGTTTTGTTGTTCTTTTTCTGGGTTTTTGTTTTTGTTGTTTTTCTTTTCTTTTCTTTTTCTGGAGTATAGTAAATGAACATAAAAGGAGATTATATTCACATGCATGAACTAAAACCAGATTACATATTCTGCACTATTAGCTACAGTAAGCCAAAATACAAAATACATATTAACTCCCAAAGTAGTGCATGTAAACGGGCGAAAGTCCGATGATTGCCAGAACTGGAACCATCCTCCTGAATGGGATCCTCTCACATGCGCAGAAATAGGCCACTTGGAGGGTAAGCACAGTGAATAGGATAGCAAAGACGACGGGACCCCAGGAACACATTGTGGCGAAGGAGAGAGCCTTGTTGGGGTGACAAAAAGGAGCACTTATAGACGATTTTCCGACGACTAGGAATAGTAGGCCTACGAACAGAAAAACCCTTTTATTTTATTTTACTTTTGGGCCTAGGTCCAATAACAATATCTCACATCTTCCCTCAATCGGGCTCAACTTGAAACGGCTAATGAGTAGCATGGGCCTCGCCCCGTACCCGCGATAAATGCCTAATCATGGATGCATTATGACACACAACATGACACACATTCAAACAAGGTTATGCAAAAAGCGGCCGGTTGGGGTTTTCTATGTGGGTTTGGGCAATGGGTACTTCAACTTCAAGGGTCACCCAAGCTAGGACGCTCAATGAGCAATCCGTTAACGTACTCACTAGCTTATCACAGGCTAGTGGCACAGGCTGTGGGTTAGTGATGCCAACTTTCAGTAACCATAGGCGCGAATGGGGCCCGGTACCTTCCGTCAGACTTTCACCGAGGGTATAAGGGTAATCGTGCCCGTGTGTGCAATTTGTGGTTTCATTCAATTAAATTCTTTTGTTTTAATTAAAGCCAACAATTTATTATATGGAGTCTAGCTCTCAAATCCCCAGCGGAGTCGCCACTGTGAGCGTAAGCGGGAGTCGCCACCCAATTTAGCTTTGGGAACTGTGTTTTTTGGTCAAATTCGAGATCCAGAGATTCAAGTCCGGAGCTAGGGTACATTATTGGGAAGGTATTAGGCACCCAAAAATGCCCGGTCGAAACCGGCCTCCTTGAATAATTGTTGGCTTTAATTAATCGAGGTATTTAATCAAATTCAACCCTAAGCATGCGAAAATGCAACAATATGCCAAGCACGCAAATGATTATGCAAATAGGAAAATAATCAAGTAGAGAAATGGTTAGTAGCACATGGCATGACAGAATATACAGGAGATAATAACTCACGGAAAGCAAAAATAAATAAACAGATAAAAGAGTACCTAAACTACAATGCGTACGCACCAGGTGTTGGTGCGTGCGCACCAAATGGTGGTGCGTGCGCACCAAGTGGATTCAAAATGGCCATTTGAAGCAAACGAATTTTTTCTGTCAGAGCACAGGGTGCGTACGCACCATGAAGTGGTGCGTACGCATCAGCAAGACAATTTCCCTACATTTTCCACTAACATGCACTTTATAAATAAAATATTAACACCACTAACATTAATTTAATCTACAAAACTACCAATCAGCATACACTAATATTAAACAAAAGATACAACCATTAATATATACAAAAAATACTCACACTAACATTAAATATTCTAACCATACTTAATAAAATAACCTAACTAATATTATAATGATATAATCTAATCTATTTTAATCAAAACCAGAATAAATTATGATAAACAATATAACCCACACGTACTCACATTAAACCCATGAATATAATATTAAAACTAATTACTCTAACATTAACTAATTATCTACCAGGAGAAGTGGTGCGTACGCATCACGCAGTGGTGCGTACGTACCAACTTAGCTTAAATGATGAACGGTCAAAGTTGGTCAAACTATGGTCAAAATGACCAACCAAAGGTCCCACATGATAGGTCTCAACAAGACGAATTCGCCTGTCCAATTTGGAGTCAATCGGGCCAACCTAAGGTCTTCAAATGCTAGGGAACACGGTACCTGTGGGTGAGTACGCCCACACTGGATCACTGTCCACTTCACCTTCAACCTCAGAACGGGTTGAAGCTGAAAAATGCAGTATTGAGCTTTGTCCCGTGCTAACTTCTCCCTAACTTATCTTACTCATTTCTTAACCGAATTTAATGATTCAAAAACCAAATTGAAGCTCTTGCAGCGCACTACAAGCGCGCATAAATCGTTCATCCAAAAACTTGCAGAATCATGATTATTTTTTGGGTCAAAGTCTTGAGTTTATAACCCGAAAACCCGTCAATTCAAGAACTCATGTCACGGCTATTTTCCTTCAAATCTAACATTACCAATGATTTTCTTGACCTTAACAGTGTAACATGGCATCATTATATTAAACCATAACTCATAGAAACAAATATGCAGTATAAATTTACAGTGCATATATATATGTGTGTCTGTGATACGTACCCCTCAGGTTTGAATGCTTCCAATATCAACGCAGCAATTCCCTTCTCGCAGCTTCAGATTACAACACTCAACTCTCCTTTCTCTCTTCTGGTTTTCTGGTGTTTTGGTGGGTATTTGGTTTCTCTCCCTCTCTCTTTTCTGGCCGTTCTCCCTTAAGCCTCTCTCAGATCTATTCCAAAAAAGGAAGTCCTCTCCTCTAAAAGCCGTCCCTCCCCAAAAAAGAGATCCCTCTTCCTGTCCCATCAGTAGAGTATAAATAGGGCTCAATTAGGTTTTGAAAACATCCCCCTGACTGGCCCATCCCCTACCCATGCGGGGAACACCCGTGGGAATCTCCCCACTCCCCCCCCATACTCTCCCCCATGCTCTCATGTTTAGTGGGAGACAGATCTGAAGATGCCTGAAAAAGACATAGGGTGCGTACGCATGGAAATATGGTGCGTACGCACCACCCATTGGTGCGTACGCATGACATGTACAAAGACAGTATTTTCCTGTTGTAATCTTGGCTACTCGTCGGGAATTGCTTTGTCATTATCTCAAAACATACAATAAACCTCATCATTGGGTTTCCAAAATACGTGATTTCAAATTAATTAGGTGGTACAAAATGGGGTGTCTACACTACCTAATAAATTTTTCTTATTAGGTAGAGGATACCTTATCCATTGTAAGGCATCATTCAAAGGCTTATAATTTATGACTAGTCGTGGAACCCCACGTTCAATTTATGCTGCTTTAAAAACATAAAAGACTACACGTACAACTCCATGGCGAGTGGCTTTCCCTTATAAGGTTTTTAGAGAGCAATTCTTTGATTTCTGTTTTGTAGGTTTCAAGCAGTTCTTGATTCATTTGGATTGGTCTTACTTTTGTTGGAATTTGGCTTTCCTGAAAATCTTTCTCATATGGAAAGTTAACAATATATTTGTTTCTATGCCAAAAAGTATGAGGATTATCATAACAAATTGTCCTTTTTAATTTATCTTCGAATTATTGTATTGCAGATTGAAGTTTCCAATCATGCAATTGTTGCTCAGTTTGTTTATATTGAATTTCTCGTTTAAGATGATTCAAATGTTTTGTCTTATTAATTATTAGATTGATTTGTCTTTCTTCAGAATAAACAAATTTATTTTTTAGAATATTGACATCCCTAACTGATAGTGGATTAAGAAATTCAAATTTTGTTGTTTTGTCTTTTATGTACGATGTAATTCCTTTTGTATCAATGCTAAAAGGTTGAATAAGAGTAATAAAAGGTGTGCCTAATATTACCTCTCTACTCAAATTTTTAACAAGGATAAATGTTGATTCAACTCAAGTTCCATCATTACATATATATACTTTGTCTAATTTGTATTGTATATTAAGTTTAGCTCCACTGGCTAAACTTAATTCTTCTTTCGTCTTTTGATAGTATTTTGAAGGAATTATTCCTTCTTGTATACAATTCATATCTGCACCAGTATCTATTAATGCAGTTATAAAAAATATACATTGGTCATTTTTGTCTTTTGGATTTTGGACCATAATTTTTATGGTAGTATTCCATTTTTGATATGTTATTTGCTTAATGAGTTGGATAAAAGCTTCTTCACCAATGTTATCATTTTCTTTGGTGACTTCACTTTCCTCATTATCTACCCCTTGAATGATAATTTGTTTACCATTACTTGTGGAGGCATGTTGTTATTCTAATTGATTAATTTGTTGCTGTAGAGCATTTATGCTTAAATTTTGCAAATTTGTATGTTGTCTTAACTCTTTTAGTTCAGTTTTTATCTGCTTAACTTCTTGTTTTAAATCTTGACCAGATATCTCTTCTGTCTGTTGTTGCTTATATTTCTTTTCAAAGATTTCTTGCAGATTATAAATTATTTTAGATTTTTGTTGTGGTTGGCTAATTATCTGTTGGAGAGTCTACAGATATTCTCTTTTAAAAATTGGATCAGTCATCCTATCAATGATCTCCAATAAGAGAGTTTGTTGATTATGGTTGACGTTTCTTTTAATCATATTACAACATTGCTGATTACAATCTTGTTGACATTACTGTTCAGATTCAGAAGAAGAATCTGATGTTGTTGTTTGTTGATTAATTTCATCAATTTGTCTTTCTTCTTCTGATTCTGAATAAGATTCGTATTCAGTTTCAGAATTATGTATGGCATTTATAATTATTGCTTTTATTTCCTCCTGAGATAGGCTAGTATCGATTTGTAGCTCATTAATAGTTTGCTTTACTCTACATTGAGCTTTATAATGGCCCTTTTTACCACATTTATGGCAAACAATGTCTTGTTGTCTATTGTTGTTATATCTTCTTCTATGTTGTTTCTTAGGGTTTGGCCTGTGATGATCTTTTTATTGTCTAGAAGTTGTTGGTTGATAATATTGATTATTAGATGGTTTTTTGTGTGATTTTCTTCTGCTATACCTCCTATGATGGTGTTTCTTAGAACACTTGTGATGTTTTTTAGGATTTTCCTTAATTGAAGTGAACCCGAATTGTTCACAAAATGAACCAAATTCTTGATTATTTCGAATTTTTTCCTTTTTCATTTGCTGTTGGAGTTTAAATTGAGTACATTGGGCTATTCCAGCCTGATGTATTGTACTAATTAAATCTCCATATGTTAATTGTTCCCAAGGGATAGTCCCATTGTTTTGTTCTTTAAGTTTTGTCCTAATTGTTTCTGCAAATAATGTTGGTAATCCAGATATAAATTTTTCTTTCCAGAAAGGTTGGTTATTATCTGGTCTTAAGAAGACTCTCGTTAGAAAGACATCTTTATACCATTTAAAATCTCCTAACCTTTTACATCTGAGATTTGCCAATATTTCTGCAGTAGTATCTTTTAGTTTGGAAGGATCCCCAACAAAATGTTTGGAGATAGTAAAGAGTAAAGTTGCTACAGCATCTTCTATTTCTTCTCCTTCTTCTGTTTTGATTACATTGCCTTCTTGGTCTGTTTTAATTGCATAAAGAATTGTCTGTTTATTTGCATGTGTTAAGGTATGATCCCACTATTCTTTTAATTATCCGATAAACCCAGCAACTAAGGATTGTGCTATGGCGTGATCAGTTACTTCAGAATCTTTTGCTTGGTAGGCTGAACTTACCATTGTCATTTGATGTAGTAAATTCATGATTTGATATTGCGTCAACCCATCAATATTCCATTCATAGATTGTACCTCCATGATAAGAAGCTTGATGATATTGGCCTCTATCCTCGATTTTCATATCAGGGAAAGAGGGGTTTTGATAAGTATTTCTTATTGGCTGGAGATGTCTTATTGTGTTACAGCCATGATTTCTTGTTGCTTGAACTGTTGTATAATATCATCAGCTTCTGTTTCGGAATCTATGATATTATTATTTTGTGTTATTACAGTAATTGTCTTGCTTATAGTTGGTTGTGATTTCTGTAGAGTGTCTTGTACCACAGTTTTGCCAATTGCATCATCCAAAAGTTTGATTCTTTATTGTATTTCTAAATGAAGTTGCCCTTTAGCAAGTTGCTTAACATATTGTTTAGGTATTTCATATGGAATGAAAAGTGGCTTTTCATCCTTTTGTTTGGGCAGAATTGCTTCATGTTGAACCATATTTTCCACTCTGGTCAACTGATCTGCTATTGTCTTAATATGTTGATTTGTGTAATTGTTCTGTTCAAAGATATTTTTAATATCTTTTCCTATTGGCTAAGTTTCTTCATCTATTTTGACTTTATATGGTGCAACAGTTATGCCTACCTTATAATATGGTATTTTGATTTGTTCCAGGGGTGGATGTATTGATTCTGTTAGCTGATTACATGGAGTCAACTACCAAGTAGTTGTGTTTTTGTTTGTTACATTTATTTGCTTTTCTTCAGTATATACTCTTTCAAACCATTCAAAAAAGTATATATAAAATTTGTTTACTTCCATATATGTATACCACCGTGTACGTATCTGGCTTTGTTGTTCTTGGTTATGATTGTCAAAAAATTGCTTTTTCTTTGCTTTATTCTTTTCAAGCATAAATTCTTTTCTTAGTAAGTCTTTGTCCATGACAAAGGGTATACTAAGCATCATTAAGCCTGGGGGAATTTCCATTTCAGTCTTTGTTGGCGACATATTCTAATATTCTTCTTCAGAATTATTGTCTTGTTGATTTGTTGCCGTTTCATAATATGGATATGAAATATTACTATTGTGAACTCCTTGTAAGTTCGGATGAACTTGAGAAGGTGCAGTAGGGATTATGTGATCAAGATCCGGAATTTCAGAACTTGAATGTGAAGAGTTTTGCCTGAAAATTCTTACAGGTACTGATGAGCAAGATGCTCGAGAAGAATCTGGAATTTCAATTATTATTGGTTTGGTGTTGGGTAGTCTAAAAGACTGGGTAAAGGGACTATTAAATCTAATCCCTCCGCTGCCATCAGCATATTCTACCAATTGTCTAATTTTAGTAGTTTGCTTGGTTTGTTGTGGCGATTCTGAGTCCGCAACTTCAATAGCATCTGGGAGTTTCCATTCTTCTGGAAAAACCAATTCAGACCATACTAAAGTCTTTGGTATTATAGCATTTTCATTGTCTTTTAGATTGCTTTGTAATAATACAGTTTTACCTTTTTCATGTTGTCTTTTTACAATAGGTGTATTGACAAGTGTGGAATACACCCTATATTGCGTTCGATAGATTATCGCCAGAGGCTGAGAGCCTGTTTTCATCTCAGAATTATGTATTTTGACGTTTAATGTTAGGGCATCCAATATATTTTGATCATTTAGACTAATTGTGAAGTCTGGATAACAATTAAAATATACTGGTCCTGCATGGAGATCGGATTGGACTCCTCCTAACATAGTTTTTTCAAAGTTTTTGAACCTACAGTCTCTAAGTGCCATGAATAGAGACATGTTAAGTCCATCTCTTCCTAAGGGTTTAGCACAAATTTGTATAATCCAACATGTAGGAATCTGTATTTGTCTTGAAGGTATTTTTCTATTGTTTTTTGTTTAAGGAGTAATATAGTTTTATATTCTCCATCCATAACAATTGTCTCTTCATCAGTTCTTACTTTAAAACTAGTTAAAAACCTATTGCCTTCATAAATTTCTTTAGCAGGGATTTTGGGTAATTTCCAATTGCAAAGCTTTTTATTGTCTATAACATATTCTTTTTCCTCAGAAGTAGTCATCTCCTGATTCGAAGATGTTGTTGACTTCATTGACATATTCCTAGAAAACATAGCCATCTATGTTTTCTCTACACCATACACTTAGGTAAACTAGGTCTTACTTCGGGACTTATCTTAATGCCCTACTGCCCACCTGAAATATGCATGCAAAGATAGATAAACAACTAGGAATCCTATTCCTATGGTTCTGATACCAATAACACCCAGGAATAAAGTGATGAGTAATAATGAGAAATAAAAATATAAAATAAATAAATAAAACTATTGCAAAGAGAAATGATAAAAGTAAGCTTTTATATTAAGCACATATATTATTAATGAATATTTAAGTTTTTGTGTTAATTATTAAGTTTAAACAATTTTCTTTGTTTTTGTTAATTTTTATTATATAAAGAAGGCTACTATAGAGATATATATATATATATATATATATATATATATATATATATATGTGTGTGTGTGTGTGTGTGTGTGATAAAATAATATATGTATCAAACCAAAAAGGGGCATAGCCCAAGGACAAGAGACATAACTTGAGTAAAACATGGGTAAGAGACTAAGAGCTATTTATGTAAAGCGGAAAAAAAGGAAAGAGAGAAGAGTAGGGGGGTCAATTATAAAATCAGAGGGCTCATAAATATATTTTAGAGGGGCAAAAATATATTTTAGAGGGGGGCATATTTAAAAATATAAACAAATATGTATACTAAAAAAAAAATTTCAATGAGTGAGGGGGTCAATTGCCTCCCGGCACCCCCTCCCTCCGCCCCTGGGAATATATATATATATATATATATATATATATATAAAGAGAGATAGAGAGAGAGAATGTGTGTTCTAGTCTCATCAATACGTACTGATATTATTAACATTGCACCATACATAAAGAGTTTTATGTAGTGGGTTATACAATACAACCCCAAATTCATTGGTGCTGATATAACAAAAGCAGCACATGTGCAACGAAATATGAAAAGTCATTGGTTACAACCATAAACACATGCAGTTGGCAATTTCCTCCCTCCTTGAAGTTCAATAACATTAATGTTAAAAATATATATATGGTAGGGAAGTAGGAATGGAGGGATTAAGGTCTCCGTGTAAGTGTTAAAAATATGATAACTAACATTTGATTGATGGACGCTCGAGATCTCCCCGTCGTTCCTTAATCCAAACTTACGTTTGTGCCTAAGATAGATGAATAAAAGGGGTGAGCAGGCAGGCGCACGTAGTCGCTCCGACACCCAAGTCAAGTTGTGAACTAGACTAATAATAAAGAAGGAGAGGAGTTTTTATGGGAGAAATGGCATACCTCATTTTCCTCCCTTGTGGATATTATATAGATGAGGATAAATATCTTTTCAGATGAGCTATATGTAGTTGTTTGTCTCTTGTGTGAGCTGGAAAGGTAATGCACCTTTCACATGGGTCTCTCTTAGAGGCCAAATCTTATCTTCTTTGCTGCATCAAATGCAATGGGTAATTATACCCAGTGTGGGTGTCCACAGTAAGAAATGGGTGATATTTTTATCCCCATGGGAGGTATTAGGATTATTTTGAGGGATGATGACATTGATGAATTTATATCAGGTATGGGTGTAGGGCAATAAGAATTAATTACCTATAAAAAAAAAAAAAAAAAAATGCATGGGTGCTTGAAACAATTGTTGTCCATGGGGGGATCATGTTTTGTATTGAGATAGTTCTCAAAGGTTTGTTATTGGCAGGGATGTCTAATCAGTCTTTTATGAGAACAGCATACAAATACCAATGCTAGGCAAAAACATGGAAAACTAAGCACAGAACTCCTTTCAAACGAACACGTAATAAGAATAAACCCCAAAAAACACCCAAACCCAAAGAATAAGAATAAACGAAGAAATCGTACCTCTGAAGCAACCGAAGAAGGAACACAAAGATGGGTGGAAAAATGAAAAATCAAAAGCCAAGAACAAGAACAAACCAGCGTTCTCCTCGGGCAATAATACCAAAGCTTCTACCAAAGAGAAGAGAAGAAGCAATAGCAGAAGCGTTTTCCAAGAAGACAACCTCTCAGCGTCCTCCTTATCAGAACCGTCCACGGCTCTTGCAAGTACAAGCACGTCAACACTGGAAGAGATCGCCACCTGCAGCACCTGCAACGGAGAGACGTGGAGCAAGGAGCACCACGGGCGAAGAGGCCCGAAACCCATCGCCTCTTGAACGGGGTATGAAGAGGCAATGATGCCTCCCCCCCCCCCCCCCCCCCCCCCTTTTTTTTTTTTTTTTTTTTTGCCTTTTGGATCTAATAACAGGGTGGAGAAATGACACCGTTTGGCGAGAAAACGGAACAAAATGGGCGCCGTTTAGCAAAGCGACGAACCCTCCAAAAGCTATCCGGCCAAGCAAAACAACGCCATTTTGATCGCTGGGAATCTGATGCACCGTTTCACGCGGTAAGGGGGCATCGTTTTGAGGCGCATGAACAGTAAGTGAACCAAAAAGTGAACACTACCCGGAAGCCATTAATTAGCCTAATATCATAGACACATTAGTAAGTAAACCTAACCGCATTTTTTATGATATATTGATGTCCGTACGTGTTGCAAAAATTTTTTTTTTTAATTTAAAAAAATGGTGAATCTTGAACAGGAAAGTCCAACTGCTGATTCAACCCATTTGTTATTGGGGTCCAAAAACAAATAGCCATAAATAATTGAACAACCCGAACCCATTTATAAAAGATGACCCTTAACAAGTCGACCAACAAAACAGCAGCTCTGGCGGGCTGCATTCAAGCAATCATGGCAATTAGTCTGGTAGCTTCAGCCCAGTCACAGTGTGTAATGTCATCTTCATTCAACAGCACAGAGAGCACCAGGTTTTCATGTTTGAATCCACTGAAGCTACCCAATATAACAAAGGTTTGATTCCCATTTTCAACTCCCGCTGCTGCTCATATATCATTTTAATTATGTTTTAATTCTAATCAATTTTAGCTTCAATTCTGAAATGCCTCTTGAATTCAAGATATGTTACTACCCAATATATATCTGTGTAATAGGAATTGATTTTGATGAATGGGTTTGTTTTAGGACAGTTCAAGATTGCCCTTTGCCAGTTATCAGTCACTTTAGAGAAGCAGAGGAATCTGGCACACGCCCTTCATACAATTGAAATTGCCGTTGAGCAGGGTGCAAAGCTTGTTGTTTTGCCTGTGAGTTGACTACTACTGACTACATGTACTAACTGTAGAGGAGGGAATGTTCAAAATCATTGGATCCATACATATTCCATGAAAATCTTAATTATTTGGCACAGGAATGTGGAACTACCCTCATTCAAATGATAATTTTTCGAAATATGCCGAGGATTTTGATGATGAGGATGCCTCACCCTCATTTTCCATGTTATCACAAGTTGCTTCAAACCAAGGGATCACAATTGTAGGTGGGTCTGTGCCCGAATGGAACAATGGTCTGTTGTATAACTCCTGCTGTGTTTTCGGGCCAGATGGAAAATTAAGGGCTAAGCATAGAAAAGTAAGCATATCTGATTTTATTTATTTTTTTTTTTTTGCAAGTCCAAGAAATGGATGAATAACGGATTGATCGAAAGCAAAAATTTGTTCTTTTGCATATTGTAGAAGGATAGATTCTGGATTCAATATAACAAACAGAAGATGTACAAGGCGAGTTCGGCACGTGAGGAAATCCACAGGAAAACACATGGGAAGTGAGCTGCTCGTAAGGAGAATGGAAGATAAGTGTGAGAGCACTATTTTGGGGAAAGGATAATTGAGAATCTATGAGTCTTTAGTACGGCATTGCATCTAAGAGATTCCCACCTAGGTTGGAGTTATCTTCTTTCTTACTTACTCTTTTCATATTAATCTTTCTCTGTTTCTTCTCTCAGTCTTTTATCTCTTTTTTCTCTCTTCTTATCTTCTTTTCTCTCTCTTTTTTGCTAATCCCTTTCCTCTTGGGCCTCATTTTATAGTGAGCTCAAGATGTGACTACTCGGTGAACAGTGGTGACGTGACAATTCAAGGGATCCTCACGAATGACCTTTCAGGAGCATTTCATGCTCCCCCGAGGCAGGTGGGATTACCAGGCTAGATCTCCTCAGGATCTGCGAGCCATCCCTTGTCACGTCATTTGTACTTGGGTTTGGACTTCGAGGGTCCTTAGGTAAGGTTGCCTCTAATATCGTCAGCGTGTTTTACCAACTCTCTTACTAACTTATGTCAGTCATTAAATGCCCACTAATTTGTCTCATACGAGGCCGAGGTATCATAGAAGTAGTAGTGGCCTTTCGAGTCATCCTCAAGCCCTCCCTTCCTATGATCCTCGACGTGCCCAATCCTCGATTCTTCGGCCTTTTCACCCTCAACACTCTCCTTCGCCTCTTATGCCCTCGGAACATACTCCCCTTCCTCGAGTGTATGTGCTCCTTGTGCAGCCCTCAAATTTCATGGCCGAGACCTCGTGCTGGTCATGTGCTGTGTGTGTGTCATGACTCCCGCGTGTCCCTGTGGGGCCCCTTTTCAACTGTTGACGACCCTCTGTTCTCGACACGTGTCATAAAATCTCATGAGCCTACACAGATTCATCTAGTTGATGTTGACATTCCAGGTGATATTTTGTTCAAGGATTCCGACACCCTTGCAGCAGGAAATACACCAACCATTGTGGACACAGGTACGTTGCGAATCAATTAAGATTTTATATCAAGTTTGAGCTAGAGAAGAATATAGTCTACATGTGGTTGACTCGAATGCTTAGCATTTGGGAATGTAAACATCATTAATTAGGATCAGTGACTGTTGGATTGTAGATTGATCTGCATTAAATTAGGTAATATTTTGATGGATAAGTGATTTGGAAAAAAATTTCAATGCTTTTGGCATAGTCAAGCAGAGTGATCTTGAAATCACCTCTTATTTTTTTTCGTCAAAATTGTGGCAAAAGATTCGATGCCTAGCCATTTGATTAATTGTTCTCTTGAGTAAGCCGTTGATGCGTTAATTTTGAATGCAGATGTGGGTAGTATTGGAATAGGAATTTGTCATGATATACGCTTCCCAGAACTTGCCATGTTATATGGAGCAAGAGGTTTTCTATTTCTTTGCCACTGTACTGTTTGAATCTCTGATGGTCATATATTTCTTAACTGACGTCTTTAGTGTGAATGATAGGTGCTCATTTGATATGCTATCCTGGGGCATTCAACATGAGTACTGGTGAGTTGCTATTGGAGCTGGTACAAAGAGCAAGGCAGGAAGCTTCAATAGTCTCTCAGGCAACTGTATTTTTGGATGACTTTAAATCCATTGACAATTTTTGTCTACTGCAGACTTGACTTATTTGGGTGTAGTGAATCACCTTGCGCTTGTATTATCGTAATATATCTTACTAATATAAATGGTTTTTAGGCTATTTTATGAGACCCAATCTATATTTGAAGAAATAAACACATGGAGAAGCATTTCAATGTGTTTTTCTTACTCTTCGTCTTAGGAAAATCCACCCTTCTATCCTTGCTGAAATTAGATCGATGTATGTATCTGAAGTTGTCTCTTATTTGTTATCGCAATATTTTTCCAGTGCTAACTGATTACTTTAATTCAAATTTTCAGGGCAGCTGATAACCAGGTATATATATATATATATATAGATATATGCTTCTATTGTCTTTTAAAATAATTCTTTGTAAGCTGAAAGTGAAATCAATATAGACTTTTGGTTATTGTGCTAGTTATTTGTAGCCACTTGCTCCCCATCTCGAGATTCTACTGGCTGCTATCCGATACGGGGTCATTCTACTCTTGTTGGACCGATACTAGAATGTTTTGGAACTGGATATATATGGTTGTTTCACTTTGGAGTACGATAAAATATTGAAATGAATTGAACATGGCTTTTGTTTATACTGAGCAGTTTGGCAAAATAATTGCAACCTCGGGGCATGAAGAGACGATGGTGATTGCAGAGATTGATTATTCCACAATTCAACTTCAAAGGTGGTGTACTAATATAGTAATATAAAATCTGAAGTCGAAAGTTGGTTTATATTAATCTTCCTACCTTCCCTTACACAGTTTTGGGAATGTGCAGAGAGAGCCTCCCACTTGAGAAACTAAGACGGGAAGATATGTACCAGTTCGTTGACAAAAGTGCATGGAAGTCTTAAAGGATATATATATATATATATAGACCATGTTACAGCACAAGTGTGGATGTTTTTCAATTTTTTTTTTGTTTTTAAATCACATCCAATATCTTTGAATTCTCTTATGTATATGTACACTTACAGAGCTTAAGTTTCTGAATGTAACTCTTGGCCCAAGTGATTTTATGAGGCATTTAATTCAAATGCATGTTTACTATCGAGTGGGTGCTGGTAAATGTTCTCCTTCAGAAATGGGATGGTCTCTCAATTTTTGATCAAAACAAGATCTGTCATATATCTTCACTAGACACTCTGTAATCACAAGGCACCATATTCATATAGGACTTGGGAGCAAAAACAACCTTTTGATCTGTGGTGAAACCCACTGCCGAGACACCCTTAATTTGTATGCAACAGAACAATGACTGGCTTGTTATCGATCTGCTTAGTATATATCATCAAACTACGGCCACAGCTACTTCGCTTGAGCCTTGATCCTTAGTATATATCATCTAGCTACAAACATCGGTGAAGGATTGGAGACTTCCCACAGTTTCAACAAGATCCGCTGCGTTAGTTATGTCCCCTTGTTTTATGAGGAATCCTCACTTATTGCGATTCTTATTTGGTTTGTGTTCAAAGTAGGGACTTTTTTGCCATCCTATGTTACCTTGTACTTGAGGCTAGATGTGTTTTTAAGTAGATACCTAACAATACACAAGTCTTTCTTTTTGGACTTGAGGCCAAATGCCCCTTATCTCAATTAGCCTTTTGCTACAAAGATTGATGAAAATTGTTCATGTATTCTCAATTAGTTTTGGAAGAGGGAAAATGAATTCTAGATAAAATTTTCTCCAGGAAGTATTATACAAATGTATTCTCCAGTCCAATTTTGATCACCTGTTTGTTCTTATCTTCTGTTTGTGTATTCCTATATATTTATTTCATTGTTGGTGGCTGATTGCTTTGCAGAGGTACATGAAACAACAGAATGAGGTCGACCTTTCAGTTCTGGAAATGGGCATTATTTCTTATTCTTTTTCATTGTTAATTTACTGGTTTATTCTTTTCTATTTATTTTTGAATTTTGGTTGGTTTCACTATCCATTGATTAGGTACACAAAGGTAACACAGTAGTAGAGTTTTTAGCTGTTCAGCAGCAACTTGCACCTACGTAGTAAAAAGAAGAGAACGAGACAGAGGATCAGCTATAGCTTTTTACATTTTTTTTTTTTTTTTTTTTTTGTAGCATTAAATATTTATATGAATACTAGGAAAGGAGCACGTGCAAAATTGTATTTGCCATTTTTGTCAATTTTTTAATTGAGTAATATCCGAACATGCTATTTTTATTTTGTTACAAGCGAACATTTTGTACATACAAAACCACCACTTGCTAATATTGTGCAGAATTGTGTCCTTTGTTTCACATATAAGGAGAACCTATGATTAGATTCCTAAGTCAAACCTACCATAGAATTAGTTTCATCAAATTATTGAAGCCGTGTAGCTATCTGAATATAATAGATAGAATAATATATGGAAAAAAAATCACATAACACATCATATCACAAAATATATCATGTCTTCTCCTTTATACATAACTTCCAATAAAGAATAAGCTCTTCCCCAAACCTTTTTCAGGTGCACATATGAGGTTACAAATTTGGCGAATCCCAAACTCTTAAAAACTCATTCAAGATGGTCTTTAGATACTAAACATCTTAATACTGATTCAAACTAACGAAGTATGTATCAACTGAGAACCAAGACAACAAAGTAAATAAAACAAAATTGAGTACATGCAAACTTCAAGATTTCAAATTACACCTTCTCTGCTAAGCTTCAAGGACTCATTAATTTACACAATATGTTGGAACAATTCAAAAGGATATAAGCTATGAAAACAAAAGCAAATATGTCCACCAATTTTCAGCTAATTCATCCTCTCTAAAAATACCACTTGGGTCTAGCACTTAATTTATCATACAGCTCCAAGATGAGAACAACACATGTGTGCCTTAATGATATAGCATGGAATCTCTATGGCACTTGTGCCCTTGTCCTGCAAAAAATGTCAACAAAAATTTATTAAAATATGCATGTGTTATACATACATCCAATCCATTCTATTGTGTGATATCTTTGCTTCATTATAATTTACTCCACAAACACAAGATACCATACATATTACCAAACATAAGTCCGAGTTCAAAGTCATTAGTGAAAAGAAGAAAAAAAAAAGAGGAAAAAATATAGAGCACTACTCACATGTAAATAACCCCTTGAATCATACCAGACTACAAAAATTCACGATCTACACAATGCACATTCATAATTGATGTATCCACATTTACCTGATACCACAAAATATACTGCTTTCCACAAAAGAAATCCAACTATTAAATAAAACATAAATCTAGGATGATAGTACATTGTCCAATTCTCATGGAACCTAAGAAGAAAAATAAATAAATCAAGAACAGTTCTTGATGAAGAAAATAGATAAAAACAGTTCTTACACCTTTCCTTTCTCTTTTTTTTTTTTTTTTTTTTTTTTTTTCTTTTGGGCCAATGAGCAAATGCTCGAGTCCTTTTTCTTTTCTTTTCTTTTTCTTTTTTTTTAATTTTATTTTTAATCAGCCAAATGAAACCATCTATTCTATACTACCTATAAAAGGCTGAATCTCAGAAAAACTTTTGAACGACCAATATACCCTTATTTTAAAAAAAGAAAAAGAAAATACATATCTACCCTTCCTTTAATTGAAACACATAGTAAGCATTCTTGTCATTTAGTAATAAATGAAAGTTAGATTTTGACTCAAACTCTTAACAAATTAAAGTCAGATTCTTACTCAAATTCTTTTCCTAGAGCAACTATCAAGTTGCATGATAATATATATGAATATAAACTCTTTAAATATTCCGTTTTATGAACAAAAAAAATATATATAAATGTTTATCTAAAGAGTTTTTAATTTTTCGTTGACATTTTTTATTATTAAAAAAAAAATGTACTTCTGAATTTTAAACTTTATCTGTTATGAAAAAAATATAAAATCTTTATGTATTTATTATTTTGTATAACTAATATTATTTAAAAATATTCACGTGCAACGCACGTGTGCTATATCTAGTATTATTAAAATGGAGAAATAATATTACAAATAAACATTCTAATATAGGCAGGATATTTTGAAACCCCTTAAGCATGGAAGCGAAACTGTAAATGCTGGAGTCCCTTTGAAATAAAAAGGCCAGAGAAAATTATTAGATACTCAATTTAACAAAGCCTTCGTGCCAACTAAGTAGGATTGGTTACACAAACACCATTCGCTATTCCACCCCACCTAGGGCCATACTTTTCATTAAGTTTGGTTGCAATTTAATTTTTTTCAATAACTTTATGCCTGTCCTTATGATATTTTGGCTTAGAGGTTTAACCTGGATCATGCAACTCTTTGCACGTGGCCAGCAAATAATAATTTTCTAAATGCCACGTAAAATAAGTACACACCCTCATTGCCCCCCCCCCCAACAATTGAACCCCCTAAATTTTATAGGATGCTTTTAAATCACTATAATAAACCTTTAAGCCACACAACACTTGAATGATTTATTTAGCAAACCATCATCATGTTAGTCTCATATATGCCCATAAAACACTAAAATGAAATTATATTACGATAAATGGCATGGGACAATACCAACCAGCTTTAGAGAGGACACACGCATGGGGAAGTTGAAGATGGAGGGGCTGCATCCATAGCATAAAGTGTCATGGTTCTGTTAGCCAACTTGTACAGAGCCACAGTAGGCTTGTGGAACCAATAAGGAACTCCAATCCTACATGAAAACCAAGCTTAATTAGTAACTCCAAAGCCGCCTAAACATAATAAATAAAATGAATTGGTAAACTACGAGCATTAAAATAGCTGAAAAGATTATAAATAACATGACATGCCAAATGAGCAAATTGTGCACTTTTGTTGTATTTTCATATTACAAGCTAGGTTTTCGATAGATTGAAGAACAAGCACGAGTTAGAGCAAGACAGAGGCTTTATCAATTATAATAAATATATATTACTGATATATGAAGTAAAAAGTGTGAGTTGGAGAGTCAAAATGAACAAATTGTTCAGTGAATTAGTTATATTAAAGGTTATAAAGAAAAATAAAACTTGTATCATCAACATATAACCCAAAATTTGTCAATAGAACTATGAACATCCAAAACTTACCAGCCAAATCAGGCACAAATCACAACCCGCAATACTTAAACAATCAAAGCTTAAAAATAACATTGCACCTCGCCACCTCTACACAAGTTTGATTTATAATCACAGACACACCCACGCATATTTTCAAATGATGCAAAAAAAGGTGGATTTCTAACACCTAATTTTCATATTATTTTCCTAAGAAATTTTCACCAGGAAACATTTTCCTAAAAACAAACATAAAACTCTTGAAAAAAATTAGAAAACATACCTTTAAAATTATGCAAACTGAGAACTTGTCGGCTTGCTGCAAAGATCAGAAGTCGATGACACTGAATGATCAAGAAATCGACTGAGAGAGCTCCAATTCAAGTAAATGGGAGAATCTAGCTATCATCTTGAGAAGCATGAAAGGTCTGGGAGGTCTATTTATCGAACAATCATTTAAATAAAACAATAATTTCATAAATTAAAACCCAGAAAAATCAACATCGATATGCAACAGATCTGTAACCATAGTCAAAAAGCATATTCAAAGAAAAAAAAAACACAAAACAAAACAAAACAAAACCATAAAAGCCTATACAAAACATAATCAAGAGAAAAAAAAAACGATGAAACCCACAAAACAATGGGTAAAAGGATGGAGACACGGTAGTATGAGTCAGTGAATATATATCTATATATATATATATATATATATATATATATATATAGAGAGAGAGAGAGAGAGAGAGAGAGAGAGAGATCTGACCTTAGAAGCATGAAGAATGGCAGTAGGACGAAAGAGGATGCAAGCATCTGCGCCTTTGGTTGAAAGAGAGATGAGCTATAGAAAAAGAGGGGCGGTAATGGTGATGATAGATGTATGGGAGGGGTCTGATTGAAGAGGACAAGAGGTATGGTGGAGGCAGGTTCTTTCTTTCTAGGTAGGTAGAGAGGGCATGGGAGAGGCATCCGTAAGCCCCAAAATATCTTGCTATTGGGCTAATGTGTGAAATGTAGGGAAAGGAACGGTAAAAAAAAGAAGCACACTGTAGATCCAACAGTGACCAAAGCCTTACACCCTTTTATTATATGGATAAAAATGATTTACTCCATTGCAACTAACCCTTTTTTTTTTCTTCTTTTACCTTGTTATATATGCAAGTTCAGTATGGAGGTAATCCCAGTATTCGTGATCGATTTCACAGTTGATGGAGGCAATGCACAGCTTTCACAACATTCATCTAGCAGTTGCGTGGTTTTGGAACATAGATGTATTTTCCATGGTGAGCTTCCCGTACTTACCTCTGACGAGAACGCTGGATGGTTTGACATTGTACTGTGTATTAACCTTCATATGACCAAGCTGAGGCTTCAACTAGACAACCTCTACTTGGATGGCTATCAAAAGCAAGATGGCAACTGGGTAGAGTTCGGGAGCAATATGACCAATCTTCTTTTGGTAACTCCGAGTTTTTGGGCTTTGATGGTGGTTACCCTGGTTTGGAGGGTGCTTTTAACTGTTCAAGGGATGGTATGAGACTTGGACAGTACCAGCTAGAGTACGTTGTAGCTATACTTCCACAGATCTAGAGATGAGGGCAAGGACATTACTTACTGTGATTCAAATGATATGTGAAGGGACTACATTCAATAGTATTGAATCACACATTGCTAGTAATTTCCTCAACGGTTTGCCACTCCACAACAATATGCTGGAACAACAAAAACTGGAGACATCTATCCTTGGCAATGTTGCATGCTGATGTCAATCCTTAGGCTCCCTTTACACTTGATCTAAATACTCAGCAGCGTACAGAAATCAGGTCGGTTAATGATGCGCTTGGCATTGTGAAGGATTCAAAAATAATAAATTAAAGAAGGGTCCAACTGAGGCCGTCATTGATGGGCTTCCTCAGGGACGATCACCAAGTGTCCTTGATGCACTACATGAACTAGAGTGAAAAAGGCAACCTATATGGCAACATCAGTGTCACAAATAGACATGGTTCTCAAGACATCTATAACTAAAATAAGGAGATTTATGAATCCCTTAGCAGGGTGAAACCAATTTGATGACTGGCCAGCTTGATCCGTCTTGGCGTATAATAGCTTTACCACTGATGAAGTCATCAAGGGGCAAATTGCGTGGAATGTTTATCACATAAAAAATGAGTATGAGAAGCCCTTGTTCAAAGAGGTTATGGGGTCTTTTGGTTTAGTAATAGTGAAACTATGTGGTCTTCAGAGATGCAGTGGAGGCTACTGTGGAGGTTATGCTCACAAACGGAGTTGACCTTGACTTGAGCATACCTCCACAATAGCCTCCACCGCATCTCTGAAGACCACATAGTTCACTATTACCAAACCAAAAAGCCCCATAACCTCTTTGAACAAGGGCTTCTCATACTCATTTTTGATGTGATAAACATTCCACGCAATCTGCTTCTTGATGACTTCATCGTCCAAAAGCCCATTGTTGTACTCAAATATAAGAGCCACATCAATGGTAAAGCTATCATACGCCAAGATGGATCAAGCTGGCTAGTTAGTAAAGTGGTTTCACCCGGGCTAAAGGATTAATAATGCTCCCTATTTTGGATATAGATGTCTTGAGAACTCTGTCCATTTGTGACACTGATGTTGCCATATAGGTTGCCTTTTTCACTCTTCTTCTGGTTTATGTAGTGCACTGAGGACACATGCACTAGTGATTGTCCCTAAGGGAGCCCATCAACGACGGCCTCGGTTGGACCCTTCTTCAATTTATTATTTCTGAAATTCTTCACAATGCCAAGTTCATCAAATGCCTCATTAACCGACTTGATTTCTGTACACTGCTGAGTATTTAGATCAAGTGTAAAGGGAACCTAAGCATTGGCATCAGCATGCAACATTGCCAAGGATAGATGTCCCCAGTTTTTTTGTTGTTCCAACATATTGTTGTGGAGTAGCGAACCGTTGAGGAAATTACTAGCAATGTGCAATTCAATACTATCGAACCTACTCCCTTCACATATCATCTGAATCACACTTAGTAATGCCCTTGCCCTTATCTCTAGATCTGTGGAAGTAGCTAGTATAGCTATAGCATACTCTAGCTGGTACTGTCCAAGTCTCATGCCATCCCTCGAATGGTTGAAAGAACCTTCCAAACCAGGGAAACCACCATCAAAGCCCAAAAACTCGAACTCGAAGTTACCCAATTGATCATATTACTCTTGAACTCTACCCAGTTGCCGTACTGCATTTGATAGCCATCCAAGTAGAGGTTGTCTAGTCGGAGCCTCAGCTTGGTTATATGAAGGTTCGCAGTACAATGTCAAACCATTAAGCGTTCTCGTTAGAGGTAAGTACAGGAAGCTCACTATAGAAAATACGTCTATGTTCCACATAACCACGCAATTGCTGGATGAATGTCATGAAAGCTGTCCATTGCTCATTCCCCACAACTCATCAAAGTCATCAACTGTGAAATCCATCACGAATACTAGGATTAACTCCATAACTGAACTTGCATATGTAACAAGGCAAAAGAAGAAAAAAAAAAAAGGTTAGTTGCAATGGAGTAAATCATTTATTCATATAAATTTTTAAATCCACAACCAAATATTTTTTTTTTTAAAAAAAATTTAAAAAAAAAAAAAAAAAGCAAAACATAAAAAGCTACACCTAATCCTCTGTCTCATTCTCTTCTTTTTTCTCCCTAGGTGCAAGTTGCTGCGAACAGCTCAGAACTCTACTACCGTGTTACTTTTGTGTACCTAATCAATGAAAAGTGAAACCAACCAAAATTCAAAAATAAATAGAAAAGAATAAACCAGTAAATTAACAATGAAAAAGAATAAGAAATAATGCCCATTTCCAGAACTGAAAGGTTGGCCTCATTCTGTTGTTGCATGTTCCTCTGCAAAGCAATCAGCCAACAACAATGAAATAAATATATAAGAATACACTAACAGAAGACAAGAACAAACAGGTGATCAAAATTGGACTGGAGAATACATTTGCATAATACTTCCTGGAGAAACTTTTATCCATAATTCTTTTTCCCTCTTCCAAAGCTAATAAAGAATACATGGACAATTTTCATCAATCTTCTTAGCAAAAGGCTAATTGAGATAATTAAAGCCTTACAGAAAGAAAAAAAAAATTAAATAAAATTTCACGGGAATATTTTCCAAAAAAAAAAAAAAAAAAAACATGGAAGAAAGATGATGTAAAAATTTAGAAGGACGCAATAAAAACAATAAAGGTAGTTAATAAAGAAGAAGATGGCTAATAATTTCTGTTTTTATTCTATGTCCTCTTCATCCTAGTTCCTAAACTGATAAGTATGATGTGAATCTTTTAGTTGGAATGGCTGTATTTTATCATCATAATCAGAAAAGTAGCAGACTATAAGCAAATAATTTTATCATCATGGACTGAGAACTATGAAACAAACACATTCGAATCCTGCTGTACCTAACACTTAATATTCCTATTTACTGTTTTACAGTTCATGTTGTCAAGACTGTATAACTCATTTCCGCTTGTCTTTACTTTCTAGCTAAAGCTTTATTCAAGAGGGGGAAAAAAATCTAAGAGGAGGTGGTTACCTCAGAAACCTATCATTTGTTTACAAGTCATAATCTTCCAGGCATGTCTGAACAATAATTTGTGTAATACTGTGATCCACACACTCCAACAAAAGAAGAAGAAGAAAAAAGAAAAGAAAAGAATATTTCAAACTTTCACATGAATTGAACAGCCCATCTTTTTTCTTCCTTTTAATTCTATCTATCTTTTTATTCAATTTTAATATCGAATCGCCCATTATTATGGTTAAAGTCACCAAGAAAGCCTCCTCTAAGATCCTACTATAAAACTAGGATCCAAAACAGCTGCAAAGCCAACCCAGTTTCAACCTTCTTCTAGAGTGTAAAGACAAGAAAAGAAAAGAAAAATAATAGCTCCAAAGCCAGTCCACAATTTCTCCTTTGAAAATATGCTGGTAGAGCAAAATAGCTACATCATCTGAATAACATACCCATACTTATGGAAAATAAAAGATCAAAATGAAAAAATAATCAGTCAACTAATTAAATAATTAATGAATTTTGGGCAAGAAGAAACTAAACCTACTGATACCACAAGTCAAGGGAGAAACATGAAAGCATTAGTTTGGTAAAATAATCCAATTAACATAGATCTTCCCCTCACAAAGATGATCACATTTCTTGCATACTTATGCCCACTTGAATTGTTCCTCTAAATTTGCTAAACTCAAAAAGACATAATAGTGAAGATGTTGCTACACAACTAGCTCAAATTAATGTATTATCAGTGAGCCAAAATCAAATAAATATGGATGAAAGCACAAAGCAAACATGGATGTAATCAATGAGCTAAAATTCAAAGAAAAAAACTTCACATAGCAAGATACATTTTGTCAAATATTTTGAAACCATAAGCCTGCATACCCTGCATATGTACAAACACATCGCTAGACACTACTCATGCAAATATATATAAATACATAGAGACATAAATATATACATATAAATTTTCCAAAAACTAAGCAAATCAATGGAAATGTAAATTAAGGGACATCAAAGGAGTTTGAGATCTAACCGAATTTACAATAAGAAATCAATTTCAAAACAGCAAAGCATTAAGTCAAAAAAAAAAAGAAAAAAAATTTCAACTAAATTTGAATTGAAAACAACAAAGCTTGAAATTAGAAAACTATCTCAACCAAAATCAAATTCAAAACAGCAGTAGTTGAAATCAAAACGCCAGTGCTCCAATTCAAACAAAAATTTAACTCCAAATTATATCTATAGATATATATATATATATATATATATATATATATATATATATATATATATAGTTTTGATCATGTGCGGGATATCTCGGATATCTCATTTGATCACAGCAGTCCATGAGCGACACGCGCGCGCGCGTGAATGCGCGCATGTCATCCACGGACGGGCGGCTGTGATCGACGGGATAGTCCGAGATATCCCGCACATGATCAGCCCTCTATATATATATATATATACGATAATTATCCTATCAACACGTCCTCAACACGTGCTAATATAGGCTTATATCAGCACGACTACAAACCTACAATTGACTAATTACAAACTCACAATTGACTAACTACAAATGTCGCCTGTGGGCCAAATAATTGTCCATTTGTAGTCAGTCAATTGTAAGTTTGTAATCAGTCATTTGTAAGTTTGTAATTAGCAATTGTAGGTTTATGATTGTGCTGATATAAGCCTATATCACGTGCTGATAGGATCATTACCGTATATATATATATATATATAGATATGAGAGAGAGAGAGAGTATCATTACTGCTATGATTCAATTCTAGGGTTTCTGAGAAAGAAACAGAAAGCACGACTTCGAATCTAACTCCTAGGGTTTCTGAGACTTTGAATCTGGTGAGACTAAAATCTCTTCAGACGAACCATCATCGTTGGTGAGAGATGAAGAGTACAACTTCGAATCACTCAAGTCCAATTTCTAGGGTTTCAAGCAGAACTATAAATCTTAAAATAGCATTTTACAGTTACATATACATACATTTATGAATCAAATTACAGCAAAGATATGAACTTACAGAGGACCTGAGAAATCCTAAATTATAAGAAATTGTGAAGAAAATTGGAAAACCTTAACCTCAGGCAATGTATAGAAAAAACCCTAACCTTGGAGATGGCTGGAATGGAGTGGAAAGCAGCTTTGTTTTTTTAGAAGGAAAGAGGATTCGCTGGAACTCTGAAACTCTTCTCTCCACTGCCTCTCTCTCTAAAAAGCGACAATATGAGTGAGACAGGCAACCTCTTTCTGACAACGGGAATCAGAGTAAACAAATTGATGGGAGAGACTCTCGTGAACGAGAGAGAATGTTCGAGAAATAAGAAAATTTTTTTCGCCTTTATTTTTCATAGACGACGAAAACGATTTCCGCGCCTACCGGCTGAGATGGCAGATTTGCATATCAAACCCGACCCGACCCGCTCTTGTAGGACTGGATTTTAATCATTTTCGGGTTTCGGATCAATTTAAGGCAAATTTTTATTTGAGGGAAACTATTGTCACTACAAAAATTACCTTAAACTTTTCACTTAGTTTACATTTTTTTAAGATTTTATAAAAAAATATGAAAAGTTTTTACGAAAACTAGTCGTGTTGTCTTTTAGAAAACATCATTCAAAACAACTTTGTAGGATAAAATTTTTCCAAAATCTTTCATTTAAGTGAACTTTTTGGCCATTTATAATTTCTGTTTCATTTTCACAAAATATTCAATGAAAAATTGTAAAAATTCCACTTAAACAGCGGATTTTGAAAAAAAAAAAATTCTACAAAATTGTTGTTTTCTAGTGAACCACATGACTAGTTTTCGTAGAAACATTTTATATTTTTCATAAAACCTTAAAAAATGTAAACTTAGTGAGAAACTTAGAGTACTTTATGTGGTGACAAGTTTGACCCTTTTTATTTTTTAGTTGGGTACAAGTCTGTTATGGTTTAAATATGCCTTAACCAGCAAACCTGTCTCACCCCGCCTATAATTTTACCTTTGTACACTCTGTATTTTACTAATATACCTAAACCACCCTCATATATATCTATATATATATATATATGATTAGGTGAACACGTGTTGATATAACTTATATTAACTTCTGCAATGAGAGAGAAAAAGATGAGAAATCATAAAATTGAATTATGGTTTAACAAAAAAAATTTTAAAATTTTATTTTTCTAGCAGAGAAAAATGTACTTCTTAATTTATTGAAACCTTTTTAAAAGAATATGTGATAAAAGAAGACTATGTTACCTGGCTCTTGAACATAATCTTCAATCAAATCGAGCTCAAAATATCCCATGATATTAACCTTATGGTTACATATTTTGCAAGTGTGGTACCATAATCTTTATTTCTTTCTTCTTATCGTTTGGCCAAAAAGAAAAAAAATATATATTTCTTCTTATCAACACTTAAGAATCTTTATTCTGGAAGAAAAAAACAATGATTGCATGAACAATTAAGGAAAATAAAAAGAATTGTTACAGTGAACAACTGTACATTCACATAAATAAATAAAATCTAGATGTTTTTCCATTGACTATGATTCTATCATTACTTCTTACACTTTTTTTCTTTCTTTTTTTTTTTTTTGTTTGTGTGGGTGATGAACTCTCATGTGATGCAAGATATAAAGGCATAGACCAACCCAAAGAAACAAAAGAAAAAGAGGAAGCTTTGTGACTAAGTTTAAGCTTATTAATTAGTTTAAGATTTTACATATATAAGAGTTATTAATTAATTGATTTTAATACTCATTAGAGAAAACACCAATGATTTTTAGGGGAAATTAGCAATTACCCTTAATAGGGGACTGCTTTTAACAATAAACCAGCCATAAGAATTTTTAACTCCATAACCCCATTTTTTAAGAGATTCTTTCAGCATAAGGAAAGCTATTTTCTAGAAATTCATGTTTTAGCCTTTTCTATTTATCAGATTTGTTTTGCGTTATTCCTCTCTCAAATGGTTCCACCGGCAACAACTACCACCTGCGATGGCTCTTCTCTGACGATGGCTACTACTCTCCCATGGTTCTCATCGGCAACATCTCTCCAACGATGGCCAAACGATGCCTCTTCTTCGACAGGCTACCACCATCTCCACTTCCACCATCTATCGTTCTCTTCTCTCTCTATCTTCTCCCTCCCTCCCTAGATCTAAAAACCATATTTGTTACCAGCTAGCCATGGTTGTCCTTTGTTTCTTATTCGTTGTCTTCTTCTTCTTTTTATTTTTTTTTCCTTTGTCCCACTAGATCTAGTTGAAGTTTAACCATGGCTATCTTCTCCCTTTCTTTCTTTTTTTATTTTTTTTTATTTTTTATTTTTTATTTTTTATTTTATAGTTTTTGTTCAACTATAGCTATCTACTGTAGAATTTTTAGTAGCACGAGAAATGCTATTTTTTATAGCCAAAATAGTAAACTGTTACTATTCGCTGTAGAAATTTTAATAAATGAGAAACAACCGTTTTTTATAATCGCAATATTAAACTGTTACTATTTGCTGTAGAAATTTTAATAGCACGAAAAATGCTATTTTTTATAGCAAAAATAGTAAACCGTTACTATTCGCTGGAAATAACATTTTATATTATGCCATTTTTTCTCTATTCTAAATAGGAATGAGTTTCAAAAAGAAGAAGAAGAAGAAGAATAGGAGAAGATAAATGAAGAAGATGGTGATCTAACTGGTGTGATGGGGTAGGCCTTGCTTTTTTGCTAAGATAAAGGCAAAAAAGAGTCACGAATCCCGTAGAGTTTTCCAGAGAAGGAAAAGGTTAGTGATAGGTTTGTTAGAGGTCGAACAATGGTCAAAGTTCAATTGCCGATGGAAGTCGTCGCTGGTGTTACCCATGGAAGAGAAAAAGAACGATGAGAGAGAGAGAAAGAGAAAGAGCGTAGGGTAAGAGTGAGGGAGAAGGATGGGTTAGGTGTATATAAAGGGTATTTTGGTCCATTCATATCAAAAGGGGTTATGAGATAAACAAATTTGTTTTGGGTTCTATTGTAAAAGGTATCTTATACTATGGGGCTATGGCCAAAATTCTCTTTTTTTAAATAATGAGATCAATTTGCATGAATAGCCCGGCCAAGTTTATTAAAGGCTTTTTACCACCCAAACTAATCCTCTAAAAACCCATGGGAGATGCCTGGCCTATATTCACATAGGTGCCAACAAATAATTATGTATAACAAATATAAAAAATTCTAAAAAATAAATAGTGCTCTTATTTAAAACGTTTTGTCCTCAATCAATTATGCAATTCAATATTATAATTATCAAAAAAGTGTGTGGATTATAGGGTACATTACGCCAATTCACAAGGTACAACCCCCTATGTATAATGCTAATATAAGTTATATCAACATGTGATGACTTAATCGAGACTATATATATATATAGTCCCAGTTTAGTCAGCACGTGCTCACCTAACCTATATCAGGACCATGTATTAGGCCAATGTACCTGTAATCCACTAATGCGCAACATACAACAAGTGCTTATATAAGTTATATCAACATGTGCTCACGTGATCATCATTCCATGTATATATATATAGCATGCACTAACCTAACTTATATCAGCACCATGCATTAGGGTTGCACCCCATGCGTTGGCCTAATGTATCTCGTAACCCACTAATGCACAAAATAAATGCGGGGCTGATATAAGTTATATAGTACACATGCTCACCTAATCATTATCTTTTATATATATTTCTATATATATATATATATATGTATTATCTTCAACCTCAAACCCTAAACATTCCGCCCCCACTCCTCTATTCCCTCCATACAATCTTACTCTCTCAACTCTCCATCTCTTTCTTAAATTTCTCTCCCTTTTTACATCCTCTTGACTTCCAATGAAGATGTCTACCTAGCCTTTTCACACTTTTGTAATCTTAACTTCCATTAAAGACATCCACCATGTTACACTCTCAACCCACCGCCAAGCCATATCACTTCTAAAGCCAAGCTTATTAACTTGGGTGAAGGAAGTAGTGTAACTGAGTTGGTCTTTTAACGTGTCGATTGGACGAAGGCAAGACTAGCCTTTAGAGAAACCATAAAGTTCTTGGAGATGCCACAGAGTTTGCTCATAAGCTTAGTTATTCACTAGCCTGATGAGTGCCTAGTTATTGACTAGGGCTTTTGGAAATTCCTCATTGGCTTAGCTATTTGTTTGCCAAATGAGTGCCTAGTTGCGGGCTATGGCTTTTTTCTTAGCCGAGGCTTTATTCAGTCGGGTGAGTGCCTAAAGCAGGCCAGAGCTTTTTTCCTCAGTTAAGGATTTATTTAGTTCTTGGGTGAGTGCTTAAAGCGGGCCAAGGCTTTTTTCCTCAATCAATGATTTATTTAGCCACCAGGTGAGTGCCTAGAGCGGGCTAGGGCTTTTTTCATCAACCGGGGATTTATTCAGCCGCTAGGTGAGTGCCTAGAGCGGGCCAAAGCTTTTTCCCTCAACAGCATTAGACCACATTACCCAGTAACTTTGCCCCTGAAATTGTGCATTTGTCTAGTTCTTGAATGGACAATCAGTAAGGAAATCTTTAACCTTGTCCTCTCTTCTTCTACTAACTTGGACAACTTTTCATTGAACGAATCCTCTGTTGGGGCATATGCACACTCATGAAACTTGAACACAATGCTCTCTTTGACAGACTTCTTCCATCCTTTCAATTTATCCCTTAAATTGCCCTTCAGATGATATAAGCAAACCGCATGATGTGCATTGGAGAAAACCTTAGGCAAGGCTACTAGCAGTCCTTTTATTTCGATTTGAAATGAAGGTCAATGTTCTTTCTTCTCCTATAACATCGAGCAACTACTACAAACACCATCTCCAATTTTCTTCATCTTCAGAGTTTACAATCTCGAAGGCTAATGGAAATAACCTTGACAATGCAACTAAAGGTAGTGAGTAAAAAATAGTAAATATTCAAGATAAATAAGCAAATATTATATGCAGAATAGTAAATATTTCATGCTAGATCTGGAACATCACAAGATAGCTAATGTATATATTGAAAAAGTAGTTCCAAAAATGCAAAGGAAACAGTAAACAACACAAAAATAGCATTATTATTGTTCTGTTAGTTATCTCATGTAGATGAAGAAAACACTAAAAGGTTCAACGATTGTGCTTGAAACATATAAAGTTTTACTATGTTTAAAGAACATATAAACTATCAAAATATGAACTGAAAAACACAAATAAAGTAAAAAAAAAAAACTCACCTTAGTTATCATATTTCATTGTGACACCTAGTAATTGACCTTTGTATTTCCCCTCAAAACACGTGCAATCCAAAGAGAGCATGGGACGAAAAAATTTGAAACCAGAAATACATGCTCGAAATGATACAAAAAGTTTCTTAAAATGCTGAGTACAACGATAAAGATTGAGAACAATCTTGTTGCCTGGATTTATGCTCAAGGCTTCTTCTGCATACTAGCTAAGTTGTGCAAAAGACCTATGTGGTTGCCATACAATGCATTACTAGCCTTCTCAATACCTCTCCAGGCATCAGTATACAAAATATCAAAGCCGTATTTTATCTTGAAAGTTGAAACAACCTTGATTGGATTGATAAGAGGTTTATCCTGCACAACATTAATGAATTCGGACAAAAAAATATTAGATCCCATCTTGGGATGCTTAGATGTGCGGACAGTAGCACCACACGTATACACTTTGTCCAACTTTCAAATATAAAAGTTCCTATTCCTAGAATGAGCCACTATCTGAACATGCCACTCATATCCCCTCTCTTTTAATGAACATATAGCCATGATTCTTTGACTCTTGTTTCTCACTAACTTGTATTTGAAACTAACCTCAATAGAATACTTGCGCAATGCAAGACAAAACACATTAGCTCCATCATTAAAACATTGGCCTACATAGTTGACGCATTTAGCCATCCAGCCGTTAACAAATTCTTCTACTGATGTGAATAAAAACTCAGCAACAAATCAGTCTCAACATCATTAATTTTGCTACATTCCAAATCTCTATTTCCTAATTGGAAACTCGTATCTAGATCATTATTACTACCATCAATGCTTGTGTGCTCATAAACTTCAATATTGACTTACAATAACCCAAAATGACATGCCATAGAGTACATGTTTCGGAAGTCTGTTTCATTGTCCAATATACAGCTCGAATGACAATGAATGGCATAAAAAAGACTAAAAGAATCTGGTCTTAAACTCCTCCATCGACCAATAACAAAATAAGCAAGGTCATCATATGAAGTGTGATTTTTTTACATTCATAATAGCAGTATGGTCCCTATATTTGCACATCAAACACATCTGATTCTCCATTTACAACTACTACACCTTTGATTATGTATAAAAAAGAACACAGTAGCATCCCACAGTTACTAAGTAGTAAAATTTTACGATTTTTCCAAACAAATGTGATATCAAAAAATGCTAAAATAAGTGAAATAAACACATGATAAGTACATCAAAATGTTGAAAACACATGTCTTTCCAAAAAGACACAATGACATCATATTAAAAGCAAAAACCAATAAAAAATAGAACCATCTAATTGAATTTTATCAAATAAAGCAATATATTAAAGCAATGTAAAAAAGCAAAAATCAATACAAAATCAAATGTAAGGTGTATTACCTAAAGCAATGTATAATATCTTATATAGATAAGGCAATTGATTATTGCGCAAAAACTCATACAAACTTAAATAGAACAGAGTGAAATACAAGATCAGATTACACATGAAGCAATCATGCACAAACAATTTACCCTGGAATATGAAATCTGCAAAAATAATGGTCAGATGATTGATGCCTTCACCAAAAAACCTAGAGGAAACATACTTAGCTCACGAACAGTAGAATTGCAAGACATATACACCACAATCGTGAGCTAGATGTGGATCAAACCCTCCGAAATCTGAATCTCTAGTCGATAATGGAAGGAAGAGGAAGAAGAAATTGATTTCGAGGTGCAAAAACCAATCAAACCCTCAAATGCATAAAGCTCAAATTCAAATTCTTGAAATAAAAATCACTACACATTATAAACGGAAGGAAATCCCTCATTCAATATATGCTGTTAAAACTAATGTACAGATATTATACGTTATGTACCAGAAAGGGTAAATTGGGTATTTAGAAAACTATTGTGACTAAACGACAAATAAGTTGCTAAATTATTGATTTAGTGAGTTATATAAAACCTTACTTCACTAATTGTTAATATTTTACTTAAATATGGACCAATTACCAATTTCTCCTAAAAAAAGGGAGGGGTTTATCGTATATGAAAATCACTGACGCCAACAATAGGGCGGATCTGGTATTCAAATGACCCCTTCGCTGAAAAAAATGGGGTTTTGGTGACCCTGTACCCTTGAACGATGACCCCTTTGTGTCTATCACAACCCCTGAACCCTTATTTATTTATTTATTTATTTATTTTGAATTTCATTTTATTTTATTTTATTTTTTCAGCTTGAAACGACGTTGAAGTTACTAAAATGTTAATAACCCTAAACAAAAATAAGCCTCTCCAACACAAGACCAAGACAACCCTAAAACCTACCAACAATAGAACAAGAAACCAAGATCCCCTACTTTAGAAAAAATCTGTAGAAAAATCTAATAGTTTAAATTGAAGGATGGACTGTCCAATATGGGCAAAGAACCATCTTCTCACCTGAAGCACTTTTTTCCCAGGGATTGTTGTGATTTCATGAATGATTGATGTGGCAAAGTGCTATATAAAAACAGAACAAAACGAGAAGTTTTACATTAATCTCTCTTTGCATTAGTTAATGAGTATCTTTCATAAAGCACAGCAAAGGAAAGAAAGAAAGATCCCCTAGCCTTCTCTTTCATTGTCAATGAGTATCTTTATCAAAGAAGCAATTTACCCTACTCTGATTTCCCTGACCGTGAATACTTGACTGTGGACACAACACCAAAGATACATAAAGGAAAAACATTGATAAATAAATAGGTCAAGTTGCAACTTGTGTATTTGTGGGAGCCAGCAAACTACAAGAAGGAAAATTTTGATTTGCAGTGTTCTGATCTGAATGTAGAGGCTTGAGGTTGGTCTCATGGAAAATCCATTAGACCATCATTCAATAATGTGTTTTTCTCAAACTAATATTCTAATAGCTTAATTGAAAAATAACTCACAGTTACGTCGTAACTATTACATTTAGAGTCCAGAGTATTTGACATTTTAATACACCATGTTGTTTTGACATGGAAAAATCTATAAGAAATTCACAGTGGTAATTTTACATGCAATACTAGCTATGAAGATCAATAGTATAGATGTTAAATTGCAGTGGTAGACCACTGCAATTTATGGAATTGAAAACTAATCACATGAGTGGGATGTTAAAAAATGGAAAAAGGGAAACAAAATGTTACAAAAATCCATCGTGGTTAGGTATCAAATTATGTTCTCCACTCCCAAACAAAGGGCTGCTCTCTAATCATGGGTTCATAAAGTTGTAATGTTTTAGGTTTCACACAGTTGCTATCCAGCGTTACAAACTTACAATATAGTACTAAAATACAACATCTACATTACAGAATGTAATAGAATGATATAATTATAGGATATAAATAAAAAGAAGATTTAAGGAATAAAAAAAAAGGGACCATAAGGACCAGAGCTCTTCAATTTCCCAGGAATAGATACATGGAACTCTATGGAACTATTTTATTTCCAACAAAATAAAGTGTTCTTCTTCGCTCAAATGATGCCAGTAGAAATGTAATTTCAATTATCCAAATGAGGGCACATAAAGTAAAATATAAATAATCTGCTTAGGGAACATATAGTAATTTATAACACAGATCCAAAGTCCAACACTGTAACTAATTATCCCAGAAAGAAAAAAAAAATAAAATGTCCAACCCAAGAACTACCTACTAAACCAAGTGACCTTCACTTTGATCTCACCATACTCGCCAGAAATATTCTTCTCGGATGTACCGGAGGGTTGAGCAAGAAAGTCTGCAGTGCCTTTTGCAATATCATCTTCATTGGAAGCTAGAATCCCACAGATTCGCCTGAACTATAAAGGATGAGTCAAATGGCATGGCCATTGAGGATCTCAACAATGGAATGAGCTGCCTATGCGATACATATATGCCCTTATCCAATGTCTTATGGAAGAGCACACTTCAAAACTTTCATTCATGAAGTCAAAGCAGTAAGCTTTCCATAAAGTTTGGCAAGTTTTTTCTCATCTCCCTTTATAAGCGTAACCTGCACAATGGCCTCCACTGCATCACTGAACACTGCATGGTTCACTATCATCCTACTAAATAGGCCCCCAACCTTCTTGAACAAGGGCTTGTCATATATATTACTTAAGTTGTAGACATTCCATGAGATCTGCTCCTTGATGACTTTATTATCCATAAGTGCATCTTTATACTCATATGTGAGAGCCACGTCGATGTTAAAGCTATCACAGGCTAAGATGGGTCGAGTTGGGCCAATCAGCAAAGCAATATCACATGGACCAATAGATTCAGAATACTCCCTATTTTGGTTGTAGATGCATTGAGGATCCCCTCCGTGTTCGACTATAATTTTGCTGTAGAGTTGACCTTGGTACTCTCTACTTATATCGACGCTGCGCACCGTGAACACTTCCAACATTGGTATTGCCCATGGTCCATGGTTAACAACGGGCTCTAACAAAGCCCTTCTTGGTACACTGGATCTAGTAATCTAGACTCATCAACCGACCTAATTTCCCCCTCAGGTGTGTTTCGGGGAAATTTCTTGTTCCCAGTGATTTCATGATTTGGGTGGGAATTTCTTGTTTTTTTTGGGTGTATTCCTTTCTTTGCTGACACACAATAAAAAAAAAAACAAATAAAAAGAAAAAACAATGCAACCAATATTAGCAGGATCGTTGTCTCCTTCCGGCCAATTGATTGGCTAAAAGAATGGCAATTATGAGAGTAAACATTTTTTAAATTTGTGACCATGCCATTATCTGCCTGCAAAGGATTTTATTACGATTTTCTGCGGTTTTGTGTTTCCACGTTAGATTGAATTGCAATTCCAAGCCTCTTCTGGAATTTTTAAAAAGCTTGTTTCAGGTATTTACTATGGATTTGCTTCTATGGATTTGGGGTTTTTGAATTTCAAATTTATAACAATCACTGTAAATTTGGAAATGAGATAGTAAAAATTTCACTTTTTAATATATTGCTTGTAATTAAAGGTAGATAAAAAATGAGACGGTATGTATCACTTGTTTTTTCACTGATATGGAAGCCCCGATTCCACCCGGTTGGCCATTCTTGGGACTAATAGGATTCTTGAATTCTGGTACTAATCCTTTGATTGATCATTTGATCCCTTATAGTTTTCTTAAATTTTTATCCTCAGTGATATGGCTATTGATGTGTTATGCCATGTCAATACAATATAAAAATTTGATATTTTGATATTTTTGTTTTGATAAATTTTAGTAAGCTAAATTTTTCATGTTGTACCAACAAGACTTGCCCCTTCTATAGGGGAAAACAAATTAGGGACACTATTAGGGATCAATCTGCATTTTCTTTTTAATATTGTAGGCAACAAACATAGTAGCTAGCCAATGGCCTTGTAGTAGGCATATATCTGTCCCCGTCTTGTATTTGAGTCCAATATCGTACGAGATAGGTTGCAACGTTCTCACACTCACTTATGTTTAAAACAAACTAACTAGAAAATCCATGTGGGGAGGTGATTATTGATCATCACACATAATTTTACTAGTTTTGGCCTTTTAGTGCGTTAAATGAATGTTTATAAATTGGATGACCTCAAATCAATGCAGGATTAAAATTCTTAACCAAACCCATCAAGAATGCATGGGTATTCACTCAGATTATTGGCTTAACTTGAAAGTGGCTTATCTTGATTATATTTATTCACCTTTATTATAAGCTTAACTTGAGATTTTAATATTTGTTACGTTTTTGCATCACTTCTTTTGATACCAAATCATTTTGCCAATATAAACTCATTTTGGAAATAAATTCAAGACGTGTTCAGTGGTGGAGCCAAGAATTTTAATTTTATCCAAAGAAATCAAATTTTGATTAGAATAGTCTTGAAGTGGTTGTCCCGTTCTTTTGATATGAGATAAAATTACCAAGTGTGTGTAACTCATGAGTGGATCGAATTCGGATCTATATAAATCTTCAGAAGTAAAATGAGCCATGAAAAAAGTTCCATCCCCTCTCATACATCGATCTTCCCTTTCTCAATGCATTTAGACAAAAACTTACTCATAATAATATATGAGTGCCAATATAACACAATACTTCCAACATGAAGCATGCAATTTCATATCGTGTTGGGCCAACATGATTTTGGCCCAATTTCTACACCCAGATTAGTCCGTATGGCATGCATATTAGAGGCCCAAAATCGTGGAGACCCAACACGATTTTGCTGTAAATCATGGTGGCCCAACACAATTTTGGCCTATTTTTATACCCCCTCGTAAATGCACTGTAGGTGGGACTGTAGGTGGAGGCCCAAAAATTGTGGTGGATGTTCGTGTAAATCATGGTGGCCCAACACGATTTACCCCAAAATCGTGTTGGGCCAACACGATTTTAGCCCATTTCCCCTACCACATCAGCCCGGAATCGTGCAATGGTTGAGGCCAAAATCGTGGTGGGCCAACACGATTTTGGCGTAAATTGTGTTGGGCCAACACGATTGTGGCCCATTTCCCATACCACGTCAGCCCGGAATTGTGCAATGGTGTGTGCAAATGGGGCCAAAATCGTGGTGGGCCAACACAATTTTTGGGTCCTGAAATTTTTTTTTTTGGAAGCCAGCTCAGCCCACTCTCATTAGGAAGGGTTTGAGGATCCTAAAATATGATTTTCTCAAGCCAATCATTTCCATCACTTTGCTTTGCTAGACAACCTTCAAAATTATAGATTTTGGAGGCAGCTTGATCACGCTTACACCTTGTGGGGAAAAAAGGAAAAAAAAACAAGAAAAAGAAAGAAAAAAAGGCAACTTATGCGTTGTACTAACTAAACATTTATCACAAACCATGACCTGACTTTCTTCATCCATTTTTTTTATGTGCCTTCTACCATAAATAAGAAAATCAACCCGCTGAGCCCAGCTATGACTCTTTCCCTCCCCAAACAGAAAATTAGAAAATCAACTGGGACTTTTTTTTTTAATTTTAATTTTTTTTTATGAGATTTGACTTATATTTTTCTCTCTTTTTGGATAATAAGGTTGAGGCAAGGTTTTTCTGCAGAGAAAAAAATGAAGAAAAGGAGGGGATTCTAGACCATACAATTTTGGTAGAAATGGAAAAAAGAAAACTCCGCCCCAATGGAAAAATGAATCAAGTAGTTAACACCAAATGCTCAAAATTGTTTGCTTGCATAAAGATAAACATATCTTAAATTCTTCGTCATTTAATTATGTGGGGATTGATTTGGAGATAGATAAAGTCAAAACAATATCATCATACATGTATTGTTCTTTGAATAAGAAACTACCTTCCCAACCATGTATGCCTCGACTCGGAAATAGCTATACTACTATATAAAGCCAATTCCCTTTGTGGTTGGATTACACATGAAAATACGATATAAAGCAATTCCCTTTGTTCATTAATATTGCTAGGTTAAAGTCAATGAAAGTCTTTGATTTAATTTATTTATATATATTTATAATAAATAAAAAAAGGGATACTCAGGGTTCCAAATATTTGCTTTTTATTATTCCTTGTGTATTTTTTTAATTTTTTTTTCCCTAATGTAGGGGAAGTCGAGGGATCACCAACTGCTAGGAAAGAACGTCCCGCATCGACGTCCAGCTGCGTATACAGGATAACCAAGTAAAGCTGCATTACAATCTCTTTTTCAATATATATATATATATATATATATATATATATATATATATATATATTTGTTTTTATTTCTTTCTTTAACCACTTATGAAAAGATCTTTAAAAGATGTCAAGTGAAATTTGAAAGCATCAATTACCTTAATACCCAAAATCTAATACAAATGGCCAAATAAGCAATTTTCAGGGATCCTATCCTCTATAAAATGATCCTACTTTGAGCCAATGTAAAAGAAAACATATATAGAGAATCCTTTAGAAGCCATCAAAAACAAAATGAATTCATTTTGAATGCTATGTAATACATGATTGACGGATTCAATTCCCATGAAAATTTTGAACAACCAAACTAAATGTAGAAAATTACATCTTTTAAACACCCACTCCTTCCTCACCCCCCCTCCCCCCCCCCCCCAGAAAAAACCAAAAAAGAAAAAAATTTGTTGAATATTCAATATTGATGAATATAATTTTAAGGTGGTGATGGATAATGGACTCGTCCAATTCACACTGTCAAGTCTAGACGGCATGCGATTGGGTATACAATACAATGGAATTGATAATCTACCTTAAGGTTGTAATGGGGAAGATGATAGAGGGTACGTTCGACTTGCTTCAAGTTAGATGACATGACACTGCATTAATCACAGCTAAATGTTTTATGTATTTTTCTTTCTAGATAAATTGTAAGAAACGTAACCATGGGCGTGGTTTCGGTTTAAACCGGACATCCCAAGTAATCGATGTGTCAACGAAAAATGGTACAACTCATATCAATATCTAATCACAACATTACGTAGATTTCACAATGGCATACCTAATAAATCACATATGACGACTGTAATAAATCATTTTAAACAAAACAAAATCCAATGTAACATTTGGCATGATCCTGTCTGTAAACATGACATCCTAAGGTGTCGACTTGTCAAAAAATCTCATACAACTCATATCTCTATCCAATCACATCATTACCCAGATTTCACAATGACATACTTAATAAATCACATATCAAAACTCGACTAAGTCATTTTAAGTAGAACAAAATCCAATGTAAAATTCGACATAATCCCATCTGTAAACAGGGTGTCCTAACTTATCGACATGGGACAAAAAAAAAAACATGTACAACTTAACTTCTAATTTAGCAAGTAGGAAAATATTTAAAATCTCTATTATCTGAACTTGACAAATAAATTAATATCAAATTAACCAATCTTCACCATCTTCATTAAGAGCAACACCATCTCGATCTCAATCGTTGTTTTTCTATACCACCATCTATTCCATCCTGCTACTGCTTACCAACATTCTTAACATTCTATTCGTCTGACATGTTTTCTACATATTATAAAATAAAAATCTCTGTTACTTTCAGTTCATAAATGATGTTTATGTATTGTAGAAAAAAATGCGCATGAACTTTCTACAACTTTACTTTTATTTACAACTGCAGAATCATTCTTCACTTGATTTGTGCTGGTTGGTCCATACTCACCCAACTGTACACTTCTTCATTATCAAGAATAGGTGCATCGCTTTCAACTACCCATTCTTCTATTAAATCCAACGATTATGTAAATAACTAACTAAATATGTATAAACATAACATATTACTATTTCACAAGTACTTACTCTAAACATGCCATCCTAAGTTATCGATTTGTCCAATGTACAGCTTACATCACTATCCAATGCTAACGTCATTATCCATATAAGATTCAGATTTCACAATAATAACTAATAAGTCATAGATTAAATTTTAGGAGGAAGACTTATTAAGATCTGAGAAAAGCAATTTTCTGATATACTGAATGATATATCACATAAGAGGTTAAATACTGATATCAAATATTGGAAAAAATTGCAAAAATATTGAAACTGATAAGATTCATACCTGATACAATGGAGGGCGAACTTTTAGGACTCGTGCAGATCTTTTGGGTGGTATACATAGGTAATAACCATTTTCTAAGTTATCGATTTCTCAAATGTACATCTTACATCACTATCCAATGCCAACGTCATTATCCATATAAGATTCAGATTTCACAATGACAACTAATAAGTCACAAATTAAATTTTAGGAGGAAAACTTATCAAGATCCGAGAGAAGCAATTTTCTGATATACTGAATGAATATCACACAAGAAGTTAAATACTAATATCAAATATTAGGAAAAATTGCAAAAATATTGAAACTGATAAGATTCATACTTGATGCAATGGAAGGCAAACTTTTGGGACTCATGCAGATCTTTTGGGTGGTATGTACAGGTAATAACCATTTTCTACGAGGGTGCTATGACGATGATCTAAATTTTTTACATTTTTCAAGTGCATCAATATTTCCAACATCCTTCCCATGCGTACAGTGCTTTGATGAGGAAAGCGATAATAAAAACGGCCACATGTCTCAAGTAGATTGCAAGCAACATCAATGATATAATGAGTAAAATCGTCTAGACAAGCCTAGGCAGAAGAGAAGGCATTTTCTTGGTAAGAGCCTACGTAGTTATTTTCCCTCAAATCTAAAATTGCTTTTGATAAAAGCATTTAATTTCATCTTTCGGCTACAATTCAATCTATGACATGGTGAGGGTATGTTATATCAAGTTCGTACTGGAAATGAATGCAAGAAATCTGAGTGCATTCTAAAATTTATGCATGATTAGTCTTTTACAACAGAAGGGTAACTAAAGGGAGAAAAAATAAAATCCTATTAAAGCATTAAATTAGCGTAGAGACCTAAATAAAACAATTATAATGTCACATATGCAAAGCATTAGGAATTTTCAGGGATTTGGATTTAAACTCTGATCAACAATAAAACAATATATACAATAGTTGCTATAAATATATTTATCAGTTGAGTAGTCCCCATATTACCTTCAAACAATCAAAATGAACAATCATGCTACATTAACCATTTATTTCATGCCCGAGAGCCAAGGAAAAATCAGGCATGTTCCCGTTTATAAACTGAACATCCCAAGTTATCGACTGATCAGAAAAACATACGTAACTCACAACACTATCCAATCACAACATCATTACCGATATAAGATTTAGATTTCATATTGACACCTAATACATCACATATCAAAATTGTACAAGGTTGTTTTAAACAGCACAAACCCCAATGTGAAATTCGGCATGGTCCTGATAGTAAACAGGACATCCCAATTTATCGATTTATCATAAAAACCTGTGTAACACACAACACTATCCAATCACAACATCATTATCTACATAAGATTCAGATTTCACATTCACATTGACACCTAATAAATCATATATCAAAACTGTACGAGGTCATTTTAAACAGCACAAACCCCAATGTAAAATTCTGCATTAGTCCCGTCTGTAAACAGGACATCCCAAGTTATCGACTTATCAGAAAAATTTGTGTAACTCACAACACTATCCAATCACAACATCATTACTGATATAAGATTCAGATTTCATATTGACACCTAATACATCACATATCAAAACTATACAAGGTTGTTTTAAACAGCACAAACCCCAATGTGAAATTCAGCATGGTCCCATCTATAAACAGGACATCCTAATTTATCAATTTATCATAAAAACCTGTAACTCACAACACTATCTAATCACAACATTATTATGCATATAAGATTCAGATTTCACATTGACACCTAATAAATCACATATCAAAACTGTACAAGGTCGTTTTAATCAGCACAAACCCCAATGTAAAATTTGGCATAGTCCTGTCTGTAAACAAGACATCCCAAGTTATCGACTTATCAGAAAAACTTGTGTAGCTCACAACACTATCCAATCACAACATCATTACCGATATAAGTGTAGACACCCCATTTTCACCCCCATAAGATCATGATAGCATTTGGTTAGGTTTAGAAGCATCTAGGAGTCCCTAAGCATTAAAGGACACTTTTGCCCTTTTAAGCCTTAGAAGAATAAGTCATCATTGCATGCATATTTTTGTCTCTTTGTTGAGTCCCATCACTTGCATTTAGTTTCTAGGATCCTCTTGGATATGTGTGTCAAATTTGGTTCAATTCCAGATAGGTTTGGATAGTTAATTAGAACTTTTGCGACTTGAAGGGCAATTTCGTCTTTTACTTCGTATATTTTCCAATTGACTTCCAAATTTGTTCCGGAGTGTTACATTGACCTTAGAATGATGAAATGAGTCTAATTGAAGTGCCAATTTAATTTATTGATAGGTTTTGGATTGGTTCACTACATTACTCTATGGTTAATTGACGTCTTTTCGGGTAATCGCCTTATGAAAACCCAACCACTTGACCATGGTCAGGGATTTTTGGTTCGAGAATATTCTAAGCTTATTCTACATTGAATCCTTAAAATTTTGGCTCTTGAATCACTCAAATCAGAGTTAAAATGAATAATTTAAGTTCGTTTGAAGTTAGGAGTCCAAACTGGGTCAGGAATCATCAAAACCGAGGAAACCTAACTTTACTCTCAGGTGACCGGTTCACCCAACCGGTTGGGCCAACTGGTCCAACCGGTCACTCGAGCCCTCCGTCCTGATTTGTCTCTCTTTGAGTTTTTTACGGAATGGGACTCTACCACTCCGAATTTCAGCTTTCCAAAGGACTTCTAAGCCTATTGAGAGGTGGTTTTGAGTTGTTTAACATTCATGGGATTTAATTATAGCCCTAGATTAGTTTTATGGTGAATTAATCTCAACCATTGGTTCATACGGTTGGTTGGTTATAAATAGAGGCTCATTCATTAGCATAAGGGACTTTTGACTTTTGACATATCATATTCATAAGAGAGCTAGGGAGAGCGAATTTGCACACACCCATATCACTTGGAGAAGGCTTTCTACTACAATTTTAAAGAGGAACTAGAAGACAATCAAGCCAAAGAGAAGGAAGAACATAGTAAAGATCTTTGCCTTGTTGTAAGTCTCCTTTGCATCCTCTTACGATTCCTTCTTCTTCTACTCCATTCTCTGCATAGTTATGGCTTAAAATTGATTTAGGAATCATATATACTCTATATCTTAGAGTGTATATGATTCAAATATGATGTGAAAGCATGCTAGTAGAATAGGATTGTGAATTGCTTGCTGTTAGGATAGTTTCTCTCTTAAGGATAGAGGTACGTTTTGCATAAAAAATCAGTTGATGTGTTTAGGCCGTTTTCTCTTCATGGTTCAATTATATGCATGATTTTAAACATCTTTTGTATAGGACACTTGCTGTATAAGTCTCATCTTCATAGGTGTATGAATGATTATTCTTTTCGAAGATAATTATCGTCCTTAGAGGGTGAAGTTGTGCATAGGTGCTTTATGGAGTGTGTTTAAGTGCGCTGTGAGTTTCTTTGCATTCTTAGGTATATATTTTACATAGGATATATGAAGAAATCATTCATGCGGAGTGATTTCTACGTAAAATTATCTCCAGATAGTTTTATTTAAGAAAGCTCGCCGTAAAGATGATTATTTCACATTCTTACATAAAGTACTTACCTAAGGCATCATGTTAGATTTTTCTTTTCATGTTTTGAATTGTCATATGATATTTTCATCATGGTAATTCATATTTAGCATGTTTTTTTTATAGTTTTGTGCATGTTAGGGTGTTTAGAGCATGTAGGAGCATATTAGGTTTGTGTTTTTCTTTTGATTTTTGTTATTTGCATGACTTTTGGGTCGTTATATGCATCTTTAGTATTTTGTCTAGATTTGATTTAGGTCTTCTAATGAAGATTTGAGCATGAATATGGTTGATTTGAGCTTAATAATTGTCCTATAGAATACATAGGGTGATTAATTGGTGTTTTCTTGATGTTTCGGGATAATTTGCATATGGTAAGTGGTTTATGGTAAGCTTTTTGTGAATTGTTCTCTTCTCCCCCTAGGGTTATTGTCTTTACTTTGGATTAGAAGTCCTAAGTTTCCAATTTTTATAAAATTCTGTTTTACTTGGAGTTCTATTCTCTTTTGAATTCAAATCACTTTAGAAGTCTATTTGAGTTAGAATTCTATTCTTTCTCAAATACCTACTTTTTCTTAAATTATTTTTGGAAACTCCTAAATTTTAAAACCTTTCTTAAGTTGGAAACTTAGAGTTTATAGTTCATTGTAAAGGGAGTAGCCCCTTCTCAATCGAACTACGTGAACTTTGATCTTTACATCTTTGTATGTAAGGTACGTAGGCGCTCATTTGATGTTTAAGTCCGCCCTAGGATACTAAGTGCCTGTTTGGGATAGCTTCAGAGTAGAATCAGAAGTAGAATCAGAAGCTGAATCAGAATTAGGGGAGAGGCAGCTTGAGTAAATTGGCCTCAAAATCTCTTTTGGGCTTACAATCACTTTTCTCACTTTTTATCCAAACACTCTTAAAAGTGATTATGGGCCATCAGAAGAGATTTTGGGCTTCCTAAAATCTCATCCAAACAGGCACTAAGTATCCTAGGTTTTCTTTTTCTTTCTTTTTCTTTTTCTTTTATCCATTTGTCCATCATATATATTGCTAGAGGAGTAGGATGGACCCATGCTTCATCATTTATCCATCACATGTTTGCTAGAAGAGTAGGATGGACCTATGCTTATTCATTTATCCATCACATATTTGCTAGAGGAGTAGGATGGATCTGTTTCTTATTCTCTATCTCTCTACTGCTTTCCATATCTCTCATATTTGTTCATGAATGTTTACATGCTTTGTGGATGTTTACTTGCTTTATGGATGTTTATGAATGAATGAATGATTATGGATGATTCTTTACATATGCATAGTGACTAATTAGGAAGTGATTGAAATAGCCCATATAAATTCAGAGACCCATTTTAGGGCGATGTGGGTGCCTATAGGATGTTTCCTAGAACCTTCCCACATCGTAACTTAGTTTCCGAATCCTCTCTTGTTTTGTAAGACCTGCTTTTCCTTGATCGAAGTCATGTGGTTTGTTTTCAAAGGTTTTTCTTAAAAAACTGTTTTTATGGTTTTCCTCTTTTCCTAAAAATGAGGTGGCGACTCCTTGTTTGTTATGTTTTTGTGGACCTTTTAAAAACCAGATTTTTATTAATTTAAATTTCTACAAGTCTTTTTAAAAGAAGGGTTTCCCCTCCCCCTCGGATTGAAACCCGTGGTTCACAATAAGATTCAACTAATACCACATTGACACCTGATAAATCACATTTCAAAACTCTATATCAAAAAAACCTGGACATCCCAAGTTATTAACTATATCAAAAAAACCTGTACAAATCAAATTCTAATTTAGCTAACCTTTAAAAAAAAAAAAAAAAAGAGAAATCTCTAATATATTAACTTAACAACTAAATTAGTATCAAATTAACCAATCTTTATCATCTTCATTAAGACTAACACTATTTCATGTGCTATACATGTACCTGAAAAACTAAAGACACAAAAAAGAAAACATGTCAAATATAAATGGGATACAATACCAACGATTTTAAAATCTCCATCTACATCGAAGTTAGCAATATAACTGGAAGAAATCATATAAGATTATATTATAACCCATAAGCAAACATAAAACTACACATGTACAACTACCTACCTATGTATCGCATGGAGGCCGACGCCGAACTCTCCTGGGCCATCCATCAACATCCTACTGATCTAGCTCTGGATGATAGTAGATCTCGTGCTGTTCTACACCGAGATGTGGATGTACACCATGGTCCATAGGCCTACCTCTACCTCTATCTCTAGCTTTAGCTCTGCCCTTACCCCTACCCCTACCCCTATCGCCGCGTCGTACTGTATGCTCAGCAACACCATTGTCCTGTGATATCATCGGTTGATGCAGAGGTGTGTGATGCGCTATATCAGTGGGGGTTGCATCGATGGATGGCCCGAATGATGGCAAATGTGAGGATGGCCCAGGGGTGACTGCCGATAGAAATGATGCCATAACCGCATGCGGTGGTGTCCGATAATCATCTATGAACATGTCTGGCCTGGATGTAGAAGGCCCAAACTGTGGTGATGGAGCAAACGATGATGCTGGATCACGAACAGGAGTGGCTATGGTAAGCGGCCCCCGTGGTGGCATAGACGTATACAGCCTATGTGGCGATGGCGCATAGAATGATGACAAACCAAGAAATGGAGTGGATGCGTCTACTAGCCAATGTGGTGCAGGTGGTGGCACAGATGTAGATGGCCCAATCAATGTAGAGCGTGCACAGGATGATGAAGGCTCTGAATGAGGGGACGTACTCGGTGGGTCGCATGGTGGTGTGGACGCAACAACTGGAATGTTGATCGGTGCCAGTCGATCAACCTCGTCGATGGTCTGTAATGTTTGTAGAGACAAATGGCGTATACGCTGCATATCTCTATGGACAGCATCCAATAAATCCTCAGTCGGTGTGTGTAGATATTGATAAACTATATCATGTATAGTTGTTGCGTACCGTGTTTGCAAAAGATTATATATATATATTAGTAATGGATCAATAATACCGTAGTTATAATAGATATGTATATATTAATGTACCATGAGCACCATGCTAGAACGTGATCCATGGTATCCATCCTCAGGCGCAATCTAATTCCTTGGATTGCCAATCAATATACGTAAATGCCTACGATACCACACCATGTATAGGTCGTTGTGGCTCATCCGCTCCCCGGTTAACTCACCACCGATAACATGTGCAGCGTGATCTGCCCACATCTGTAAATACTGTGCGTGAAATTCTTCCTTACGTATCTCAGGCTTCCCCCGTCGATCTATTATGTGTAATCGCTCATCTGTGTCAAAATGGCCAGGAATTGACTGTCGGAGGACACGATTGGGAAAATGCCACTCAATCACATCAAAACAAATAAGTGGCGACTTCGTCCGCCATAACTCCATCCCTTGGCGACAGTACACTGGGAGTTTGCCTATCAGATCATCGCTATATGGCTGCCAGATGAACTGAAAGATAGATAATTTAATAAAATGAAGCTTAGCAACATATTAGACATTTAATATAAAACATTTTGCACCGTTGAATATAATAAATGTACCTCGTCAACCCTCAACTGGTCTAATTGGTCACGAAATGCGATGACCATGCGTTTGGGGGTGTTTTTGAGCCTGTGCTAAACCCCCCACCTATCATTACATTGGCAAAAAATAATGAAATTAGTACACATAGTCACGATTATAAACAATTGTACATAATCGAAATCGTTGATCACACGCGTATTACCTGCATCTATATGGTCCGGGTGGTAGGGAGTTCTCTTTATTGATCACAATAGGCTGCAAACCATCTACGACCACACCAGGAGGCAGATGGGGCGCAAAGCGGGGTAGCCTCTCCCATGCCCATAGCTATTCAAGTAAGTTAAACATATTTCAGCATTTAAACTTTCAACCCATATATATCAATGCAGTTGTTGTGAATCTGTGCAATGCATGTGATAAAATATACAAAGTATAAAATGAAAAATATTTGAAGGTATTCAAACAAATTATATTTCTTTACAATACTCCCTCCGTCCCAGAAAGATAAGCCAACTTTGACAAAACACGAAGTTTAAGAAAAGTAATAATTGCATTGATTTATCATTTATTAAATTTTATCTTTCCAAAATTACCCGTCATATTTAGAATTGAGATTTGTGTTACGAGTATTGATTGAAATAATAAGGGGCAATATATGAAAGTTAAAAAAAAATTATGCTTTAACTTTTGTAAGTGGAGAAACATTTTGAGACGGAAAGTGTAGAAAATTTGGTCTATCCTTTACGGACGGAAGGAGTAATACCCTAATTCCATTTTTCAATAATCAACATATGCATTAAGATTAGTACAGATAAATACTAATATTAATGCTAGTTTTTGATAAATAAATCAACATATGACTCAAATATTAAGGTATGTGTAACTTCTTGCTTATGTATTTATTACATATTACACTGATTAAACGATGAAGACGTTTATTACCTACAATAATACCGATGCCCTTCCTATATCTTTTGCATCTGGGCTACTCGCATGGCAGAGATCACGATACAACCGTGCAAGACATGCGCTGTCCCAATTGTACGCGTGTATCTGGTCTAAGTGCTCCAACAATGGGAGGAACATCAGCTGTAGCTTGTTTTGCGACTTATCGGGTAGCATAATACCATCGATAAGATGCAATATACGAGCTCTCGCAAACTATACAACCAACTCGATAGGGGCCCATCAGGGAGATCTGTAAAATGCTCAGTGATCCACCCAATCCGCAGTGTTCCACCCGATATGTCTATATCGGGTGGCATTCTCCCGAGCAAATCTTGACAAATCCACTGCTATTCGTGTGTGGCACGATGTCTGTCCAAGCTAGTGACGGGAGAACCGTCGATGGGGAGACCTCACAAGACCGCCACGTCCTGGAGCATGATGGTCACCTCACCAATGGGTAAGTGGAAGGTGTGGGTCTCCTGCCTCCAACGCTTAATTAGTGCTGTGATGAGCGAGGGGTCCAACCTGATAAAACCAATACGAGACAACCCATAAAAACCTGCAGTATACAAGTGATGCATCACTCAAGGGTACACAGCATGCCCCCATAACCTCGAATCAGAACGTCCTATGGTCAATGTCTGCATAAGAATGCTCTAATCCTACATAATAATTGTTGGATGCATAAAATATTGTGTCAGATTTGAGTTCAATACTAAAGAAAATATGCATCTACATGCAAATATCGACAAACCTGGCTGGTCCATATGCGATCAGATCTATGCTTGTCCTGTCTGTACAACACACTCCCATCAATGGGACCGGGCAGTCCCCCGTACATATCCATCATTCCTGCAATTTGAAAATCTCATCAGGTAAGTGACTATTTATTCAATTCTATAATTCAAAATAAAAATATAACCCGATGAAATGATATTTTTTTTGTGATTAATGAATGAACAGGTTATGAATCAAAATTAAAATAAAATTAGATGGTAAATTTTTGTGAGTAATGAACGTGTACTATTTGTTCTCATTAATATATAGGATTTTTATCCTCTTTTTGTGTCTCAATGATAATTTCATATTTGTGTTTTTCTTCTTCTTGAACCAATAGAAGTCATGGAATGGTAACTGCATAATGCCTTCTCTTGACATTTGTGAAGGGTGGAATAGAAAATGAAGCAGTTTTTGGGGAATTGTGCATAATTAATCTCCTATTCCTCTAATATAAGTCATTGAAGGAGGATTTTGTTTAACAAGACTAAGATTGGTGATAGCATTTTCATTGTTTATATAAGTACTTTAGATAAATCTACTAGACACATTTCTTAGCCTTTTGGCTAAGATTAAATGTAGTATGATTTCAGATTCATCTCTCTTTCTCTCAACTAAATTAAGTGCCTAATAAACACATATTGACATGTATTAAATTATTTCATGTCCCAACTAGATTGTGTTGCATATGGAATTCTCTTCCTTCTTAAACAATTAAAGTACTTTAGGAATGTAATTAAAGTTAGGAATGTTTTATATTGATAATAATTTTCACCGTTCCATCCAAAATGTCACTTATACATTCAAAGTTGTGATTTCTTTTTTTCTTTTTAAAACCATCTGAAGTTATCTTTCTAAGGGTTATTACAAAAAGCCTTATATTAATTAGTATATTAGATATATATATGACTTATGTTGGCATTTTGTGAATTATGTGAATAAGAAGTGGGCCAACAGTGGATTGGTTGTCATTCCTCTAATTGATGTTCTTATAGAATAGTGAACAAGCAGTGAGGTAACAGTGGATTGGGCTAATTCCTCTAATATAAGTTGTAGAAATGAGAATCTTGATTATAGAACTAACATTGAGGGGTTCTTTTGGCAAACCTGAAACCATAGTAAGCTAATTTTGACCGTTTTAAATATCAAATTAGTTGGTAAATCTCTTTGTCTTTTTACTCATGTTTAGTTGGACCAAGAGTGAATAATGACAATTTTTATGTTTAAATAATTACTTTAAATGAAATTATTATTTGGTTCACAGAATCCCGGGCATCGCTCGGGGTTTCTACTAGTCCAACATATGCCATCAATCCATCCTTATGTCAATGACATGCAGTCATTTTATTAAAGACTTCAAGCATCAGTGTCTACATATATGATATCCCGGATCATATTTTGCAAACAAGGGCAACCGGGGGCGAAGGTGGCTCTAATAACTTGCGGACTCATCCACTGTGGCTACTCTCGGCATACCGTGATGATTACTGGACTTTGGAAGACATTGATCTGAAAGAGTATTATGTTGGTTTCCACTGTGAGTGGTCGTTCAAGGTCGATGAGTAGGCAGGGCTAGTAAATGATCTAGCTAACCTTGGTGCACCAATACCAAACCGTCATTCACTTACGATGCCGAGAAAAATGAGGTACGACTACGAAGAGGCTGTAGAGTAGGTAAAGGTAGAGAACAACACCATGCTCATAAGCAGATGTCGATACCTCATGCTTCAACTTGCAATCGAAATGGCTGAAGCAAGCGGGAAACAAATCACACCCATCGAACGCCTTCATATCCTAATGAACAACAAATATATTTTTGATATGTGTTTAACTGATTGTTAGATTTCTGTCTAATGTATTATGCTAGACTTTTTTATGTTATCGGTATGCGTAGCAAGTGTTGAAATTGTTGTGTCCACGATGTCTGTATCTATTCCGTAATGTTTTGCACGAATGAACGATGAGTAGATAAATCATTGGGAATGTAAGGTGACTTTCATTTTAAGGGCCTATTTGGCGCCATAGTATGCGTCTATTAAAGTGCTTTGTGTAGAAGATCTGTATGAAAGATGATGGTATAAGAAGGTATGCTAGTGTTGTTTACTATAGAGATCATGTAGTCATATAATTATTTGTATTATTTATGTACTGAATAAATCTAATGTACCTTTTGTTTTTTATCAAAGTGACTGCTCCAACATGAATATAGGGTTAAAGAAAATGGATAATTACATACGGATAAATATTATGTATATATGGGTACAATTGTTACGTCAAAATATAATTTATGGAAAGGTGGTCCATTCATAAAAGATTCATTTTAATGTGAAATTGCTTCTCGATTAGATATCGCATCCTATTCAAGTAATAGCACCAACGCCAACCAGACACTAATAAAAGCATAACATCCATTAATGAACCATAAGTTCTTACACGAAATACAAATACAACAACGAGTGCCTTTTAATTGATGATAAACTAGTAGACAGTTACTCCTGCATTTTCACCAATGCAACGGGATCTAATCTTCGTTGGTCAAGTCGATGTCTAATTTATATGCATCATCCATGCTCGCATTCCAATAAATCTGTGCTTCAGCTATCAAACCCTCTTCAGTACGCTCACTCGCAGCTTGCCGAAAATCAAATCGCTGTCGACGCATTGACATGCGATTAACCTCTTCACGAAAACGGTGCAATGCCATTTGCAGCTGTTGGGGAGTGTCAGTTGGCATGTTAATGGCCAACCGTTTAGGTATTGGAATATTTTTTGCCCGACAGTCTTCAATTAGAACATCGGCCTGCCTAATTTGATACGATAGCTCCGTGGACATTATATTAACTGTTCGCTTTGAGTAACGCATTTTCGGATCTAATGGGTAATAGAATTCGTCATCGATATGCCAATGACGACCCATTGATTTAAATATGTCACATACTCTATAAGTCATGATGGTGTATTCTCGAAGACCAAATTTCTGTTTTGTATTTATGTTTACCACTTATTTATAAAGTACGAATCCGCGTATAGAAATGGTATCGATGGATTGTCCAATGCGGGACATGGTGACGGACAGGGACACAAGATACACTAACAATTACATATCAACTCATTTGTGAGCACTCGTGAAGTACTTTAACACATGTAGTAAGGGACGTGACTCTGTTGATGGGATAACGCATATGGTAAGTGCCGTGACTCTGTGGATAGAACAACATAGGAAATTTGTGGCCAATATATACTAATGCTTTTAAGTTATTAAGTATAAAGTCACTTAATGGGACAACACTTGTGGTAAGGGACGTGACTCTTTTGATGGGACAACACACATATGGTCAGTCGTGTGACTCTGTGGATGGGACAACATAGAGTCACGCCAATATCTACTGAGTTTGTTTGTTTGTTTTTTTTTTTTTTTGTTGTTTTAAGGTCCACTGTCTAATGATTTCTCGCTTTATTTCTCTTGTTCTATCTATAAATATCCACGTATCTTACTTTTCATGAGAGAAAGAATGATGTATCGTTTCGAAGACAACTTTATTAAAATAAATTAACAATCATGCCATTTACTCGAATGTATGTCTACATAAATCATATCAAAACGTAAATCATAAATTATTAGTGTATATTTACAATACATTAACTACAACAATAACTATAATATCGCAAACCTAAATATTATGTATATAGGCAAAGATAGTAGCACACTTGCTCATATTTTGATGCTTTTAACTTAGTAAGTATAAAGCCACTTGACGGGACAACACTTACGAATTGAGCAATAGTACAATTATTTTTCCCTTTTAACAAAGCAATGTATCAATCTCAGTACAGATGAGAGTCGACATCGACTCGCTGATGATTTACTATACATATCAATGTACAAGCGTGGCACAAGTTGGTGGTCAGTTGATGTGACCAATCAGCACATGTGAAAGACTAAGTTCACTTGTGAGCCAGTTGGTGTGACCACTTAACGCATGTGAAGGAGTAAGTTAACTCGTGAAGTACGGTAACACAAAGCAATCTGCATGGTGACTCATTTGGTTGTGACAACACATATGTGGTCCCACATATGTAAGTACAGCATAGTAATTCTACCTTTAATATGCATTCTAAATAGGACAACCTACATTAATATTACTTATTTCAATGTATACAGAGTGGTCTATACCCATATCACCCATATTAGATTGTGAGGACATCACAAGCCAAATAGTAACGAAAATATGACCGGTTACGTCTTATTTTAATTTGTGTATTAGAATCACATCATGAAACGAATAGTAATGATATTATGACAAGTCACGTCATATTTTATTTTGTGTATTAGTATCCGAATCAATTGGGTCATCCCTCAATACTCCACCATCGTTCTTAAATCAACATAGCTTCCCTATGTTTTGGCAAGTTGAACACATCATGAGCTGCAGCAAACGGAGTCGGATGCAAAAGGGCAACCATTCGGAAGAACCGATTGATGCATACACCGACAAGAGTGGTGTTCAGTGGTTGGGGAAAATTAGGGACTTTGCGAACAAGCCAATTTTTACTTATGCCTCATTGGGAAAAGTTGCTCACATTATGATTGGCCGCGCAGTGGTTGGACAAAACACGGTTGCCCGACAACCCCCTTTATGGTTTTCCCGCTTTGAGGAGCAGTGTGAAATTGAGGTATACTGTCGCTATCATGGGTTGCCGGTACCCAAGGCATGTTCAACCGAATTACCAAGGAACACAATTTAAGATATCGAGATAGTCTGCTCACGACTTGAATGAGAAAATACACAGATGCAACGCCGAATAGACCGTTATCATGCTATCCAATGCGCTAAGCATAACCTGCCAAACCCATCAAGTGCTGTTAACAACATCATTAATGATACAAGTTTAATGTCTGATCGCGAGCTATCTGACTTCTCCGATGATGATGATCTAGATGACTTTGTAAACTACCTTCCAAATTACCTCAATCGTTGTTGTTAAACATTGAAGTGTGTGCGTATGTTTGTATGCCAAGTGTGGCAACTATATCGTATTTTATGAATGGAATAAAATCATATGTAACAAATGCATGGTATAGATAATATAAATTTTATAATCACTTAACGATTAAGGATTATGAAATTTTCTACACAACTAGTATAGGTTTAAAAAGCTCTATTGAGGCTCGCCTCAACGTGCGACTTAGGGCGAGGCGTTTCAAAAAAGCAGTAACACATAAAAAATTAAGTAAGGGCAACCATTAAGCACATTACTAACTAGTCAATGCATAGTCAAAGGTGTGCTCGATGCTCGATAAACATTAGCAAATCAGCCATACGCCTCAAGCAACCTTTTATTAAACTTGTTTACTTAATTAGTATTTTGTTATATTTTTATTTTTTGTTTGTTATTATTTAATTGGATTAAATACGTTTCACACATGCTTAATTTATTCATAAACATTTTAAAGCATACCATATATATTTGTAGAATTTTAGGCAAGACTTTTTTTCCCCCAACTTTATGTACAATATTTGTATAACGTGATCCATGATGCCATATGAACCTTTATCTTTAAATATCTATAATACTGTGATTTTAAATGTCGAAAAAATGCTTACATACTATTTAAATATGTGTGGTATTAGCTAACCTTCTAAATGCTAATACCCTGTCTTTTTTTCCTTCTTTTATTTTTTTTCCTCCTTATTGAAATGAAAATTACTAATTGAACTAATATCATAATACCATTGAACTATAGTTGGTTTACATTCAAATGAAATTAGCATGGAATGCTACCATAACCACCCAATGTTGCAAAGAATAATTTCTTGAGAAGTTATCTAATTCCTTATTATTTAACAAATTTCCCTACAGATATGAACGACCACAATACTAAATAAATTACTACTAAACCTAGCTCCAGCAGTAGCTTAAAACATGTGCCATTACGTAGATATATGCACAACCATACGCACACACAGACAATACATTGGACCCTTCTATTAGGGTAACTTCCTAAATAAAAGAGAATAACAGTTACAATAATGAATTAATCACTAGTGTTGGACGAAAATAAAAATAACAGTAACAATTACAATTAACATAGCTTCCATAATTGAAATTACGAATGTTTACAATGACAAACAAGAACCCGCATTCTAATAAACATTGCACGCTAGTCCTAGATGATACTAGCCCTTTGTGGACATCTTCGTCGATCATGCCCAAGCTGCTTATAGTTAGTACAATGATTTGTTCCTCGTTGCCTGGAGACATCCATCTCATTACAGATGCGGGTCGATTCTGGCCAACGCCTTTTGGGTGTTCGCAGTCGAGTACTCAAAGGGAGCAAGGTGCGTCCATTATACTTCGGCCAATAATCTAGGTGCTTAATGGGTTCAAACTTAGTGTCCCATACCTGCGTGTATACTTCCATTTTATACTAAGAAGCAACAAATGAGAACCAATTAGCTTAGATATTCGACGTCGCAGCAAACATGTGCTAACAAGGAATTTTAAATATTTCCAATTTGCCACATGTACAGCTTGGGATATTAATTTTAACTGTCTATCTATTGGTGCCAGCATTGTTATGGAACCTGGTGGTAACTTCGAACACCAGATTGTCCTTGTTAATATAAGGAAAGTGTCAACATATTGCACGTCAACTGTCACCCGAAAGATAAATAAATAAATAAAACGCACACACACAAAAGGAAAACATAACCAAAAGAAATTGAATACATTAAACAACTTATAAGTCATGGCAATCACCAGTCATATACGATCACTCGATGAGTCATGCCCCTTGATTGGTACAAGTCAAGTTTCTCTTGCACACATCGTGGAAAATGAAGACTCTTAGTTTGCATTTGTTATGCCTCAACTGCTTGATCAGCAAAGAACTTAATGAGGTGATAAAAAGTTAGCTAAACACATGCACTGATTGGCACTGAACGTGCACCCTTCATTAGACCGTTGAATGACTCAACGTCGTTGGTGGTCATGATACCCCAACGCCTGCCTCTATCATGTGCAATTGTCCATTTAGTTACGTCTTTTTTCATTAAGTCCGTAAATACTTTCTTATCCAGCTTGCGTATTTTTCACAGATCCGCATTCAACTTTCGCTTTTGGTGACATTTAGCGGCGGTATGCCAAATGAGATCCTTCAAGACTAGGTTGTTTGTGGCTTTATGGTAGTTCACACAAAAGTGTTGGATGCAATAGCGATGATGGTCACGAATCCCTTCACGAGGCTCTGTCCACACTCTCTTAACAGCATGTAGGATTTCGGCTGCACAGTCCGAAATTAGGGTCACATCTTCCCGTCCAAGAACAATATGCCTCTGCAGGTTTCTAAGGAACCATTTCCACGCATTACCGTTCTCCTCCCCAACAATAGCGAACACAAGTGGAAATACTTTATTATTAACCATCGTGCCAATTGCGATAAGGATTTTGCCAATGTATTTGTCGTATAGGTGTGTTCCATCAATGCATATCATAAGCCTACAATGCCTAAATCCATTAATGGTAGGCTCGAAGGCCCAGAACACAGATTCCATGAACTCTTCATTAGGATTTTGAGCGCGAATCGTCTTCTATACGACAATTGTTCCTGGATTAGAATCCTTTAAAGCAGACATAAACCTGGGCAGTTGTCGGTACGACTCATCCTAATCTCCAAACAACATCCTAATTGCCTTCATCCAGGCTGCCCATGCCTTCTTGTAATTGATCGTGTAGTTAAACTCCTTTTTTACCATGTCAACTATGGCCATTATTTTAACGTCTGGCTGTTCTTGCATTATGGAAGTAGATCGTATATCAGGCATGAAGTTCTAAAAATTACAACGAGTACATATAAAATTGAAATATAGATAATTGCAGCAACGCTTACCCTTACAAGGGACATGATATGCTTCGCGATGAGAGTTGAATCAAGATTTTTGTGGCCTGTACCCATTATAGTAAGAAGATAACTATGAGGACCATCATACTTCTTGATTAAAAAGCACCCATTTTTGTTGGCACTGGCATACAATCTCCATCTACAATCAGAAACACATTTGTATACCCAGATGGTAGGAGTTGATTTGACAACCTTGTAATGCTAAAGCTTATTGGTGTGGTACACCTTCACGGTATATATAAGGGTCTCCTTACCACAAAACAACATCCCAACTGTGAACTCCTTTATCTTTGGCATCCACACATCACCCCGGGGTATGATATCGACCCTCATTATGGAGTTATCCTCACTTGAATCAATGTCCATAAAGTAGGGGATGGGCTCATTTATTGGGTGACTGCCATCTAGAGATGGAATTTCCCCACCAGGGCTTCCACAATCTAAATCCCAATCCTTGTCATATGAATCATTTGAAGATGTACCATCTCCATAAGGGCTTCCACATGCTCGAACATCATCATCATCGTCCTCATCATACGGGGAAGGAATTTCCCCAGTCGGAGTCGGGCCACCATATAGGGTGTCATCATATGCTTCATCCATATTTTCATACCTTACGTGCTGATCATCTCCCCAATCGTGGTAATCGGGTTGATAACGTGTCTCTGTATAATTGGGTATGCACGGGTTAAACATTAGAATAAATGTGTGCCTAGGGGTTGACCCTGAATGAGTGCTGGGACCGGTGCCATCATTACTAGTCATATAAATGGGATTATGATATATATCATACCCATAGTGAGGCACATTGGATGTAAGTAGAGGAGGAACTAACATCGTTGGTTGAAAACTTGGGGTATGACTCTCTTGTGTCAACAACTATGTGAATGACCTAGGTTGTGGCAACGATAGTGGAGATGCATCCACTAAGGCCGTATCCATCACAATATATATATCCACATAACTGATAGGCAAGTAAGCTCGTCTAATGAATCGCAGAACACTATGCATAGTTCGGTCATCGATGATCGGCAATCTCCCGTATTTAATGCCCATTACTGTTACAGATGGCATTCTGTATATCAACTTCAATCTAACACTTCCCCCGTTTTCAACAAAGTGAGGGAGAAGCATATCAACTACCTCACCCAATGTTGACGTTCGAGGCACCACGTACATTACCTTAGGTTCATTGGGAAAATATATTATGCCATGAGTGGGGTCGTCCAATATATGTCCTCCCCAAAAGAATTAACACAGAACATCTTCATATTCATTTGCCATTCCTAACATTTGCAAATCAAACTCATCAAATATAGTGTTGAAGAATATGTGGTGTATGATGAATTACTTTCTACAAAACCACATAATTGCATTGCTTATTAGTTGGTTTGATAATTAACACATTATGCATATTAGGAACCCATTTATTTGCCAATAACCCTAAACCAGTTTTACAAACCAGGACCTAATGTTCATAAAATAACAAATCAAACGCCAAAAGGAAAACAAAAAACTTCAGCATCTGCATATGAGTATTTTTATGATGAATTGTTGTATAGTATACACAATCCAATGCATTATCCTAATTGCATAACATATCTTTATGTGAAAAGAACAATATAGGGGTTGTTTCCATTAACATAATAAGGCAATATGCATACAATTATGGTGTATCAATAGACCTAATAAGTACATTACCTATAGCTGTCGAGCTCGTTCACTCACCACTTTGAACTGTGCTAAATCCCAACTACAAATGCAAAGAATAAAAATAAAACGTTAGTTTACGGTAGGGGAGAATGCAATTAGATTCCCAAATGAAAAACAATGAAGGTATGCAACGCATGCTCAGCATGCATGACATGGACAATGTAGTATCCAGAGGGTTTGGTGGTCCTATCCCATTCAGGAATCGTATACCATTCAACTATTACGTGACTACACAAATTTGAAACTTCAATAAAAATTTCGGCAGCATTTTCCTAGAGTTCTCCAAGTACATAAGTTAGGAGGGTGACCATTACTCGGTCACCCCACTAACCTCGTACCCAAAGAATATTAAGGAAATGAATCGAAATTTTTATAAAAGTATCAAATCTATGAGTACGTAATAGATGAGGGATATACATTCCTAAACTGTCCAAATGGACAATTCAAGAATTGATACGTCTCGAAGGTGCCAACTACTACCATCAACACTTAGGATTCTGTTAGGAAACAAAGTGTTTACCAAATACCATCCTTGTGTTGTTATTGAGTCGTAGTTAGCACATTCAACTGGCGTATCATTCTTGAACGGGTATTCTAGGCAGCTATGTATGTGCACATACGATTGGTGCAGTGACGTAAACAGGTATGTGTCCACCCCCTTTGTTTTTCTCTGTTTTTTTTTCCTTTCCCCTTATTTTTAAAATTTTATCCTCTTTTATATTGTTTTGTTTTGATTAATTATGAGCTAAAACACAAATTGGGTTTATTGGAGGTTGTTTTTTGTTCCATTTCCCATATTGTTATTTTTTTAATATTAATTATGAGCTTTATTGATGACTTGGTTTGTTTGTTGGTGTCGGATTTTTTTTTAATAATTTTTTTTTGGGAACTTATTGATGTTTGGTGGGATTTGAACGTTTCCTTCTGTGTCTTTGTTGCTCATGTGTGACTTTTTGCTTGATTTCGATTTCAACTTATCTCAGTATCTCTTTGTGTTATTCCTTTTGCAATGTCTTGAATGATTTGTTTACTAACCTTTTTACCTTCTCCCTACTTTTGTAGTGTTTGTTTCATCAATCTGTGTAATCTGATGCGTTCCACACTTCTATGGTTAGTGCCCATGACAAACTTTTTTTAGGAATGAATTTTAGTGAATATATATGTGTCAGTTTATATTTTATCTATTCTTATACTATAATTTCGAGTTTTTGGTGAGGTTAGCAATTGTTGCGGTGGCAGCCCAATAACTCTTCCCTCCATAATTCTTCATTCTCCTTCACTTTGGGCCCACACAGCTGATGTCAGCATCTTACTCCCTCATGGCCTTCTCCCTTTCTCTCTCCAAACACCTCTTCCACTTCAATCTGCCGGTCCTTTCCTTTATTTGAGGCTCTCTTTCTTTCAAATTTCAAAATTTCATTTCCTCCCTCCTATTATGTGTTATCTCTTTTGAACACACAATCCTCACCGGAATTCTTTCATTCTATTATAAGCTGCGTCTCTTTCCACTGTTCCGCTATAGAAAAACACTGACATGTCCACTTATCTTTTTTTTCCCTGATTTTCTAATTTTTTTTATTTCCCTTTTGCTAAAAAGCCATGTATACCTTCACCGAGTTTGAAATCTGAGGAAAACCAAAAAGTAAAAGACAATTGATTGACGAAAGAGAAGAAGGGAGATAGAACGAGAGGGGGCTGAAGGAGGGAGTTTCAAATTTCAAACCTTCCTCTTCCATTTTTTTTCTCCAACTTTTCAGTTTTCACCATCTTCCTACCTTCTCCCCAACATGCTGTGTCTCGCCTGCCAAACTTCAAGAAGACGATGACAACGACTTTGCTTTGTATTTCCCAACCCAAATCCTAGCACGCCAAGGTGTGGAACTTACCCATTTTGTTTTTCATAGATTGTAGATGTTATGGAACTTGAGGGTACTAATGAAGGATTTTTGTATTATTGAACTATTTTTGGATTGCTATTTTTTATTATTTAAATTTTGCTTTGTGTTTTGACCACTAAAGTTCCAATCAGTCGTAGAAGGCGAGGTATGAATATTCTACATTTTGTCTTCCATATATTGTAAAAAGCAAATAATGGAGGGTTTTGTATAATGTTTTTGGATTAATTTTGAACCTTTATTTTAATTTTAATATGTAATTTTTTTCTAAAGTTTGGAGTTCTAGATTTAACTTTCCCCTTATTTTGTTTTTATGTAGCTAGAGTTTCAAGTTCTCTTCCTCTTCCCAGGAGAAAACACTGCTCGATTATACACTTTCGACAACACCTCCTCCAATTTCAATTGTTGAGAGTAAAGCTTCTGAGGCCAAGGTATTGAGTTTCTATATGTAGTGTACACATCTTTTTTTACTCCTCTTCTTCCAATACCAATTGAAGTACTTTCAAAATGTTAAGTTTAAAATGCCCAAAATTGATATCTGTATAGTGTTCTCAATTAGATTCTATTACTGGAATGATTTTTCAGGGGTATGATATTTTTCGTCCCATTCTAAAACCAATTAATTTTTTTCCTTGAAATATAATTAAAAAAGGGGAAATAGGAAGCTAGGTAGCAATGTGGAATTATTTACATTAAGAAATTCGAGTTATATTATTGGTAGGTTTTTTATATCTTTTATTTCTAATACTCTAATAGTTTACTTATTAGGGTTTATTATCTCAATGACTTGCTAACATTAATCTGGATTTTTCTTTATTTATCAAGATGTTATGCTACAAATAATAGTATAGTTATGTTGATGTAAGGTTTCATTTATTCCCATTCCCTTCAAAATGACAACTAATTTGACTCATATTCCCATTTCCAAAAAAAAAAAAAAAAAAAAAAAAATTTCTTTTAAAATCAACACCCATAGAATTCCTAAAAAGTTAATTTTGTTTAATCCAATACACCATGCAAATGTAGTTATGATAACAATCCTAAAAATTTAATTTCCTTCATCCTTTTTTCCCCCTGTTTTTATTATTGAGCTTGTGAAGGATTCCTTGTCATTCCTCGTACATTTCTTCTTTTCTACTAAAAGTCAGACCAACAGTCAAATCAACCGAACGCATTATCTACTAATTTTCAGTTGATATATTTCCAAATGCATAAAGTATGGAAAAAAAAACATATATTTCCAGTTGATGGGCTTCACAAAGAGAGAGAGAGGGGGTACCGACGCCCTAGATTTCGATTGGCATATAGATCGAAAAGGGCCTTACCTGTGCTCAAATGTGTGAACTAGATATCGTCGACGGCGAATGGAAACCCGACGATCCTTGGATCTAAGCCGAGATTGTCCTCGAGAGAACGTGACAGTGATAGAGTCAGCGGCTGATGACTGGTATTCGACATCGACGGCGGAGGATGGGGCTTCGTCTACGACGGAGGAAGGAGCTTCAATGTTGGTGGCGGAGGACGAAGCTTCGACGTCGGTGGCCTGGTAACTCAAATCGAGATCGAGATCGAGAGACAGAGAGAGTAAGAATGAGAACGAGAGAGAGAGAGAAAGAGAGGGAGAGTGTGAGAGTCCCACTAAGAGTGAGATTTAGATTAAGAGAGAGAGAGGGAGAGTGTGAGAGTTCGATTGAGAGTGAGATCGAGATCGAGAGAGAGAAAGTGTGAGAATGAGAGATAAAGAGAAAGAGGAAGAGTATGAGAGTGCGACTAGGAGTGGGTGGGTTTGACTAGGAGTGGGTGGGTTTTTTTATCACAGAAACTCGTGGTGCGCCCCCACGATTTTCGTTTTTATACTGTGTTTGTTTATACGGTGTATATTGGCTATATGAAATTTAACCACAATTTTGGGTATTTTTATACCGGGTTCCTTTGATAGTATAGTGGGAGTATAGTAAGGCTAAAGTTGTGGTGAGCCAACATGATTTTGCCAAAATCGTGTTGGCCCAACCCGAATTACAATAAAAGTGGAATTAAGTTTTGTTTCACTGTATATTTTGAATTAAGTTGACCAATGACCGTACAAATGGAAATGCCCCGATGGAGTTGATCTGTGTTCTTGCACTGATAAGATGAAATACCTTCGTTCTTTAAACATATTTTCAATAAGAAAAGAGGAGCTCCTTGATCTACACTGCTTGTCTTCTTCTCCTCAACTTCTTTAGTGATTATCCATGCGAAGACGTTTAGACAGGTTACCAGGTTGGATTTCTTCATTGCAAAACCTTTCTAGGCTAGCCTTATGTTGGTGTAGATTAAAAAGGGATCCACTTCAGACCTCGAAGCTTTGCCTAATCTAATGGAACTTTACTTTGGAGAAGCTTACAATGGAGATGTGATGCATAGTAGGGCAGGAGGGTTTCAGATACTTGAGCAATTTGAAGGATTAAAAATGGTGACAGTGGAAGAGGGTTCCATGCCTAATCTTTCTGAACTACATGTTCTACACTGTGGACGTCTAGAAAGGATGCCATCAGGCATTGAGTGTCTCACCAATCTCAAAGAGCTCCAGTTTTTTGATATGCCTGATGAGCTAAGGATAAGAGTATGTACACAAGGAGAGGATGGTTGGAAAGTTGCACACATCCTAAACATATTTTTCACCTATTGGATAGAAGGACGTTGGAATGTACATCATGTTTAAATGGTCCTCATCTCTTGCATTGCTAGGTCTCCAGGTTTTTACACAAGCAACTGATGAACTGAATATTGTTTTGGCATGACATGTGAATTTCCATCCTGTTATATATTTGGATCAAACTATAACACCCCTTATATGTCTAACATGCTATCGCTATGATTATCATCATAATTATCAACAAGTTCTCAAATTAAGTCTTCTACTATGACTATACCATTCAAGTCTTTCTAGAGCTTGAGGGATACATACATCAGAATCACTATATACATACATACAAATTGTTTCTTTCATTAATTCTACATAGCACTAACTATTTTTATTTTTTTTCTACAAAATTCAAGCTCCACAAAAAGTTCTTCCAGCTACTCGACCATCCTTTTATCCTAAAATGTTATTTAAAATAACATTATAAGCACTATGGCTTAGTGAGAACTAATCCCTTATCTTATGTATTCAATACAAGCTCAGTACTATAATCAATCAACATTTAATTTCATATTCATCTATTCCAAAGATATATCACATAAGCATATGAACAATTTTATCTCAATTCTCATACCTGCGCGGTTTCCTCAAATTGTGACCTGCAAAAGCTCATTTGCAATCCAACATACATAGGTCTCATACCAAATGTATTTTAGAATTCAGCCATAGCACATATATCTCATGCATATGTGTATATAGTTAATTGACCTCATGCCAATACTGTATAATAGTGCACTATCTATTGGGATGACTCAATCCCGGCCGTCTACCCATCGTCAGTCACAATTCAACATAATAAATCACAATGATTCTAAATAATAAATTAGCTCATTAGTTCATTTCAACATCATAAGTAACAACTAACTTTTCAAATAATAAATCAGCTTATGGATTTATTTCAACCAACATTAGTCTCAATAAATTTCTAATAATAAATTATGTTTATTGATTTATTTCTACCATCACAAGTCACCATAAACTTCTAATAATAAAGCATACTCGTTTAATTTTCAAATATCTATGTTTCATAACAAGATATAATTAACAAAATTCTTCATTCATATCATTAAGTAACCCTTTTACTTTCCAATATAATGATTTTCATTATTCGACATTCTAACTTTCTTAATTAATTTTGTTGTCTAAATTCTCGATTAAATTTTTATCATTCATGCAATCTATTCTTATAATATAATTAGGAGTTTTGCTAACATAAGCAAAGTGCTGATGTGTTTCTTTAATGAGTCTTCCCTCCAAAATGTATTCTTCTCATCATCTTTGGCCCCACATATGGCCCCACAAATGATGTCCGCAACTCCCTAATCTAATAATTTTTTTTTTCTTCCCTCCCCTCACGGTACAACCTTCCCTCTTCCTCTACTATTTCCCCATCCCTTCCTCTTTTTTTTTTTTTTTAAATTTTTTATTCACACATAATGTCAGCACTTCCTTCTTCTTCTTCTTTTTTTTTTTTTTTTTGGGTTCTCTAGTTCTCCTTCCCTTCCCCGTACCCATTCCCTCTCCTTCTACCTTTCCCCAACCTTTCCCCCATCCCTTCTTTTATTTTTTCCTTCTCATTCCTCTTCCCCGTACACCTTTCCTCTCCCTCTTCCTTCCCTTTCTTTGTTCTCCTCTTTCTCTCTCCTTATTTTCTCTTCTTCCTCCCTTCCCAAGATCCCCACCTTCCTTCTCCCTCTTCCACACAATGTCAGCAACTCTCTATTTTTTTTTTCTTCTCCATTCACCTTCCCTCTCCCTCTCCCTCTTCCTTCCCTTTCTTTGTTCTCCTATTTCTCTCTCCTTATTCTCTCATCTTCCTCACTTCCAAAGATCCCCACCTTCCTTCTCCCTCTTCCACACAATGTCAGCAACTCCTCTGTTTCTTTTTTTTTTCCTTCCCCGTACACCTTCCCTCTACCTCTTCCTTCCTTTTCTTCGGTCTCCTCTTTCTCTCTCCTTATTCTCTCCTCTTCCTTACTTCCCAAGATCCCCACCTTCCTTCTCCCTCTTCCACACAATGTCAGCGACTCCTCTGTTTTTTTTTTCTTCGTACACCTTCCCTCTCCCTCTTCCTTCCCTTTCTCTGTTCTCTTCTTTCTCTTTCCTTATTCTCTCCTCTTCCTCACTTCCCAATATACCCATATAGTACTTCCTTTTCTCTTTCCCTCTCCTATTTTTTCCCCTTTTCAAATTTCAAACATAAAATACATCTTCCACTTCAAATTTCCTCTTCTCCTTTGTCTTTCTTTTTCTCTTTCTCCCCTCCCCCACTTTTCATCCTTCACGCTGGCTCAGCTACTCTCTTAACCAACAATTTCAGCACCGAGAAGGATTTTGGTCAAATCTTCCATCTTTGTAATGGGCGGTTGCTGTGGTTTCTGATTTCGTTTATTGAGAAAGTCCACTTGCACAATTGAATAGGTTAGTCAAAATGTAGGTGGCAAAGTTCATATTTTTAAGAATTTTTTTTCCCTTTTCCTGGGTTTTGCATTTTGGCTCCATGGATACTGACTTATTATATGCTTTGTTTGCTTGAAATGTTGTTCCTTGGTTTTTTCATGTTATTTTGTTTTCAGTATAGAAGATGTAAATTATATAAAAATATTTTGAAGGGCTCAAACGTGAGAGTGCAGAATTATTCACTTCCTCTCTTCTACTATTTATAACTCATGATAGGCCTATCATCAGGCCGATAGTTAAATCACCTATTCAAGCCAATTATTGGTTTCAAACTCCTCCCTATTGAACCATCCAAGATTAAAAATGTTTCCCCCAATTGAGATGTATGAATCATTCGGCACAAATAGTAAAATGTCCCATTGACTCTCTACAAAGTCGAAATTGAAAGAAAGACATCATATTTTTCAGAATTTTTTTTCCCTTCTCTAGGTTTTGCATTTTGGCTCTATGGATGCTGACTTATTATATGCTCTGTTTGCTTGAAATGTTGTTCCTTGGTTTTTTCATGTTATTTTTTTTCAGTACAGAATATGTAAATTATATAAAAATATTCTTAAGGGCTCAAACGTGAGAATGCAGAATCATTCACTTCTTCTCTTCTACCATTTATAACTTATGATAGGCCTATCATCAGGCCGGTAGTTAAATCACCTATTCAAGCCAATTGTTGGTTTCAGACTCTTCCCTATTGAACCATCCAGGATTAAAAATGTTTCCCCCAATTGAGATGTATGAATCATTCGGCACAAACAATAATAGTAAAATGTCCCATTGACTCTCTACAAAGTCGAAATTGAAAGAAAGACATCCTCGATGTAGGTGTAGGGTCATTTCTATGGTTATTTTTTGTATCTTATGACATCGTTTCATGCGTATGGGCAGCATAGTTTGGGGGAATTTATGTACTCTATACTTGGTATTCAAAATTTTTATTTTTTCTTGCTTGTGAGCATTAATTACTTCATTCTACAGCTAATTTTAAGTGGACAATAAAAAAAAAAAATTTGGGCCAGGGTAGCACTTATAGTAGTTTATTCCTGTTTATTCCTGCCTGACGGTCTCTAGATGGAGGCTTGTGACTTACTACCTTGGAAATTTTATTCTGCCTATTCATCCCCTCTACAGGGTGTTTGTGTCTATGTACTTTGGTCACACTATATAAAAATATGTTCCCCCAGCCATCTATTTCCTAAATTTGGTAACACAGAATTTTTTATATTTTTTTATTGTATCTTGACTTTTCCGAACCGTATCAAAATTACATACCCCAGGATTCACCCCAAGACTCCACTGAATATAATTTACATGCAGATAGTTTTTAATCCTAAAATATTAAAACTGCTGTGCTAAAGAAAAAAAAAATTTTAAGAAAGAAAAAAATTTCATGAGTAGTGAGTGCTTTGGGAAGGTAAGAGTACCGTAAGAGGCTGCATTCAAGTATAGATCTTTGGTGCTTTGGTATGAATCCATGAAAACAAATTTTGCTCCTGGCAACTGGCCATTATTGAAACGCTCAACCAGTTTGCGAAGCCCTGTGTTAAAAATAAAATTTGGAGTTTTGGAATTAACTTACTCTGAATTTTATTATTACTTGGCTAGAGTTTTAAGCTCTCTTATTCAAAACTCTAGCCCACTCCCTTGCTTCTTATTCATGTAGGAGTAGCCACTTTGTAAACCATAGAAACTCCTCTATTTTGCTAATGAATAACTCATTTTCAGTGGTTTAAGTTGACAAGAATCATCCATTGATGAGCCAAAGTAGCTTCTCATAGTCCTAGAAGTTTCTAAGAAAAAAGCATGCTCATCCACTTCCTGTTTCAGTCCATTAATATACCTATCATGAATATACCTATGCCTTCAACAAATCATTATAAGATTAAAATAAAGAAAAACTACCCCCCCCAAAAAAAGAAAAAAAAAAGATAGTAGTACCAATAAGTTTTTGAAAAAATCTTTGTATGCACAAACCTATAATATGGGTCAGTGTAGGAATAAGAAGCTAAGTTCAAATGCAAATGGGTAGTGTTGTCTTGAGCTGAAAAGCCAATCCCCGACGGTCTTGAGGAAGATGAGTGAGGGTAATAGAAGGGATGGCGGAGATGGGTATTATTGTAGCAAGAATTTTGTTTGTTGACTTCTTTCTTAGTTTTTAATTTTTAATTTTTGCTTTTACTATATATTGTTTCTCTCGAATTCCCCATTTCTTTCTCTTTTTTCCCTGTTTTGTTTGGCCTAAACCTATGCTAAATCCTTTTGGGTCTTTTATTTTCTTATGAGTTATTCCCCCATTCTTTTTTTTTTTTTTCCTTTCTTTTCCTTTCCTGACATCTAAGTGCTATAATTCAACCAACATCTTTGTGGATAGTGATTTTTGATTTATTGGAGTGTCAATTTTAGGGATTTTATATATTCCCACTTACTTTAGGATTTAACAGATTCACATAGGGATTTTATATATTCCCACTTACTTTAGTTTTCATAATTAGCACTTTGGATAATCAAGTCTATTTACTATTTGTTCATCTTTTTTCATTACAGGGCTTGAAAAAAAAGAAAAAAATTACCTTATTCATTTTCAACTGATAACATATGCTTTGTTTGGCTTACTTTTGTTCATCATCCCACTTTTATGTTGATTATGTTAGTGTTTTCCCTTCAGTTTGTGCTACTTTAATTAGTAAATTCTTTTTAAATTACACCCCCACCCCCTTTTTTATGCAATTTTTATTTCCCCTAAATTTTCCTTCTTTATTTTTTATTTTTTTTTTCAACCAAAGTTTGGACTCATTCTTTTTTTTTTTTTTTTTTTCATGCTATGCTTCTTGGATACCCATATCCTAGATTTGACTTCTACGAAACTTTTGAAGGTAAACTGTTGAAGAGAATATAGTTGAAATTGTGTAACTTGGGTGTGGTATTGTTTTAATCTTACTTCTATTTTTTATTTCTTAATGAATGTTTTGGACGGCTTTTGGTCAATTTAATTTCCTGTGCTTTGTAGAGTTATTAGATAATGTTTTTGGATTGGTTTTGATTTTCTTAATTGTGATTGTTGGTATAAAATTTGGAGTTTTGGTTATTATTGTAGCAAGAAGGATGGTCATGGTGGTGGTTGTTGTGGGTATTAGTGGTTATCAATGAAAATGATAAAAGAGAACGAGAAGTGTGGTTAGAGGGAGTCACTGTTGCAAATAGGTCATTGGTTATTAACAAGATGGGTGGTAGTATTGATGGATTTGTTGTTGGTGAGGGAAGAGCTTTGAAGATAGTGGAGAGGAGTCCCTGCTTCTTTTGATGCTGAAGAGGAGATTAGATGGGATGGGCATGCTTGAAACCATGTATTTGAAAATAAGAGCTTAGTGTTCAAGCTCTTGCCACTGGGATGCAGTGAGGGAAAGAATAACAACAACTTTTGAATAAAAAAAGCTTCAGACTTCTGGGGGGTAGTGAGGGAAAGAAAGAAAGAAAGAGAGACAGTTCCTTTAGAGGGAAATATAGGGAGGTGGTGTGTTTAAGTAAACAAACAGAGGAACCTTTGCCGCTGCTGCTACTGTTACTGCAATGTTGTTGTTGCTGCTGCAATGCTACTACTGCTGCTGCAATGTTGCTGCCTCTGTGGCAGCACTTGTGTTAACATATTTGGGATTGAAATTTTTGTGATAATTGAGCCTCCATTGTGTTTCTTTCGATGTTGAGTTGGTTGATATCTAATTCCTTATATTTTTGGTGTTATTGACCTTAGATTTTGCTTTTGTTGAATTTACGATGCCTATTTTTGCTTTTACCTTCCATTTACTTGCTAAGAATTTAGATTTACAGCCTATCATCTTGTACTAATCTAAATATATATATATATAGATAGGTAATGTTATTTTTTGCTTTTAGTTGGGATCTTCATTTCGTTGGTGAATACTTAAATTGTAGTGTGCTCAATGGAGGGGAGTTCTTATCATGAGTAGCTTAGGATCATTGGTAGGAACCCATGAAGTATAGCTAAGCATTTTCATTGGTATTATGGAGTTTTAATAGCTAAGCATTTTCATTTGATGAATGCTGCAAATTTTCCCAACCTAACCAACTTTAATTTTTTGATTTCTATCAACATTTGATATTATCATCATTAGGAAGAACAACTGAATTATATTTTGAAGTTCATTTTCTAGGTGTCTCTTAGTTGGTATGGTCTATTTGATAGTTGCAACATATACGTAACTTGGTTTGTAATTTAGCACTGTTGGTGTTTCTCAAATTAAATATAATAAATAAAACATTTTCTAATCTCATTCATAAGGGATTTTGTTTTCTTTAACCCCTAATTAATTCAATTTTATTTCCCTTGACATTTTTTACTCAGCTCACATATGTATTGATTTTTTTTTAACTTTTCTTATTAGCCCAGGTTGTTTTTTGGACCCTGCATTTGATTGTTACGAAAATTTTGGAAGTTAAAAGAGTTGTGATCAATCAAAGAACTTCCTTTTTGGAATTCTGGTGTCAATATTTGTAAGAATTCCTATTCTCAATTTCACTATTGTTGAGTAATGTCTCTTCCTGTTAGTCTTTGTTTGTAAGCACTAAACAACATGGGTTTAAACTATTAGTTTGACCTTGATTCTTTGACAATTTGTGATCTAATTGATGAACTTTAATTTAATTGGCTCATTTTTCATTTTTTTCCCCCGTTTATTTTGAAACTTATATTTTATTGACATATCATGTGATTATAAAATCAAAATCTTATAGTTAGTTGTGTAGCTCTTGATTATTTGACAATTTGTGATCTAATTGATGAACTTTAATTGGCTCTATTTCAATTGATCTCTTATCTCTCACTCCCTCTCAACCCACACACCACACCTATACTCACCTCTCCTTGGTTTCAACCTTCACATTGCAAGGTCATCATAACACAACCTTGCTTGGGCATTTATTTGTTTACCTTTTTTTAAAAAAAAATTGTTAATATTTGGTTGGTTCTCTACACTTTCTCTTTTTACTTTGCATCTGCAGGATGGGAAGGAAAAGAGAAGATAGCAAAAAATATGAAAGAGTATCTTGGGTGTGGGCCAGTAAGTGAATTTTCTATTCTTTAATTTTCAATGTGAATAGTTGCCAATTATCTCTCATATTTGCATCCTCTGTTTTCAATTGGTAACATAAAAAATGATGAGCAACTATTATACTATTCTTCTCCATAAGTGAAAGTAATTTGAACAACTTTTGGAATTCAATTAATGAAAAAGAAAGTATTTATAAAGAAGCTTTGCAGTTGGGGTTGGTTGTTGTTTTGGGACGCAATTTGGTGTGGATGCTCTTCTTTGGATTTTCTTTTTGTGGTTGTACAATATCTTGACAAATAAGGGTTAAGGTGGCAGATAGTGTCATTCCAGGAATAGGAAAGAGATTGGAGTTGTATACTTTGGGGCTCTCAATCTGGGAATTGGGCAACTGTATCAGGTTGGATTTGGGAGAAATCTGGTGGATACGCTGTGTAGTGGACCAGTGATAGCCATGTTGGATTTCTTGTGGTCGTCTAATTGTAGTTTAGATGGATAGGCATCGTTGTGCTTTCTGTCCCTCTTTAACATGATAAAGAATGATAGTGGTGTCAAGTGTGTCAGCATGTGTATCTGCAATTGGTAGTTTCAATCATTTGGTGGAAGCTATCTTTTGCACCTAAAAAAAACATTATTTATGCTTTAGGCATTTAATTTAAACATTGTGATTGGTATGACAAATAATCATTAATTTTGTAGGCAATGGAAGAGTGGGACGAATTGTGATAGTTGCCACTGCAAAGCACCTTACACCTGTAGTTTTGGAGCTTAGAGGAAAATCTCCGGTTATTGTTGATTCAACCGTTATCTTAGAAGTAAAGTGCTCTTCCATTTTTATTTTTTTGTTCTTTTCACTTGCATAGCCTGAGTGATTGTGCCGTATCATTTTATTGGTTTATAATTCTGGCACCATGATTTCCATCTCTGCGCTTGCGTGCTGCGTGTTGATATAATTTTGTCTGTTTTTCCAAGGTTGTATTAGGAGGATAATTACAGGCAAGTGGGGATGCATTGACGAACAAGACTGCATTGCTCTTGATTACATTATAACGACAACAGATTTTGCTCCAAAGTTGGTAAGATTACATATGTATTATTTGTGATTCCCGTGCATCGCACGGGTTCATACTAGTGTTATATCAATTCTAATACTATAATTAAGAGTTTTGCTGACCTCATCAATGGGTGACGTGGCATGTTCATAGTTATTCCTCCAAAATCCCCTTCTCTCATCCACTTTGGACCCACACTGATAATGTCAATGTCCTTTTTTTTTTTTTTTCCTTCCTATATGTTCCTCTCCTCCACCCCTTCTTCTTCTTTTTCTCTTATACAACACTCCCTCCCCTTTTCTCTCTCCAAACACCTCTCACTCTCTCTATTTCAAATTTCAAACCCTTTTCCTCTTCCCTTCCCCGTATAGCACTCCCTCTCCCTTTCTCTCTCCAAATTTCAAATTTCAAATTTCAATCTCAACTTCTTTTTCTTTCTCTTGATCTCTCCAACTCCCATTTATCTCACACTCACACCATTCTCTAAACCTTACGCCACTCTCTAACCCTCCAATTTTCGTTCCTACATCCATGGAGAGAGGATTGAAGGCCTTCAAAGTACATGATTTTTCAGAGGCTGAATAAAGTTAGGGTTTTGCTGAACTTTTTGTGAATTTTTTGAAATTTTCTTTGTAGAAACCTTATTTTTTGGATCATAAAACTCAGTTTAGGAAAAGAAAAGCTGGAAATCACAACTTTGGGATACATTCGGGTTGAATGATTCGGCCAATATCAGTTTTTGTGAGCATTTTTTGAACCTTGAGATGACTTTCTGAAGAAGAGTTCTACTGCCCATCTACACTCAACGCTTCATTCTTTTGGCTTCCGAAACCCTAGAAATCAACTCATCTCAAGAGGTAATATCGATTTTTTCTCCTTATGTTTTTGGGATTTTGTTTTTGCTTTGAGAAAACTGAAACGTTTTCCAGCATTTCTGGTTTTGTTTTGGTTTTTGGTACTGTTACTTTGTGCTAGATCTTCCCCTTTTTGGTTGCACCATTTTCCCACTCTTTTCTTCTTCGTAATGCATTCTCTCTCTCTCTCTCTCTCTCTCTCTACATGAGGGTGTTGATTTTATCTTCAGATTTTGGAGAAGGAAAAGGGTTTTATCTTCAGATTTTGAGGGGTTTGTTTTTTGGTTTATATGCTTTGTTTGGTTGCTAAGAAACCAAAGGAAACTTAGAGAAGATGTGGGAATTGAAATTGAGAGCTGTGCCGTCGACACGGAAGCGCAGTTTGATGATCTATCATCCAAATTAAGCCATGAATCTCTATTTTTGGGCGGCCACTCATCGAAGAATTGATGGATAGTAGAAAATTTAGATGCCCTAATAGGATAAGAGAATCATTAGCTTAGAAAAATTCTCATTAGCACTGTGTTACCTCGATCATCTTTTTTCAAATTATTGATAGTTATCATCAGCAGATCCAAATAGAGGAATATTGTCCCCATCATCTTCTACTTTCCCCAACTCAACTTCCTCCACACAATCTTGATCGAAGAGTTCATACTGTGTTGCATCAAAAAGTTCATTTTTTGCAAAACATTTGAAATATTTGCTATCAGATCTCTCTATTTTTCCTTTAATTAGTCATATTTTCTCTATTTTTTTTCCTCTTTGTAAAACTAGGCTTTAATTTGTCATTTTCTTTACCTTTTTTCACTTTCTATTTCAGTTTCTTGGAATTCCTGTGTTGGTTTTTGATGTTTTAATTATCCGGTGAATAGATTTGGGTGGGTTAAGAGATATATTCTCCACTTGATGGCTCTAAACGCTGCCAACTTAAGGTTTCTGCTACTTCCATTTTGAGCAACCTTTGTTTCTTCCTTTTTCCTTATTTCAAATATTCTCATTTAATCAAATTGCATAATGGTTGTTGTTTTGAGAATTTCAAATTTTGAAATTTTCAGGTGTATTAAAGGGACAACGTTCATGAGAAGGTGAGAAAATGTGGGATTTTTCTTATAATATGTATTTTTTTTTCAAAGTTATAAATTAATTTTGAAGTAGATTGTAACTTCACTTGGAAGGAAACTAAAATTAGTTGTCTTAGATTCTAATGCTCTGTCTCTAACAATTTAATTATTTAGGTTTCTCATTGAATATGTTGCGTACATCGGGTGGGCTATATCAAGGGAATTCAATAAATGTTTTGATTTATTGACTTTATTGTTCTTATTACTTTCCCTTTCAATCTCTTGCCTTAATTGATTGCTTAACATTAATTTGGGTTTCTCTCTTCTTTCTTAGGAGTTACAAACAAAATCTGCCCTTCCTTATTAAGAGAGGTCAAGCAATTTTCCTACTCAATCTTGGTGTTTTTTATTGTTGTGAATGTCACTAATTACGTTGATATCCATTTCAATGGCTTCCTTCTTCCATTATTAATAAAAGAAGTGTGTATTATTGAAGGCTTTCTACTAAAAATGTTTTGGAATTTTAATTTGGGGATCAAGATTAGCTCAATTTGAGAATTCTATGTTTGATGCTTTTCTGGATATGGTTTTGGTGGTGTTGTTTATTGAGATTATGTTGATGGGTGTATTATATTTCAAAAAAATATCATATGTTTCAACTGAAATTTTTTCTCTGTTATTTAAAAGAAACAGGATGTTTTGGAATTTTATTATTATTATTATTATTATTATTTTATGGAATGTTTTTGGAAGGTTCTTGATTACGTATTTTAATTTCTTAAACTTTTCTTGTTGGGTATTATTGTGATAGCAAACTTTGCGAATCGTCTCTATAAATATGTCATGGGATTTGAGTATTTTCGTTTTAGTCATTTAATGTTGGATTCTTTGCCTTAATTGATGCAATTATAAGGATTCAAGTTAATATGATTTTTGTGTTGTAACATGTCATTTGTGGAATTGTGGGTTATAACAAGTTAACCTTTCAAAACATCTTAAACTGTTTCATGTTCATTTGTGCTATTTAAAATAGATTTATTTTTTAAACCAATAGTGAATTGGTTTATTTAAAAACCAAATAACAGTTGGAAATTATTCAAACAACCTCTGTATCTTTTACTAAAAGATTGTGGGATATTAATTTTGCTTAGCGAGACCAATACTGTATAATGGCTTTTTATTGCTTTTATAAGAACTTTAGATAAAATAATTGTTTGGTTCCCGCGCATTGCGCGGGTTTATACTAGTAGATATATATCAAAGACTACTTTACTCATAAATAAAATGAGAACCTCCCAATCCCATAAATACTAGATTTTTTAAAGGTGGTAGTGTAGGCCTTATCAGGAACTTGAGTTAGCTTCTGTGGCATGAATCTACGGGAGGGGTGTAGATTGTTGTACATCATAAAAAAAAAAGGATGGCATGTCCGTAGGGTTTGCAAAGCTGTGCAAGTTTTGGTTTTATTTTTGTAAGACTAATGTACTAATAATTTGCTATTAAATCTTTCAACTATGGCATAAATATGTTTTGATTTGAGAAAGAGACAAAGAGTGAAAGAGAGAGCCTCTTCTTTCAGCATTGAAAGTTTCACAAAACCTTCAAAGAACCTATGTATAATGAAGTTTCAAAGATAATTTTAAGCACTATGATTTGGGAAAGATAATTAAAAAAAAATAGTAATCATATCAAAAGAAGTAAAGGATTGAGTGATCAAAGTGCTTTCATCTTATGCAAAGGCACGATAAAATTATTAAATTTTAAAAATTATTATCATTATTGAAAAAAATAATTTAACTCAAAAAAATTCACATGCAACGCATGTGTGCACCAACTAGTATATATATATATATATATATATATGGTACTGTTAGAGAATAAGTTTAATTTTTGATGAATTTATAATCATAATGGGTACTATGATTAAAGAAAGAAAAAGAGAAAACAAGCAAGAAAGAAAAATCATTTGAAACCAAAAAACCCATAGTTCTAAGAAATCGTTCATTCAGTTGAACAAAACAAAATTAAAAAAAAAAAAATACAATACATACCTCAAAAGTTCCAACCGAAACCCAAAAAGGACGGACTCAAAATTATTTTCCATTGTAGGTGTATCTAAACAAAAATACATAGATTAGTGGAAAAAAAAAAAAAAAAACCCAGAAAAATCAGTGGAGAAAATGAAAATACAAAACAAAGAGAAAGGAGATGAGGTAGAGAGAGAGAGAGAATAGATTTGAAACGAAACAAAAAAAAAAAAAAAAACAAAAAAAAAAACAAACAAACAAATAAAGAAAAAACAAAAGAAAAAGAAATCAATGATAAAAAAGAAAGAAAAAAAAAAGAGAGAAATCTAAAAAACTGAAAGAGAACTAGAGAGAGAGAGAGAGGAGATGAGGTAGAGAGAGAGAATAGATCTGAGAAAAAAGAAAAGATAAATTAGTGAAAAAGAAGCGTGGGTACAAGAATCAAACAAGAGAAAATCAAAACCAAAAAAAAAAAAAAAAGAAACTAAGAGGAATAAACACATAAATCTGCTAAGAGATAACCCATAATTTGAGAGAGAGAGAAAGAGGAGAATTACACCATGATTTGAGAATAGATCTGACAGATCTGAGAGAATAGATCTGAGATGAGGAAGGGAGGCCGTTGATCTGCCAAGACCCCATACCCGACTCTCGTTGTATCTCAAATTGCTACCCCATAGTGTGCTAAGAACCCATTAGTTTCTCCCACCATTCGAGCCCTTTGCTATTCAAGAAACAAAAATCTGAAAAAATGAAGAGAGAGAGAGAGAGAGAGAGAGAGAGAGAGAGAGAGAATAGAAAGGAGAGGAGTGTGTGCGTGTGTGTGAGAAATTAGGTAGATAAAGAGACAGTGAGAGAAAGTTTGCATTGGTGTGTGAGAAATAGAGAGAGAGCAAAGAGATAAAGAGAGAGAACCTTTTTGAGGCCATTGACAGAGTGGTAAATAGTAGGGGTGCAACTTGGTTTAGGGAATTCCGAGGACCAGACCGTTCTGAGCAATTCGGTCCTGTCCGGGACGAGACAAACAGTGTTCGGTCTGGGACTTGGGACTTTTTTTAAAAACCGAATTTTTTCGGAATGGGACTTGGTTTAAGGGTGTTCAGAACCATCCCGTACTGAATTCCCAAACCAAATTCTCGGACCGAGTATCGGTGATGTATATATATACACTAGTATGAACCCGCACATCACAAATAAATATGAAGACAATAAATAGCCTAATGATTCAAAGTTTAGGCCAACATGTTTTTATGTATGGTTCAACTCTTTGCATCTCTACTTATAAAGCAGTGTGTGTTCATATTTCCATTAGTTGCCTTAGACAATTAGGGGTTGTTACTTATACCCAACTTCTTTATAGCTCCCCCAAAAAAGAAAAAAAAATAAAATGGGACAACCTAATTAATAGAAGATAAAATCTAGAAGAGTATAAATCAAATCAGGAAATTATTGGAAAAAATATTTAATTTTTTATTAAATATGTTGTCAAATACGCTTGAAAACCCACCAAATAAAACAACTGCTTATCTATAACAAACCAAGCACTCAAGATTCTCCTCTTATATGTCCGGGCAAAAGTGCTATGAACTTATTTTAATAACTAATACAAAAATGACTTTCTAGGATCCCATGATTACTCATTGCTTATTTACTCACTAACTGATTATTTAAAAAATTAGCAATAGAAAACTCATACTAAATAATTGCTTATCTAGTCACTATCTTCCTTCAAAAAGCAATAGAAAATCTATACTAAATAATTTATTTTTTAATATTACTCATGTCCTATAAATTTCATTTTATTTAAAAAATTAGTTCATAAGGAAGAAAGAGGGAGAAGGGAGAATAAGGAGAGAGAAATAGGAGAACAGAGAAAGGGAAGGAAGAGGGAGAGGGAAGGTGTATGGCGAAGGGAAAGGAAAAAATAAAAGAAGGGATAAGGGAAAGGTAGAGGGAGAAGGAAGGTGTATGGGGAAGGGGAAGGGGAACCAAAAAACAAAAAAGGGGAGGTGCTGACATTGTGTTTGAAAAAAAAAATGATGAAAAAAGAAAAAGGAAGTGGTGACGTTGTGTGTGGAGGGGGAGAAGTGGGGGAAGAAAAGAAAAGAAAGGAAAAAAAAAAAAAAACACAGAGAAGAAGGGATTGGGAAAAAGTAGAGGAAGTGGGAAGGTTGTATGGTAAGGGGAGGGAAGAAAAAAATATTATTAGAGGAATTAGTAATAGCTGACATCATTTGTGGGGCAAAGATAAGGAGAGGAATGGATTTTGGAGGGAAGGTTTATTAGAGAGGCACATCATCAAAAGATGAGGTTAGCAAAACAACTCTTAATTATAGAATAGAATAGATATCTAATATATAATATATATTATTTCGGAATATTTCCGTTTTGTTATTACAGTATTACTTAACAAAAAAATATAATATATATATGTATTTATGACTTTATGATTTTATGTAACCCATTTTGTGGAAGAGCAGGTATATGTAAATCCTTGATGGTCAAGTGCAAATGTGCAATGAAGTAACCCATTTTTGTGGCTAATCAAGCTGACAATATTTGATTGGATGTAGTTATTTTTAATTTTTTACTCAGAGAAAACAACCTAATAAATATCGAGAACCAGACCATTCTGGACCGGTATTTTTCGAGACGGTACAGGACGGGACAATATACAATTCGGTTCCGTTCCGTTCTGTTCCGGTACCAATTTTCAAATCTCGAATTACTTCGGGACAGTCCAGAAATAGATCATCCCGTACTGAGTTGCACCCCTAGTAAATAGAGGCTATGCATTTGAGTGCTACAGAATGATGTTAAAAAGAACCCAAAAAATGGCAAGAATAAATAAAATAAAATAAAAAAGAAGGTGTGGTGGGGGGGGGGGGGGGGGGTTTGTACGTCAGTTAAAACAAAGAATTCAGGTGTGAAAGAAGAAACCTATGCTAATGTTACCTCAACAAAAGAAGAAATCCCATATATTAAAATAAGAATATAAAACATCCTGACTTCTTACATTAGAAGCAATTGATGGAAGCATAGATCTGTCACCTAAGGAAACTTATTAAGACTTTATTCAAATTAGGATATAAAACATCCAGACTTCTAACACTAAAAAGCAACTGATGGAAGTGTAGATCGGTCACAGTGTCACCTAAGGAAACTTATGAAGGACCATGGGATGATAATTATGTAGAGAAATTGATAGGACACGTATCAAATGAAGCATTAAGAGAACATGATAATAAACATGATAATTTGACCTTTTTTAATAATATATTTTTTATGGGTTCTTAAACATGATAATATTTTTTTAAGTACAATATCCATGTTTGGAATTTAACCCTTTATAAAATTTTATTGTGAGCTATCGCAGATATTAATGGAGTAGGCAGTGATCTTACCCATGTTGCAAGAGATTAGTCAGACCAAAGGTTAACATGTATGTTAATTTTTAAAGCATTCACGTGCAACGCATGAACTATGACTAAAAAAAAAAAAATGAATAAAATATAAAAGAAGGACTAAAATGACAAAGAAAGTTTTTATTTGGCATTTTATTTGAAATAATATATATGGAAATATATGTTAACATGTTTGTGGAGGTCTTGGTTTAGATTTTTGTATTTAATAATAGTCTTTTATTTTTGCAGTGTTTGCAACGGTTGTTCATAATATATATTGAGGTATGTTAAATATTTCACATCATTTTATATTAAAATAGTATTATCTATCAATTGAATTTTATTCTTTTAAACGCATATTGTTACATAAGATTGATAATTCTTTTAAATGTATATTGTTACATAAGATCGATGATGCAATATAGAATTAATGCAATATATGACTATTATGTTTTGCCTATTTTTTTTACTTTTTGTCTTCATATTTCTATCTGAAAATGAATTGAATTTTTGAATTATATTCCAAAAGTTGTTCAAAGTATCGAGGTACGTTATTTCTTCCAAAAGTTATTTCCCTTTTAAATATAGGAAAATAAATATAGGAATAGACCTTTTTTAAAGTAGTGTTATTTGTTGCAGCTGTAGTTTAGTGAGGTTGTGTATTATTTTGCAGAGCCGTTGCTGCTTGAAAGGGTAAAGATTCCCATAAGATATCGATGTTTAGAAACCATTTCGCCAAAATCGAAGAATTGCACAACCTTTAGTGGGTCAAGCGGAGTCTCTAATTCGGAAGAAAAATTGTCTGAAGGTTCAATTATTATTGCCAAAAACAATTTATTTTCTTTTATTATTAGGATATTGTATTATTTTACGATACTTGTAAGGTTATTCTATATCGATACATTTGGGTTTCTTTATCAGGTTTTATGTAGTCAGAAGAATGAAATTTATGAGTTGGAGTCCAGGTATGTTATCCTCTCACGATTTTGTCCTTGTATTCTTTATGAGGTCAATCTATATATGTGTGTGTGCGCGCCCGCATGTGAGTGTAATTGTATACTTTGTTTATGATTCCTATTGCTTCCATTTTCTTTCAAGGTGTATGGATGAGATATACGATGCTTTGGCTGAACGTCTTCTTTCTTTCAATCTTGAACTTTTTCACTAGTGCTTTTCGGTGCGTTTCTAGTGGTGGGGACCCCAGCTTCGGATGCTGGAGATGCTGAAACAGCGAAACTAGAGATGATGAGGTGATTCTTTCACATTTGTCTGCACCCGAAAAGCAGTGACAAGTTTGCTTTTTCCACAATTCCACTCACCCTTTTTCCGTTGGACTCAAATTTTAGCAGAAGTAGACCTGGGATAGCCCTTGTTAAAAATTAAAAAAAACTAGGTAAGCTTAGTCTCGAATACAATTATTTTCTAGTTTCATTCGAGTAAGTGCAAATAGAGTAAGAGTCGACCTTAATTCACCTATAGGCAACCAAATTAAAATTGCCATCCATCTCTTCACAACACCCCCCATGTGAGGTGTTAGTGACTTTATGCAAAGGTTTGCACTGAGAAAACACAGAATCATCCTAGTGGAGCCTCCACTGTGGACTGCAGAAGTTCAATGAACTTCTTTCTTGCTCCATGAATTGACTGAAGCAAATTCTCCCTTTATTCTAGTATTTATCCCGTCATTCAATCAAAATTGCTTTACTTCGCCAAAGTGCTTGTTTTTTCACCATGCCCTTGTGACAAACTCTTTTAATTGTTTGTTAGTAAGATGGTTTTGATTTTATTCCTTTTAAAATATAGTCAGTTGAAAATGTCGTCCAAAGCAGATTAGTGAAGTGGGTGGGTGTTGTTTTCCATGTCAGACTTCAAATTCTATAGGGACATTCGTGTTCATCGGACTTATGCGGAATTAATTTGGAAAAGAGATGCCTATTTCCACACTTCTTTTGATTGCATCCGAACCCTTCTATGCCTATTTTTCACATCTCATTTTTACTCATAGAGGGGTGAAAATGTAATCAAAAGGGGTGTGAAAATAACCTATATCTCCATTTGGAAAAATACTTGGCTCCTTATAACAGAGGAAGAATCGTTCGTTACCACCACTCATATTTTGCCATATATCATAATTAATTTATATAAATTAAAAAATTAGACACATGGACATGGACATAAAGGCATGCATTTATGTCATAGATACATAGACACAGATATACGAACACATCTATAATCACATAAACATAGAGATGCTTGTATACAATTCTCGTTACTGTTTTTAAACATGCGATGAAAAATGACTAGAGAAAAGGAAAAGATCTTCCTTAGTTATAAATCATCGTTTAGTCAAGTATTATCCTAAGAATTATTTATAAAAAAATATAAATAAATAAATAAGGTGCAATCTTAGTCTGAGTTTGATGCAATATTTAGTGCATGACATGGCAGCAAGCTGCAATCCTCAATGTGCTCATAAAGTTGTGGACCAATTTGAGCACCATGTTTTCCGCCATCATTTCAACCCATCCAAAAAGAGTTTGGAAACAAATAATACACGAACCAATATTTGTTTCCTTTCACACCAAGCACTACAGTCTTGGCCCTTTTTTAAAATGTTGAACTAATGTGCTCTGTTTTTTTTGTTGACTTTTCTAATCTTGCTTAAGTTAAACTAATGTGAATTAGCTTTGTAAGCTAGTTTTATGATGTGGCTTAGTTGTGTCTAGGTGTTAGGCTGTTATTGGATGTTAGAAGTATATATATATATACTTTGTACATGTGCTGAATATGTGAACGAAAAAATCCAGACGTCTAGAACCCTCTTCAAGCTCCCTGTTCTTCCTCCTCTGTTTTTCTACCTCTCTCTTTAAAAAATCTGATCTGTTTGTTTATTATTCAAGTGTTGTTGGTGTTAAAACTTGGATATTAGCTGTAGAATAGCCAAAAGAAATTGGTACCAGAGCTTGGTTCAAAGGAGACAGCTGTGTGAGAAGAAACAAAGAAGGAAGGTGACTCTTGTTGCAGAAAAACTCCATGGCCAGCACCAGCAGTTCAAGTTTGAACATCCAACAACCCTCTATTCCATTATTTAATGGTGAGAACAATGATATTTGGTGTATCAAGATGAGAACTCTATTTATTTCACAAGATGTTTGGGATTTGGTGGAAAAGGGGTATGCCGAGCCCGATCCGGATGCCACGTTAACAAATGCTCAAAGAGAGAAATTGAATGAGTTGAGAAGGAAGGATGCAAAAGGTCTTCTCTTTATTCAACAAGGAGTTGAAAACTCTATTTTTCCAAAAATCATGGGAGCAACCAAAGCCAAAGAAGCATGGAACATCCTCCGAGAAGAATTTCAAGGAAATCTGAAGGTAAGGGCTGTTAAACTTCAAACTCTAAGAAAAGAGTTAGAAAATATGAAAATGAAGGAGAATGAAACACTTCAAGAGTATTCCACCAGATTCTTGGATGTTGTAAATCAAATGAAATCATATGGGGAAGAAATTCCTGATAAAAGAATTATTGAGAAGATTTTAATTAGTTTACCAGAAAAATTTGATACTGTGGTGGCTGTGATTGAACAAACCCAAAATATTTCTGAATTAAGTGTTCGAGAGGTGATGGCCTCTTTGAAATCATATGAGCAAAGATTGATGCTACGTTCTGAGAAGTCTATTGAGAGTGCATTTCAATCTAAGCTTAATGTTAGCCCCAAAAATGTTGAAAAGAAGCCATCAAGTGATGAACAAAATCAAGGGGAGTCATCTAGAGTTGGAAGACAAGGAAGAGGAAGAGGTAGAGGAAGAAATGCAAGGGGAAGAGGTAGAACCAGCTATGACAGGAAATCTAATGATGAAGGGTCTTCACAAAAATGTAGTATTTGCAAAAGGAATAGCCATGTTGAAAAAGACTGTTGGTTCAAGGGAAAGCCTCAATGTTTTAATTGTAAAAAATTTAGGCATCTTCAAAAGGATTGCCGATTCAAAAACAATCAACAAGCAAATTTTTCTGAAGAAAAAGAAAGTGATACAAATATGTTTTTTGCTTGTCAAACGGCATGCGAACAAAAGAATGATGTTTGGTATCTTGAAAGCGGTTGTAGCAATCACATGACGGGTAATAAAAATATTTTTGTGAACATGGATGCATCCTTTAACTCCCAAGTAAGGTTGGGAAATGGCGCTTTGGTAGAAGCAAAAGGCAAAGGCACAATTGCTATTCAAACAAAGAAGGGTGCAAAATATATTCGGGATGTCTTACTAGTACCAGACCTGGAGCAAAACTTGTTAAGTGTTGGGCAACTTGTTGAGCATGGATACTCTATCCATTTTGATGATAATTCGTGCAAAATTTATGATAAAGGAGAAAATGGGCAAATGATGGCAAAAATAAATATGGAGAAAAACAGAAGCTTTGCTCTCACATTTAAATATATGAATGATGTTGCTTTGAAGGCAAGTATTTGTGATGAATCTTGGTTGTGGCATAAAAGACTTGGGCATTTGAACTTTCATAGCCTCAAGTTACTTCATCAGAAAAATATGGCAGAAGGGCTGCCGTCTATTGAAGAAATTCATGATGTTTGTGAAGGATGTGTTCTTGGAAAGCTTCATCGACAATCTTTCCCAAAAGGAGTTGCATGGAGAGCAAAAGAAGTGCTGGAGTTAGTTCACACAGATGTTTGTGGGCCTATGACAAACCTTTCCCATGGTAATAACAGGTACTTTATTATCTTTGTTGATGATTTTACTAGAATGACATGGGTGTATTTTATAAGGGAAAGATCTGAAGTTTTCTCAATCTTCAAGAAGTTTAAAAATTTTGTTGAAAAGCAAAGTGGCCATTACATAAAAATTTTAAGAAGTGACAGAGAAAAAGAATACAACTCAAAGGAGTTTGATAAATTTTGTGAAGATGAAGGAGTTGAAAGACAATTAATAGTTGGCTATACTCCACAACAAAATGGCATATCCGAAAGGAAGAATCAAATGGTGATAGAAATGGCAAAGTCAATGCTACATGAAAAAGGGCTGCCTCAAACTTTCTGGGCTGAAGCTGTATACACTGCAGTGTATTTAATAAATAGGAGTCCTACTAAAGCCGTTTGGAATCAAACTCCCATAGAAGCATGGAGTGGAAGAAAACCATCTGTGAGGCATCTTAAAGTATTTGGATGTATTTGTTATGCTCAAATTCCAAAAGAGAGGAGACACAAGTTAGATGAAACAAGTGAAAGATGCATTTTTGTTGGCTATAGCTCAAAATCAAAGGGCTACAAGCTATTCAGTTTGAAAAAGAACAAGGTGATCATTAGCCGAGATGTGGTATTTGATGAAAAAGCTTCATGGAATTGGGAAGAAGGCAAAGTTGAGAAAGGAGCAACTCTTGTTGAAGAAGAGCAACAAAAATCTGCTCATAAAGATGAAAATGATGAAGAAACATCCCAACTTTCTCCAAGGTCAGATTCATTATCCCCCTCAAGTGATTCTCCAAGTCGATCCACGTCATCATCGACCTCAACTCCAAAAAAATGAGGATTTTGAATGATGTCTATGGTAGTTGCAATTTTTGTGTAATTGAGCCAAGTTCTTTTGAAGAAGCAATGAAAGAAGAAGCTTGGAGAAAAGTTATGGAAGATGAAATTGAAGTTATTGAGAAGAATGATACTTGGGAATTGGTGAACAAACCACAAAACAAAGAGATTATTGGTGTGAAGTGGATTTACAAGGTGAAATTAAATTCAGATGGTTCAATTCAAAGAAACAAAGCAAGACTAGTTGCAAAAGGATATTCACAACAGCCCGGTGTTGACTTCCATGAAACATTTGCTCCTGTTGCTCGGTTGGATACAATAAGAGCTCTCATTGCCATGGCAGCCCAAAAAGGTTGGTCGTTATACCAACTTGATGTTAAATCAGCCTTCTTGAATGGGGAATTGGAAGAAGAAATCTATGTTGAACAACCACAAGGTTTTGTGATCAAAGGAAAAGAAGAGAAGTTATATAAGCTGAAAAAGGCCTTGTATGGGCTAAAACAAGCTCCTCGAGCATGGTATAGTCAAATTGATGGCTACTTCAATGAAAAAGGATTCAAAAGGAGTAAGAGTGAGTTTACTTTGTATGTGAAAGCTCAAGGTAAGTCCAACATTTTAATTGTTGCATTGTATGTTGATGATTTGGTGTTTACCGGTAACAATGAGAAAACTATAGAAGAATTTAAAAAAGATATGATGAAGAAGTATGAAATGAGTGACATGGGCTTGCTGCATCATTTCCTTGGGATTGAAATCTATCAAGAAGAAGATGGTGTTTTTATTTCTCAAAAGAAGTATGCTGAAAATATTCTAAAAAAATTTGGAATGTTTGGTTGTAAACCTATGACAACTCCTCTTGTTGTTAATGAAAAGTTGATGAAAGAAGATGGAAGAAAGAAGGTGGATGCAACTTTATATAGAAGTTTGGTTGGGAACTTGCTTTATCTCACTGCCACAAGACCTGATGTTATGTTTGCAGCAAGTTTGCTATCAAGGTTCATGAATAATCCCAGCCATATTCATCTTGGTGCAGCAAAAAGAGTCTTGAGATACCTACAAGGTACTAGTAACTTTGGCATCAAATATTGCAATACTTCTCAGCTGAAATTGGTTGGTTATTGTGATAGTGATTGGGGAGGTTGTGTTGATGATATGAAAAGCACCTCAGGTTATGCATTTACTTTTGGCTTCGGAGTATTCTCTTGGGCATCAAAGAAACAACAATCAGTTGCTCAATCTTCAGCTGAATCTGAATATATTTCAGCTTCATTAGCAACTTCACAAGCCATTTGGTTGAGAAGGATATTGGAAGATGTTGGAGAAAAGCAAAAAGAAGGGACAGAGGATCTTTTGCGACAACAAATCAGCAATAGCAATGGCAAAGAACCCAGTTTATCACAGTCGCACAAGACATATTGCTATCAAATATCATTTCATCAGAGAAGCTATTAAAGATGAAGAAATTCAGCTCAAGTATTGCAAGTCAGAAGAGCAGCTAGCTGACATTTTTACAAAGACACTTTCAAAAGAAAAGTTTTAGCATTTCAGAGAATTAATGGGAGTGCAAGCTCAGCACATTAAGGGGGAGAAATGTTGAACTAATGTGCCCTGTTTTTTTGTTGACTTTTCTAATCTTGCTTAAGTTAAACTGATGTGAATTAGCTTTGTAAGCTAGTTTTATGATGTGGCTTAGTTGTGTCCAGGTGTTAGGCTTTTATTGGATGTTAGAAGTATATATATATATACTTTGTACATGTGCTGAATATGTGAACAAAAAAATCCAGACGTCTAGAACCCTCTTCAAGCTCCCTGTTCTTCCTCCTCTGTTTTTCTATTTCTCTCTTTAAAAAATCTGATCTGTGTGTTTATTATTCAAGTGTTATTGGTGTTAAAACTTGGATATTAGCTATAGAATAGCCAACATAAAACAACCATATTCCTCTGTAAGGTGCACGAAGTACAACATTGGCACCGCCACAGATGCAGTTGCTTAACTTTGGAATATCCTCCAGGGACTATAATTGTCTGGGAAGAAGGGATTTTGGAAGGTGGCTGTTGGCCCAAATTACCCTGATGTTATCAACCCGTTTTGCAGGTTCTCTTCTGGCTTTTTATAATCTGCATAGCAGTCTAATTGCAGGATATTGCGAGCTTTAACACAAAATACATGTAGTGTCAATATTTGTGCAGATTGGCTTGTCATGAATAGCCCTAGCCTTCCGTGGAGACCCTTTGTTCTGCAGGATCCTACCCACGATTTTGATCAGTTTATTGTACAGAGATCTCACTCATATGGGACACAATGCCCAGGGCACGTAATGTGTAACCTAAACTTCAGCGTCTTTTCATGATTCAAACACAAGAAAGGGAAAAAAAATTGAAAAAAATATATTTGATTCAAAATCATATGATTAGCCTTAATGCTTCATAACAATGAACTCCTGTGCAAGGATCAAACATCTATATTTAGGGCCAGGGGCTTTGCTCCTCTGACTTGTGACCACCAATAATGCATTGTGTTTTGATTGATTGAATTGAAAGCCTAACTCAAACTCGCCCTGCCAACCGGTCATATTAAAAAGATTGGGTAAAAAATAAATATTAGAAAATTCCCCCCAAGTTCTAATAATATATATTACCGACCTTCGCTGCAGTTTCTAAACCATCATTGACCTCTTCGGTTTATGTTGTCCGGATCATTAGATTTTGATAGGACCTGTGTTTTAAACCAAAGTCAAGTCTGGATAGCCTTGCATTTAGTCCCAGGGAAGCATAAAACTCTCCAATTGGGGTGAATTGTAGAAGTCCATCTTTTGTAGATTTGAGATTGGAGAATGAATAGATGCAAGAATCTTAATAGCTTTGGTTTGTTATCAGTCCACTATTGGGAGATTTCGCAGCTGCTGAGGCAGTTTACTTTCTTGTTTGTATCATTACTTCCCCCCCCCCCCCCCCCCCCCCTTTTTTTTTTTTTGTCATTCTGGTAGCTGCTAGTACTATTGGATATATCAGAACTTACATGATTGAGATTGTGTGTTTCTGATCATGCATTTTAATTTACAATATCAGGTTTGTGTTGAGAGACTTTGGTTTAGATGTTGAGAGATGCGAGTTCGAATCTGCACGTTAACTACGCTTGTCAAGGTAGCTTCATGGGTTTTTTTTTTTAATTTTTTGGAGAAAATACCTCCATTATGTTATTAAAAGAAGGAAGAAAAGGAAAAAACAGGTCATGTCATTATATTATCCAGTTAAGAAGATAGAAATTCACACGTCATTATATTATCCAGTTAAGAAGATAGAAATTCACATGTCATTCTAAATACAATGCTCAGCTACTTGTATGAACAATGGGGAGCGGGCAAACCCATGATTTTATTGGCATTGCAAGAGATGACTGACCTTTAAACATGGAAATTCAAATGTCATGCCAAAATAATATTCAGCTGCTCTTATAACCACCAGAGAAAATGCCAACCCACGTCTTCATTGGCAATGCAAGAGATGAGGAACCTTTAAACACGATGTATATCCCAACCTCCTCCTTTCCAATAGGAGAAGAATATATTTGGGATGTGAGCAACTTTCCAGCGTTCCTCTCCTTGTGTACATACTCTCATCCTCAGCTCATCAGGCATATCTGAAAAATAAACCTCTTTGAGATTGGTGAGATGCTCAATGCCTGATGGCACCCTTTCTAGACGTCCACAGCGTAGAATCGCCAGCTGAGAAAGATTAGTCATGCCATCCTCTTCCACTCTCAGCATCTTTAATCCCTTAAACTCATCAAGTGATAAGAATTTAAGTTTCTGAAACCCTCCTGCCCTACAACGCATCACCTCCCCATCGTAAGCATCCCCAAGGTTAAGCTCCCTTAGATTAGGCAAAGCTTCGAGGGCCTCAAGTGGATCCTTTTTTAATCTACACCAACGTAAGCATAGCCTACAAAGGTTTTGCGATGAAGAAATCCAATTTGGTAACTTGTCTAAACGTCCACGCAGGCATAACCGTTGGAGTAACTGATGGGAATAAGACAGGTAGTCTAGATCAATGAGCTCCTCCTTTGCTATTGAAATCACGTATAAAGAATGAAGGTATTTCATCTTCTCAATGGAAAGGCAAAGATGAACCCCATCCTCTCTTCTCAGCTTATTGATGCGCAATGTCCTCAACTGACTCAACCTTCCTAGCTCTCTTATGAAGCCTCTGTCGTGGTCTGCCTCCACCCAAAGCAGCTTCTGTAAGTTTACTAAACTACCGATTCCCATCGGTGCTTTAAATCCTTGTACTGAATCAAAATGGCGATATTGTTTTGCTTTATATTGACAAACAAGAAGATGCTGTAGCTTTTGGAGCTTGAGAATCCCATTTGGTAATTCAGATACGTAGGCATGTTTGAGATCCAGAATCTCCAAGTTCACAAGCTTGTCAATAGATTTTGGAAGCACCTTAACCTTTGTTCTCCTCAAGCTTAGGTACCTCAAATGGAATAGATTGACAATCTCATTTGGAAAAGTCTCCAATAATGCACCCTTTAAATCTAGTACTCTCAAGACCCTAAAGCCGCCAAAGAATGCTAGACTAGATGAGTTGGAGAATTTGTCCACTCCAAATACAAGGAGAGACCGAAGGTGCGATAGCCTCTTATTGTTTGGTGGTAAGCTTTTACTGTCATTATGGATTGACAAGCGTCGAACTTTCTCATGCAGCTCTTCCTGTAATTCACAAACAATCACTCCGAAGTTTTGATCCCTCAACTTTGAAAGAATGATTTCACGCAGAAGATCGTGAATTCGGCATCTTCTGATCCTTCCATCTCTCGCTCTGTTCCCCACTTGAATTAAGCTCCTATTTATTAAATCACAGAGGTAACTTTGTGCAACCTCTTCTAGGGTTTTTCTTTCCTTTTTTTCCACAAATCCTTCGGCAATCCATAGTCGAATCAGTTTATTAGACTTAATCATATAGTCCTCGGGAAATAAGCCTATATACAAGAAACATGATTTGAGATAACAAGGAAGATCATCGTAGCTGAGAGACAATATTTTGAGGCAGTCATCTGTTTCCAAGACTGCACCAAGGCTGCGATGAACAATCTCCCATTCATCTATTTTGTTTTTGTCTTTTGTTGACAAAAGACCACCGATTGTAACAATTGCAAGAGGCAATCCTTCACATCTTTGCAAGATACTTTGCGAAATGTCCTTCAAATGTTGGGGACAAACAGCCTCTCTAAATGCCTTCCTGCAAAACAGAGTCCAAGACTCTTCTGGGGGCAATGGGTGAAGATTACAGATATTATTATCTGAGGAGGCAAAAGATGCTACGTTGGAGAAACGTGTGGTTATCATTATACGACTGCCATTTTTGCCATCAGGCAGAGCATATTTGATAGCTTCCCATGCATGTATGCTCCATATATCGTCCAAAACAATCACATACCTCTTTTGTTGCAGAAATTCATTGATAAACACCTTCAGCTCGATGTCTTCCATGGTGTCCATATCATGCGGTACTGGTATACGCATTTCACCAAAGAGCTTCCGAATAATCTCCTTTAAATGATTGTTGATGTTGGAGAATTGTGAAATATTGATCCAGGCATGGTGTTGAAAAGACCCTTTCACACTCAGGTCATCATATACCTTTTTAACCAGTGTAGTTTTGCCCAGCCCTCCCATTCCAACCACTGAAATTACAGCAAGTCGAGGTCCACCCTCCAAAAGCCACCCAACCAGCTGTTCTCTAGTCGTCTCGATGCCCACGACTTCAGCTTCCTCCAGCAAGAGGGCATTCCCTCGAAGATCATAGCAGGAATTTAAGCTTGAATTGGTTCCAAGATTAGTCAAAGTAAACCTTCTGCTTCTCTCTGAAATGTCATGGACTCTAGCCTTTATCTCTTGTATCTGGGAGGCTACACAGCGGCGTGCTTTCATTTGCTTAACCAAGCCAGAGGCTTTGTGGAGCAAACCGATAAATCCATGTCTATGTAGTGGTTGTGCTAGGCGAAGCATGAATTCGTCAAGGACATCTTCAGTATCGTAAGCAAGCTCTCTCACTTGCTTCACCCAAGCCTTGAATTCATCGTCCCCTCCTCCTCTTGCATCTGCATCTCGAAGGAAACCCCTCATGCTTTGCAATTCATCTCTAATGTTTTCAACTTCAACACGAACCCCACTTGACAGTTTCACCTCCTCGGCCAATTGAGCCCAGGGTATTAGTTTATCAAGTAGAATGACTACAGCACTCTCTGCCATTTTTACCCGCAGGCTTGATCTATGTATTAAAACTCTCTCTATTGAGAAAGGATCTGAGAAATTAAAACTCAGCCCTTTCAATGCCCAGATCATATGAATTTGTTCTCCTATAGGAATGATGGTTTCCCCAAAGGCTATTGCCGTTTCTAGGTAATTACGATTCACAATAATGGAAAAACATGTGGGAACAAAATCAAATAAAACAAAGTGTCGCATTTTTTTCCGAAGCATGGGTAGAAAAAAATGTCATGGGTTGAAAAAATATCAAGAATGAGGCTTAAAAAGGTTAGGTTATTCTCCTTCCTCGTCATTACTGCTTTTCAGTGCCTTCCAAGTGGTGAGGACCCCAGTGTCGGACGGTGATACTGAAGCAGTGAAACTAAAGAGGGAGATTCTTTCACATTTGTCTGCACCCGAAAAGCAGTGAACAAGTTTGCTTTTCCCACAGTTCCACTCACCCTTTTTCCAGTTTTGTTTGCTGAAGCTATCTTAGGGGCAAAAATCTCGTTAAATTATCATTGATTTAATAATTAATAAACCTAGGTACCGTGCATTGCGGGAATTATTCTGGACTCAAATTTTAGCAAGAGTAGACTTGGGATAGCTCTTGTTTGGCTCAAAAATAAAAAACAAAAAAAAACTAGGTAAGCTTAGTCTCAAATACTATTAATTTCTAGTTTCATTTGAGCAAATGAAAATGGAGTTAAGAGTCGACCTTAATTTTCCTACAGGCAATCAAATTAAAATTGCCGTCAATCTCTTCACAACAACCCCATGTGAGGTGTTGGTGACTTTATGCAAAGGTTTGCACTGAGAAAACACTCACAATCATCCTAGTGGAGCCCCCATTGTGGACTGCAGAAGTTCAATGAACTTCTTACTTCCTCTTTTTCTTTTTTCTTTTTTCTTTTTTTATTTTTACGTTGAACTTCTCACTTGACTATATGGGACTTCAATCTCACTACCAGGTCCATGACTCTATTCTTGTCATGACCCAAAAAATAGGCCATGACGTGTCAATTGTACAACTCTAAATTATATAGAATTTGAGGATGGTTTATAATTAAAATCATAATTTAAGGAAATATTTTTAAGAAAATCCGGCATGGTCCCATCTGTAAATAGAACATACCAAATTCTCGACTTTTAGAACCTGTACAATTTAAAATAGAATTTGTAACCATCCATAGCTCAAAATATAAAATTTAAACTGGCATTCAATCCTATAAGGTTTTACTGTCAATACACACATATAGAATACAAAACGTCTGTTTAAATACTGTACAGACCATAAATAATACATTCATTCATCATGAAATGCCCATGCTAACCCCGATGCGATGCCTTCTCATATGAGTCATTATTAACTTGTTCATAATCTGCGAAAAATGTTTTAAAAATAGGCGTGAGTATAAATTCAATAGATTACATTTTTCAAAACTGTATATCAAGGTTTTAAAATCATTATGAGCATTTAAATGAAATGATATAACATGGGGTTGCATATCACAATTTTTAAAATAAATACAGGAGAACATGTAAATCATTCATAACATAATCTGCTATATCTGGCAATCCATAACATCATCCGCCATATCTAGCAATCCATATCATCAATTTTTGAAACTGAACACGGGGCCTCGCGTGTGGAAATAAGATGAAACACGACAAAACATCCCTATCTGGACCGCAATAACCTCAAGAGGAAACACGCTAAGATATCCCTATCTGGGACCATAATAACTTCAAGAGGAAACACGGCAAGACATCCCTACATGGGACCGCAATAACTTTTATTCGGGCACATGGCCCAGGATTAAAGGTTAGGAAAACACAGTAAGACGTCCTTTTCTTTCGGGACCGCAATAATCCTATCTCCAGTAGCCCTCACACTACATCCATTTACATGTTAATCTCTCAAAACCATTTTATTTATAATGGTAGAAAAACGGGTTTCCAACACTTATATAAAAGTGACCCCAATGTTCAATTATAAGAATTTAACCAATAGGTTTTCAATTTCAATCCATTTAATCCAAAATCATGTTAGGATTTGTAATACAATATAAATATAACTGAATAGGGCTGTGAACCCCCAAAAAAGGAGCGGCCCACACTTGTTGAAAAGGGAGTCGCCACCTCATTTTTTAAAGGAAACAAGGAAAACCCTAAAATGTTTTATTTTCCAAAACAAGTGACTCCAAGTTTAAAAATGGTAAGGCAAAAGATCTTTTGAAAACCAAAGATAGTGAATTCGGAGGCTAAGTTACAATATGGGAAGGTTTTAGGCAATGCCTATAGGCACCCATATCGCCCTAAACGGTCTCTTAATTTAATTGGGCTAAATCAAAGTCTTAAACTCATACAAGTCATCAATTATCATCACAAGACAACATGCATATTATTCATTCATCTGTCCACATAAGCAAATAAATAAAAGAAAAAGAGAGAAAAAGAGGGAAAAGAAAACCTAGGATACTTAGTATCCTAGAGCGAACTTGAACCTCTCGAAGAGTGCCTACGTACCATGTATGGAAATACATGGATCAAAGTCCACGTAGCTCGATGGGAATAGGGTTATAACCTAATAAAGGCCTATGGTAAACCCTAAGTTTCTTTCCATAAATAAAAGAGTTTCCAAAGATAAATGATTCTCAAAAGATCTTTAGAAAAATATGGAATTTCAAGTAAAGATAGAAACTTTCATTTGAAAATGAATTTTTCTATACAAGGAAACTTTAGAGACTTACTGTTAGCCTCAAGGTTTCATTCCATGAATATATTATGATTTTGATGATAACAAAGCATTGATGGTTATGCAATAATGTTTATCATTTAAGTTGATCATTATAAGCTAGGTTTTTATATGCTCAAATGTGAAAAGAAAGCCAAAGAGAACAAGAAAAGAAAGGAGCCTCAAAGAAGAGAAGATTCCAACTCTCAAAGAACCCTATGAAGTGAAAACTTGAAGATAGTGAAGACTTGGGTGTTTTGATGGCTTATTTGAGAAGGCTAAAAATTTGAGAAGGCTGAAAATTTTCAAACAGCTGAAACATAACTTTGAGACGACTGAAAATTATTTTAAGACAGCTGAAAGTCAGACCAAAAAGAGACCTTTTGAACCTTCTCTAGAATTTTCAGACGGCTCATTTGAGACCGCTAAAAATGTTTTTGAGACGGCTGAAAGTATTTTCAGCTGGCTGAAATCCTCGTTCTGACATAATAACGGCTAGTTTTCAAAGTGTAATTTGACCCAAAAAGTGCTCCAGTGGCTATATTTTCAAAAGGGCTGCTACCAAACAGTCATAAACCATCCAAGGCTATATAAATGGTGTCTCAAACACTTTGGTATGATGGATCAACAATAGGAAAAGGATTATACTCTTCATATTCATTATCAAGTCTTAGATCCACAAACTTAAGCTTTCATTGTTCATACGATATTAGATTAAGCTTAATTCTTCATTCACCCCATCAAGAGGGATTTGTTGTTGTACTAAATTCATATCTATCTTTGTGAGAGATTGAGGGTTGGGCATAACCCTTGTTGAGCAAAGGAATTTGTCTGTTGTAAAGGTTTGATCTCCACCCGTAAAGGAGATTGGTTAGTGGATTTGGAATCCTCAAGTGGAGTTCTTGAGGCAAGGACGTAGGCGGGAGAGCCGAACCTCGTTATATCTTGTTTTTGATTTCTCTAACTCTCTCTCATTTATTTTCTTTCATTAATTGTGCTATTTGAATCATTGTTTAATTTACTACATTTGCAAAAGTTTTTAAAATTCCATTTATTTTGAATCAACCCAATTCGCTCCCCTCTAGGGTTGATTATTTGGGCCAACACTTACCATATCTCCCTATTAGGAAATAACCCTAGGAGGGAGAAGGGAAAGTTTTAAGGGAAGAAAAGTGAATTAGGGCACCTTCAAACCCTACTTACCTTAAACAAAAGCAACCTGTCAAAACAACCACCCTATTTCATAAGGTAATTACTTTATTTGCAAGATTTCATCTTGCAATAGCCCAAAATAATCACCTCGCATTGGTGGGGTAATTACACCTGTCATATCCCACTTTCTATGGGTTTGTAACTGTCAAGCACCTGCAATTTGCATGCAATATACACCAAAAATACCAACAAACTAAGCCAACTCTCAACCAAGCAATTATCATGCTAAAACATAGGCAATCACATGCTCAAAATATGACATTAAGGACAATAAACAAATCTGGACAGAATGGTATTAAGGGCTATATTCATCCACTAAACATGCAAAAAACAGAAATAGTAAACAATCATAAACCCTAATTCAATCTTAGAACCATGACATGCATAAAAACCCTAAAATCCACTATATGAATGCTGAAAATATCATAGTTATTCTATATGCAGTACATATACAGCAACTATGAAGAAAAATCAAAGAAAAACCCTAAACTATCATGCTATATGCAACTTTCCTAAAACAAGGATGATAGAAACCCTAGAATCACAACTGTGCTTTAAATTACATAAAATAGCTCTAAATCATGCGAAACTCATCATAAATGACATTCTAATCATGCATATCAACTAATAGGAGTAAGAACACATGATAAAAATGCAAGTTTAAACATGAAATATAGCTATTTTAAGCAAAAACTCAATTTCAGCACAATTAAAACCTTAAAATCACAAACATGCATTAAATCACATTAAACAACCTCCTAGCATGCAAAACTAACCATGAATAACATTCTAATCATGCATATTAACTAATAAAAGTATCAACACATGATAAAAATTGCATGCTTGAACATGAAATATAGCTATTCTAAGCAAAAACCCTGTTTCAGCACAATTGAAACCCTAGAATCACAAAGTCACATAAAATCACATGGAATAATCCAATTACATGCATAACTCATCATGAATAACATTTAAACCATGTATATTAACCATTAAAAGATTCAACACATGACAAAAATACTAACTTGAACATGCATTAGAACTATCTTAAGTGAAACCCTAATTAATTTCAGCATAAGGGGAAAAGAGGTATACCTATGGTGGAGTTCTCTTGCTGCTGTAGAGTCTTCTTTTCTTCTTATGAACAGCTGGAAACACTCTCTTTCAAGCCTCCACACAAACCCTAACTCTCCTTTGGAACTCTCTTTCTCTTTCTCTCTCACTCAGAAATGAGGTTTAATGCCTTAAGGATGGCTATAATTGCCTCTCAATGCCTCCCCTAGTACTGAAGTATAAAGGGTATTTATAGGGTTTGAGGGGAATCCATCAATGGTTGGGATTAAAACCCTAAATATTGATCCAATGGTCCTTAGAGGCTCCCTTAGGGTTCAAGTAGGTCAATTAGGGCTGAAAATATGATGGAAAGGCAGTTGGAGGCGGAAAAATACGTCAAAATAGGAAGGGAATCAAAAAACCCTAAAAAATGGCGAAGTGCTCGGCTGACCATTTGGGCTTGGGCGGCTGACCACCTAGGATTGCGTGGCTGACCACCTAGGCTGGGCGCTTAGCCGCCAAGCCCTAGGTGGTCACCCGAGCGCGTCGTTAGTAATTGCCATTTTTGCACTCTTTCGCCTTCCAAAAATGTTTCGAGGGTCAAACAGAGTCCGATTTTGATGAAACGAAAGCCAAAACGATCGTGTTTCGATGAGGAATACATTTTTAAACATTTTAGAACAAAAACCACTAACCATGGGTGCATGGTTAGGTTTTACAAAGGCAGTTAACCGCTATACACTACTATTGCAAAGCATAGGTATGCACATAGGATTGAACCAAATGTTTTCCAAACCAAAATTAAACTTTCTAAAACACTTTTAGGGATAAAATAAAGACTAATTAAAGTTAATTTGAAAAGATTTGATGAAAAATTGTGAATCCAATTGAGCTAAATCAAAGGGGGTCAATTAACTAACTTGAACCATATTGAGCCATTTTAATCCCAAACCATCAATTCATCAAATTGAACCCATAAATACCTCAAATGTATCCATATGAACTTCAATTGACAACTTGGAGATCTTTTCAAGGTCAAATGGAAAGTTTGTGACCCAAAAGACAATTATGCCCCTCAAGTAACAAAAGCTCTTATTATACCTCAAGATCAACTCCGAATTGAACCAAAATTCATATCCACTACCCTTATGACCCTAAAAAACCTAATGCAAGTGACTAGACTAAAAAAAAAAGCAAAAACATGCATGAAATGATGAGCCCTAGTGAGGTGGTGCAAAAATGGGGTGTGACAAATGTGTAAAACAAAACCCTAATTTTCCCAAATGTATGAAATTTTAAAAAATTCAAACCCCAATCCCATGTAAACATGTATCATATCATGTAAACATGCAAAAACCCATGATAATGTTATAAATCATGCATACAATAATCTACAATCATGAAAAATGCACCTACCTCTCAAATGGAAGTTAGAATCGCAACCCAAAAGGTGTACACACGTAGGTTGGAGTGGAAATCACAAGATTGGAACTCCACGAGATCGTGTGCTTCATCCATGGTCTCTTCCTTCTCCCCTAGTCCTTCTCTTTGTCTCTTTTCCTCTCTTTCTCTCTCTATCAGCAGAGGAAGTGTAAAAATGAGGAAAAAATACGTGGTTAGGGTTATATATAGATGGAGGGGTAAAAGGGTCATTTCAGCACAATAAAAATCCCATTTTAGATCATTTTCGCAAGGTTTAATCGATTGCATAAATGATGTAGTTAACTAAACATTCCAGAGACCCTTTCTATCAATTACATGAATGATGTAGTTAACTAAACATTCCAGAGACCCTTTCTGGAATTTGTAGTCAACTACATGAATGGTGTAGTCAATTACATAATGTATTTAGTCAACTAAACTCCCAATTTGTTTTTTTAATTTTTTGTAAAAATTGATATTTCATCCATTCTAATCAATAATAACTTCCAAAATACTCAAAATCAAGATATATTAGCTCATCAATATATTTGTTAATCACAATATAGCTCTAACAACATCATACATCAAGTGTTGGATTCTTACAACAATATTCTAAGTCATCACAATTCCATACTCTCTTACTCCCTAAATTGACTAAAGCAAATTCTCCCTTTATTCTAGTCTTTATCCCGTCAATTCAACCAAAATTGCTTTACTTCGCTAAAATTCTTGTTTTTTCACCATGCCCTTGTGACAACTCTTTTAACTATGGGAATTTTGGTCAAAACCCCTATGTGTAAGACTCCTTTTACAATAGGCCCTACATAAGAATCGGTTTTGTAAAAACCCCTTTCAACCCCGTATGGACCAAAAAGCCCCTCATTTTACTGCTGAAAGTATTTATAACCATGCCATTGTACTCTTTATACCTGAAAATCAGGGATATCATTAACAAACCCATCATAATTTCCAACGACTTATATAGAAATAGAATCCTAATAAAAAAAAACAACCTTCCAAACGCACAAAATCACATTCCAAATGTATGAAGTGAAAATAACTTACTATAGACATAAAAATCAAACCATATAAACATATAGGTATCTATAAAAACATACTAGTATGTGTAAAATAATCCCAACAGTATCGTATTACTATCCATAAGTTAAATAATCATAAACTAAACTGATGACAATATCGTGTTACTATCATCAGCATAAAACTGAATTATAATAGTATCGTGCTACTGTCATCAGTAAAAAATTGAATTACATTCATATTGAAAAAATGTAGAAAAAATCAACATACACATAGAAATCAAACCATATAACCATATAGGTATATATAGAAACATACTAGCATGTGTAAAATAATCCCAATAATATCGTGTTACTATTCATAAGTTAAATAATCATAAACTAAACTGATGACAGTATCGTGTTACTGTTATCAACATAAAACTGAATTACACTTACATCGAAAAAATGCAGAAAAAATCAACATATTAGAACAAACAAACCAAAAAAATGCAACAAAACTCAAAATGATTAAATCTATTCATTGAGTTGTACAAAAAATCAACCAAAAACACATATAAAAGAAGAAAATGAAAACAAAATATGGGGATATGATTCTATGAAATGAAAAAAAATCTGAATACTAGTTGAAAACATACTAGAACAATGAAGTTTTCGGAAAGAAAAAAAGAAAAAGAAGAAGAGTTGTATGCGATGACGGGGTCGACGACTAAGGTTGCGATCCAAGTAACATGGCCATCATTGGATTATTCCCATTCAACTTTTACTGTCCTTGGCTTCATTGAAGAAAAAAAATATAGATTTAGGAGAAAGGGAACGAGATGTGGAAGACGATAGGAGAGAGAAAATACAAATTTGAACTTGAATGCAACACACCAATTAATGCTGAGTTGAAGAGAGAGAAAAATAATCTTCCTAAGATTCCTCTCCCATGAATGGAAACACCCCCCTCTAAAACCGGTACATATCTTCCATAGAATCTGCTCTTCCTAAAAGTCTGATATAAACAATTTTGAAAAGTAAAAAAAAAAAAGAAGGTAAAATAGGTATACAAAAATTGTTACTTACCTTATCACAAAAAAACTGTTAAAAAAGGGGTTATGGAGATAAAAAAATCTTATGGTGGGGTTTTAGTTAAAAGCAATCTCCTAATAGGAGGTTATTACTAATTTCCCCTTTAATTAATTATTAGTAAGATGGTTTTGATTTTATTGCTTTTAAAATATAGTCGTCTAAAGATGTCATCCAAAGCAGATTAGTAAAGTGGGCGGGTCTTGTTTTCCATGTCAGACTTCAAATTCTATAGGGACATTCGTGTTCATTGGATTTGTACGGAATTTGGAAAGGGGATGCTTATTTCCACACTTCTTTTGATTGCGTCCAAACCTTCTATGCCTATTTTTTACACCTTATTTTTACCCAGTGGAATGAAAATACAATCAAAAGGGACCTCTCCCTTTGGAAAAATACTTGGCTCTTTATAACGGAGGAAGAATTGTTCCTTGCCACCACTCATATTTGCCATATATCATAATTAATTTATATAAATAAAAAATTAGGCACATGGACACATGGACATGGACACAAAGGCATGCATTTATGTCATAGATACATAGACACAGATTTACAGACACAACTATAATCACACAATCAACTCTCGTTACTGTTTCTAAAATGCGACGACGAAAAATGAGTTTGAGAAAAAGAAAAGATCTTCCTTAGCTATAAATAATCGTTTATTCAAGTATTATCGAAAGAATTTAAAAAATATAAATACATAAATAAGGTGCAATCTTAGTCTGAGTTTGATGCAATATTTAGTGACACGACATGGCAGCAACCTGCAATCCTCATTGTGCTCATACAGTTGTGGACCAATTTGAGAACCTTGTTTTTCGCCATCATTTCAACCCATCTAAATAGAGTTGGGAAACAAATAATACATGCACCAATATTTGTTTCCTTTCACACCAAGCACTAAAGTCTTGGCCTTTTTCTAAAGCATCCACATTCCTCTCTAAGGTGCACAACATACAACATTGGCACTGCCACAGATGCAGTTGCTTGACTTTGGAATATCCTCCAGGGACTATAATTGGCTGGGAAGAAGGGATTTTGGAAGGTGGCTGTTGGCCCAAATTACCCTAATGTTATCAACCCATTATGCAGGTTCTCTTCTGTTTTTTTATATTCTGCAAACCAGTCTGATTGCAGGATTCTGCGAGCTTTAACACAAAATGCATGTAAAGTGTAAATATTTGTGCAGAATAGTTGGTTATGAATGGCCATAGCCTTCTGTGGAGACCTTCTGTTTTGCAGGATCCTACCCATGATTTTGATCAGTTTCTTGTACAGAGATCTCACTCATAATGGATACAATGCCCAGGGCATGTAATGTGTAATCTAAACCTCAGCGTCTTTTCATGATTCAGACACAAAAAAGGGAAAAAAAAAAATGAAAAGAATATATTTGATTCAAAATCATATGATTAGCCTTAATGCTTCATAACAATTAACTCCTGTGCAAGGATCAAACATCTATAATTAGGGCCAGGGGCTTTGCTCCTCTGACTTGTGACCACCAATAATGCATTTTGTTTTGATTGATTGAATTGAGAGCCTAACTCAAACTCGCCCTTCTAACCAATCATATTAAAAGGATTGGGTAAAAAATAAATATTAGAAAATTGGGAAAATTAGCAATAAGCCCTATTAGGGGTATGCGTTTAATAAAATACCCTACATAAGATTTAGTAATTTAATAACCCCTTTTTTTAAGTTGTTATTTACGGTAAGGTGAAATCGTGTTTTTTTTTATATTGATTATACCCTTTGTTTGACAATTCGCCATTTTTTGTACAGCAAATATGGGAAAAACATATTTCCATAAGAAGACTAGAAAGTGTAATAGTTTTTTGGGGGATTTGATTTCGTGGGGGAGATATTTTTGATTACATGATGATTCTATCTCTTCAAACCAGTGTAGAAGGTGGAAATTCAAATTTGAATCCCCAAAGTTTCGCTCACTTCAAGCGGCTCCAAGAGATTTGGGTTGGGTTTGAAGGTGTTCGTTGTTTCTTCTTTGTCGATCAATTTCACAGATTTTCATTGTTTGTCTGGATTTTAGATGGGGAATCAGTGGTGAAGGTGTTCATATTGTTGATTTCTAAAAGTACAAAGTATTGTATCGAGAAGTGGTCGTTGAATGTCGCTGGGGTTTTGTGTGGATTTCGTTATATGGGTTTCAGCTGCTATATACGTAAGTTGAGTACATATATTTTTGTTAGTTTTGAGATTTTTTATATGTTTAATGCATTTGTCATTGAGCATTGAGTGGGGTTCATACGAGTGGGTGAGTATTTTTGGATGTGTGTTTTACAAGTGGATGAGTAGGTTGGAGATTTATCGAGTTTGATGGATTTATTTGTTGTGGTTAAATCACAAGAGCTGTTTTGTTGTGTTTGTAGAAGGAGGAAACAGGTTTAAGTTTAAATTTACCATGCGAACAGTATCATGATATTGTCTACGGTTTGTTTTATGTTTATTTATATATGAGTAGTAAAGTGGTATTGTTGGTAGAACGTGATACATGTTATTATGTTTTATGTACATATGTCGAAATTTTACATTAAATTGATATGTCCTTAATTGTGTGTATGCGTTTGTCATTTGATTATTGAGGCTGTAAACAATAGCATGATTCTATTTATAGGTTATTATATGGTTACGCTTGATGAGTAGTAAAATGGTATTGTTAGGAGAATGGAAGACATGCTGTTTTATGGTTTTGGTTTATGTGTTGTGTTGTTTACATTCACACAATAAATTGATATTATTTGTGTATTAATTTAGGTTAATATATCTATTTGAATTGCAATGGATGAGAACATATGTTTAATGTGTACTTTTAAGGGAAGGATGACTGTTATGCCTACAAATGCACACATATCTTTTGATGATATTCAAGGGTCCGTTATATCGAAATGGAGCAGTTTGAGGCCGGGGATGGTAGGGCTATTTTATTTGCTTCTTAGTCATACGAAAATTATGATAGACAATGATGTTGATGTAAGAACCATGTTATCCATTGGAAGGCGTATGCACATGATTCAATTTGACATTGAGGTGGTAGATAATGGTGGTATGGCAGGTGGAGGTGGTGTGTTGAATATTTGTAATAGTGAAGTTTCAGGGGGAGAGTTTAATGATATGGAAACTGATTTGCTGCTGTCTTTTTGTTCACATGAGGAACGGACTTTGCTTAATGCTAGTAGGGTGCACTTAATAAAGAATGTGGGTCAGCGTTTTAAAGATGGCATCAAAGGATTTATAGTTGCGTTGCGCAAATATTCAATTGAAATTGGATTTAACTATGATTTTGTGATGAATGAATCAGATAGAGTAACAACTGTATGTAGGTTGAAGGAACGGAGGGGCTGTGAGTGGCAAGTGCATGCACACATGAAGCATGCAAATGGGTGGTTCTACATACGTTAACTGAACAGTGTGCACACATGTGGGGTAGCTGTTCGAACGACCAAGCATAATAGGATGGGATCTGACATTGTGTCATCCGAAATGGTAGAGGTTGTGCATGACAAGCCGCTCTTGAGTGCTATTGAAGTTCGGCGAGATTTTAAAAGGAAGTATGGGCTAGATATATCTTACACCAATGCATGGATGGGTATTAAGAAGGCGTGGACTTGTTTGTATGGTGATAACTCCGAGTCTTTTGACCAACTTCGTTGGTTCATTGAGGAGTCCATGAGGACAAATCCGGATAGCAAACTTGTTTTGGATATGGATGAATGTAGTAATTGATTTAAGAGGTTTTTTGCTTCTTTTTATGCATGCATTCATGGCTTCACATATTGTCGATCAATGTTGTTTGTTGATGGTACCTTTTTGAAAAGTAAGTACAAAAGACAATTGTTAGCTGTGACGGTAAAGGATGGGAACCAAGGTATGTTTTATGGTTCCTTTTTGTATGAGAGTACTGTATGTTGGTATTGTTGAGTCTTTATTTTCATGTATGAACATAACAGTATGGTGATACTGTTTGATGTGTTATTGATTAATTATGTAGTACAACATTAATAGAAGAAGAACATGTTTTTTTTTTTTTTTTGGTAAGGTTATTCTCGTTGGCGTTTGCTATGGTTGTGGCTGAGTCGGAAGATAATTGGAGATGGTTTTTTGAGAATTTGCGTGAAATTGTAGGGGATGCGAGGCAACTCACGTTTATTTCAGATCGAAACAATGGGTTGAAGTCAGCGCTGCCAAAAATATTTCCAATAGCATACCATATCTATTGCCTTCATCATTTGAAGATGAATCTGCGAGACAAGGTTAGGGGTCATAAGTCATTCAAAGATCGAATGGTATTTTTATTTCACAAATGTGCATATGCTCCAACTGAGCATAAGTTTGAGGAGAAGTTGTCTGAGTTGTTGGCTGAAAGAAAGGATCAGGTGCAATTTTTCCTGAATGACTGCCATTTCCAATGTTGGGCCAACGCGTACTTCTAAGGATAGCGGTATAGTGAGATGTACTCTAATGTTGCTGAATCATTTAATGCTTAGATTAAGGAAGCTCGTTTCCTCCCAATTACAAACATGGTTGATTTGATCAGATCTCAGATTATAGTGCAAATGTGCAATAGGAGGTTGGAAGTAGATTCTTGGAATACTATATTATGCCTAAAGATGAACGAGAGGTTGGGTGAAGAGTTGGATAAGGGAAGGACGTGCAGGGTTAACATGTCAAGTGATAGTCTGTTTGAGGTTCATTCGTACCCGTCTGTTACTGTTGACATTTTAAATTGCACGTGTACTTGTAACCAGTGGCAGATGAATGGTTTTCCATGCTCGCATGCTGCTATAGCAATTCAAGCCAGTGGTGTGATATTAATGATTATGTGGAGGATTTTTTTTACACATCTTCATTTCGTGAAGCTTACTCTCAAGTAATTCATCTCATTTCCACGGCTCTAAAATTGGGAGTTAGTGAAGAAAATAGTGAATTTGTACTTCCACACAACACGAGACGGCCTGTGGGGAAGCCGAAGAATAGAAGGATACCTTCTAGAGGAGAGAAGATAAGGCAAATCAAATGTGGTAGATGTGGAAGGCTTGGAACTCATAATAAGAAGACATGTCAAGAATCGATATAGCATTTGTTTGTGGTTGTTTTTTTAAGTTGTTGGTAGTTTTTAATGTTTTTGAGTTTGTTGTAGTGTGTTTTATGATGTCCAATTTTAGGGCACGGAGTGACATTTTTAATGGCAAAAGGTTGCACGTTGGAATATATGATTTTATGATATGTATATACTGCAAATGAATACACCTGAAATGTTAATTCAAACTTACAACAAGATAGTGGTACTATCCGTAACGTAAAATAACAAACAACACCAATGTCAATTTTGTCACGCAACTTCGACTACCAATGTCTATTAATTATTGGCGTTTATGGTATTGTTATTTTTAAATTCCAACAGTAAAGTGGTACTGTTGATGGATTATTAGTTAGAACATTACCACATGAGAAATATTGTGTTGAATTAACTTGTCAGCAAGATTTTGCAGATTAGCAATCATATAAGTTGGCAAGCTTGTGCACATTAGCAATCATATAATAATAACTTTGGATTGTTACTGTTAAAGAACATAAAAAAAGGCATTGTAATTAATGAAAAATTTGTACACCCATGTTCACAAATGAAGTGTAAGTACACTTTTCATAAATGTCAGCCAAACATTGTACTCCTAAACATCTCAATTTTACTATTTTGGTGTTTATGGTATTGTTAGTTTAACTTCCAACAATAAAGCGGTACTATTGATGGATTTTTAGTTAGAATATTATCACATGAGAAGTATTGTGCTAAATTAACCTGTTGGCAAGATTTTGCAGATCAGTAGTCATACAAGTTGGCAAGCTTGTGCACATTTGCAATCAAATAACATTAAATTTGGATTCTTACTATTAAAGAACATTAAAAAAGGCACTGCAATTAGTGAAAAATTTGTACACCTATGTTCACAAATGAAATGTAAGTACACTTTTCATAAATGTCAGCTAAACAATGTACTCCTAAACATCTCAAATTTACTTTCTCTTGGCCCCTTTTGTTTTTGGATATGAGATGGAGAGTGGCTTGACGGTGATTGCATCGCTCTCTTTTGGAGTAGTTGTTTGCTTTGCCCAGTTTGGCATCCACGACCGTTCACCGTCGAAAATGATTTCTTGGATGATGTCCCTTCTAAAGATTTGAACATATTTTAGAGTCATGATCTCTATAATTTGCATTCCATAGGAGTAATCAAGAATGAGATTGTATACAATGATTCCACAGTCGAGGCTGCAAAAAATAAATCCATTTGTTAAATTTCTATAAATGATTCATGTGGTCTTTACATGTTTTCGAGCATCGTTGATGCATATTTGTTTGTAAAGATATTGACAGTATCATAATATTGTTGTATCATATGAAAATTGAAAAGAAAACATAGACATTTGTAATTGTAGTGTCTAACAGTACTATGATCCTGTTGTATTATGTGAAAAGTGTCATAAAGAATTCACCACTGTAACATTATATTAGTCGCTGTATGAAGCAAACAAATAGTTCTAAAATACTCACGAGAATTCGCTGTGCTGGGGTGTATTTGCTACAGATTCAACCTCTGTTTGCTGACCTTGATTGTCTTGTAGCCCTATTTGGTGCACATACTCCACCTGACATATTTGGATCATATTACTATGGTAATTAATAAGATTATTATTGTAAGCATTTTTTTGGTTATGTGAATGTTATTACCACTTTTTTTGCTTTGTTGTAGTGGTTATCTTCGATTACTTCTCGTGGGCGCATGGAGTTGTGATGTCTCTATGTTTTGCTTTGCGTGTCGTGCATAAGCAAAGTCCAATGGTTTTCAGCACCACCTATGGTCTAGCAGCTACAATAAGGGGGTAGAGGTGATATCTGCTCCCAGAGATGGCTACTTCAATAACTTTATCATCAAACCACTTAGATCTTAGCTCAGCATCCGGGCTATCAAAAAAAATCTACAATGTATAAACATATATTTAGAGCACACAAATTTAAGTACGATATGTTGATGCAAATATGTTTTTCCATCATGATTACCATGCTTGTAGTTGGGATGTAGTATGTGAGCTTTTTGTCTTTTGTGGTAGATGTAATAATGTCTCCAAATGCATTGATGACCTGCAAATTAGTAAGTCAAATCAAGCATTATATTGAATGTGGCTATATGGTGCTGTTACTTAATAGGGAAATGTTGCTGCTAAAATACATATATTGCAGTAAAGTGGTGCTGTTAGCAGAAAATACATTGGGAACAGTAATGTGGTGCTGTTAGCGGAAAATACATTAGCAATAGCAACTATAAAGTGGTGTTGTATAACTAAACACACAAAAGCAAAGTGGTGCTGTATAAACTGCATTAATTAACATTGTCACTGCAAAAATCCACTAGCAAAACCAAAGTGTTACTCTATGCTTACATTGTCGCTTGTGTCACCTTGAATGAGTAACTGTCTGATGTCTTTCAGCTGCACAATGTTTAAACCATTTGTTGAATGCCAAATTGTGGCACTGCATGTATGTCAAACCATTAATAATAACATATTGTTGTGAGTAGATTATATGACATGTGTAAAAAGATATTAAGTAAAATATTACTTGGAGAACTCATTTTGAAACATTTCTTTAACTCTTTTGGTCTCTTCATTAGTTAGCAACTTTGATACTGGAGACTAAGTAGGGAATGTGAGCTATATACCATCTGCATGGGATGGTATTTTGTCAACAAAGTCATCTACATCTATTGTTTCTTCATCACCAAGCTCCTCTCCCACTTTTTTGTCTTCTTTAGCGGTTGCTTTTTTAACCCCCTTCTCCTTTTTGATTGTCTCATACGTGTATTCAAGTTTCTTACTATCTTTCCGTGTCCCTTGTTTGGACTTCACATGCTTAGCAAGAGAGGAAGGAGTTGGTTGTTTTTTGGATGCATGAGATGTCTTCTTCACTTCCTTTGGATTTTGGGCCACCTTTTCAAATGCTTGGGTGATGTGGTGTATATTGAATTCCATGGTGTCTTCATCCAAATCATCCTTCAAAATAGCAAAGTGATTATGTTATAGCAAAACATTATATCAACAGTAGAGTGGTGCTGTTATTGTGAAAACATAATAGCAATAGTAAAATGGTGCTGTTACATCCAAAACACACTATCAAAAAGTAACAACAGCTGATTTAATCATTAGCAACAGTAAAGTGAAATATTTTATGCCTTTTGCTTTGCAACTCTTCTAAAGCTGCTTCATATTTTTTTTGGATCTCTAGCAGCTGTGTCTGTAGCTTTGAATTCTGCAACTGTAGGTTTTCTATTTGTTTATCCTTTGCAGCCCCTTCTTTTGCAGTTCTTCAAACTTTGTGTTGAGTTGTGCAAGCAAATCATCCCCTGTTTTTGCTGGGTCTTCCTTATCATCTTTGAGGTCTAGGGGGTTGGCAAATTTATCTACGTTTTGCATTGTTGTTTCAAGCTCCTCATCCCCAACTTCTTCCTCCTTTTCATCACTAGGAAATTCACTTCCATGGTTGCTTGCTTCTTCTTTGTCACTTGGGTTGTTTTAACCTTCCTGCTCATCAACATCTTCTTCTTCTTTATCTATTTCATCAAGGGCATCAGTGTGTTGGTGATCACGCCCCAAGTCAAGTGTTTGGTTCTTTACTTTGAAAAGTCACCATTCCTTTTTGCTTAACGTGATCTCACCACCATAGATCTGCACATGAAAAGAACATGTTACATTGCTTATTTGATATTGTTATAAACAACACTGTCAGGAACTTTAGCTCATTGTTTTTAGTACTATTACATGTTGTTTGACATAACAATACTAGTGTACTATTGGTAGTATTGTTCACTTAGCTATATATCGTGCAATAGTACCAATTTACTGTGGTCAGTTTTATAACATGTGTGTACGTGTAACAGTGTAGTGATACTGTTGTTAGTACAAAAAAACAGTAATAATATTGAAAACAGTATTTTGGTACTGTTGATATTAAATATAAGTGTAATGATGTAATTGTGACTAGTAAAAAACTCAAATAATAATCATTTACCTCATCACTTGGTAGGGTCTGAAGTGTAATGCTTTCTATAACCTTTGTTAGCTTTCCGAGGTTCCATTTCACGAACCTTGGAATTGATTTTTGGTTCATTGGCTTCAGTATGGTGCTGTGCTCGCAAAGCCAATACTGTATCAATAAATAAGGTACAATATGTTAGTTGAGAGTGATATTATTGTAGAGTCATATGAATTTATTGTAAATACTTGGATTTGGTTGCTTACCAAAAGTGCAATCACACATCCGGTCACATTTTTAGGGATGTTGTGTGATTTTTGGATGGATGCTTCCCAATAGTTCTTTATTGTACCTGGCCAGTCATAGTTTCTCATGGCATCCAAGTCTTCCACATATTTCATATACGACCAGCTGAGATTTGTGCTTAATGTTGTGAAGAAGACAGTAACAAAGGCATACAAACATAACAGCCTGGCAACATCCTCGTTGTCTTATTTACTTTGCTACTTCATTGATTCTTTAATTAGCTTTTCAATCGATGATGGAGTTAATCTAGATACACCCTTACACATTCGATCAACTAGTGGTTGGTTGGGTTTTAGGACACGCCCCAAAGTAATTGGCTCTGTGCCTTTATGAATGCCAAATATCAATGAGAAGTCACTATTCTTCAATTTTAGGAGCTTTTTGCCTATTTCGAAAGCTGTGTAGTCGGGTGTGTAGGTCTGAATGATTTTGATGACATCTTTGTCATATTTCTTTAGGCACTTTGTTTTCACTTTTGCATCTATAAAAGATTGGAAGAAACCCCAAAAAGGGGTTCTTTTTAGCTCAACTATATGCCTTTCCTCCAATTTATTGTTCTTTACTAACCTCTCAACGGCCAATAGGTTGCATCGCATTTAGTTGGCTGTTGAGGTCCGCGGTTTCTTTTGCTTGCTTGTGCTGCCAACATCGGATATCGTTTCTGATTCAAAAATATGTCAGTTATTAGCGATGATTGTGTATGATTTGTAGTATAGTGTACAGCACCACTTTACTGTCACATATATATAAACAGTTTCAATTTACTGTTGCTAGAAAAGAAACAATACGACATTAAAAAGTAAACAACTAATTCACAACAGTAAGTTGATACTTTGGATTGTGTAATTACGTATTATGGAGGTAAACATTACACATTATAAATTAAAAAGTAAGTTGATATTGTTAGACTTGTAATATGTAAAACATTTCTAATAATTTATATTATTAAAGCTACCAACAGCACCACTTTACTGTGTGAACATAGGTTCACAGAACCACACAACTACCAATACGAGTCATGAAATAGTAAAAGAGAAACAGTAAGGTGATGCTGTTGAACATGTATAATTTGGACAACAATTGTTGCCAAGTAATTATAATATACGAAGCAACAGTACCAAGATTATGTTGGAACAATATTTGCCATAAAAACCATAAGCAAAGTTCATGAAGATGAAATATTAATGTGAGACAGTAAGATAGTGCTGTTAGAAGTGTGAAAATTGACTGCTACTATTTTATTAAATATTGGGTTAATTTGTGGTCCCCAACAGCACCAATACACAGTTGGATCCGTATTTAATTCAAATCGACACAGGAACGAAGTCCAAATGGGGTCGATTTGTGGTCCCCAACAGCACCAATACACAGTTGCATCCATATATTATTCAAATCGACACGGGAACGAAGACCAAATGAGGTCGATTTGTGGTCCCCAACAGCACCATACACAGTTGGATCCCTATTTTATTCAAATCGACAGAAGAATGAAAACCAAATTGGGTTTTCGCACGCAAAAACACCATTTACAAACCTTACAAATAGTGTCGTCGTTATATATCATTCACAAATCCAAATATGTGCATGACAAATATAGCAGATGGAATTTTAGAATGGACGGATTCACTGTTGGTTTCTATATTTTGTGCTATTGTTGACAAAATTTCATCTAAACAAGAACAAATCATCTAAAAAACAAACGCATTTAGGAACAATATTAACACGATTTAACTATAAACACACACCATTTTACTGTTCAGATTTAGGATGCAAACAGGGAAAAATCTTTCAAAAAGTTACTCACTTCTTTTCGCCATGTTGGTTCTACAGTCAGAAGCCCAATGTCATCAATGCTTTCCGGCAGCCCGTGTTCTCCAATACCGCTAGGTCTGTTTGGGGGTACGTTTGTGAAGGAAAAACCCTAGAGAGACAATGGTGCTGTGTGTAATAAGGAAACTGTTTTTTTGGAAAGCCTGTACGTTTCTATATTTCCGCCGGAAACAATGGAACGTGAAGCTAAAAAGCCCCCCTTTTTCGCCCGGGTGTGTATCGTGGCACAGTTGTAAATTAAGAGAAGTTTTAAAAATAGGGGTCTATTAGTCTTTTTACTGTTAAATAAGGTTTTCACTAAATATCAGTTTTAATGGGTTCTATTACTTTAGAATTCCTATACATAGGGGTTTTGGCCAAAATTCAGAAAATTCCCCTCAAGTTCTAATAATATATATTACCGCGGTTTCTAAACTATCATTTACCTCTTCGGTTTATGTTGTCAGGATCACTAGATTTTGATAGGACCTGTGTTTTAAACCAAAGTCAAGTCTGGATAGCCTTGCATTTAGTCCCAGGGAAGCATAAAAATCTCCAATTGGGGTGAATTGTAGAAGTCCGTCTTTTGTAGATTTGAGATTGGAGAATCAATAGATGCAAGAGTCTTAATAGCTTTGCAAGAATCTTAATAGATGAATTGTAACAATTGCAAGAGGCAATCCTTCACATCTTTGCAAAATACTTTAGCCTCTCTGAAATGTCATAACAACAATTTAAGCTTGAACTGGTTCCAAGATTAGTCAAAGTAAATCTTCTGCTTCTCTCTGAAATGTCATGGACTTTAGCCTTTATCTCTTGTATCTGGAAGGCTACACAGCGGCGAGCTTTCAATTGCTAGACCAAACCAGAGGCTTTATGGAGGGAACCGATAAATCCATGTCTATGTAGTTGTTGTGCTCGGCGAAGCATGAATTCGTCAAAGGACATCTTCAGTGTCATAAGCGACTTCTCTCACTTGTTTCACCCAAGCCTTCAATGCCTCGTCTCTTTCTCCTCTTGCATCTGCATCTCGTAGGAACCCCCTCATGCTTTGCAATTCGTCTCTAATGTTTTCAACTTCATCACGAACCCCATTGGACAGTTTCACCTCCTCGGCCAACTGAACCCAGGGTGCTAGTTTATCAACTAGCATGACGACAGCACTCTCTGCCATTTGTACCCACAGGCTTGGTCTATGTATTAGAACTCTCTATATTGAGAAAGGATCTGAGAAATTAAAATTCAGCCCTTTCAATGCCCAGATCATATCAATTTGTTCTCCTATAGGAATGATTGTTTCCTCAAAGGCTATTGCCCGTTTCTAGGTAATTATGATTCACATTCTGGCAAAACATGTGGGAACAAATTTAAATAAAACGAAGTGTCTTATTTTGCCAAAGGATGGGTATAAAAAAATGTCTATGGATTGAAAAAAATGTCAAGAAGGAGGTTTTAAGAGGTTAGGTTTTCTCCGAATTGAACTTTTTCACTACTGCTTTTCGGTGCCTTTCTAGTGCTGGGCACCCCAGTTTCGGATGGTGGAGATGCTGAAACAGAGAAACTAGAGAGGGAGATTCTTTCACATTTGCCTGCACCCACAAGCACCGACAAAGTTCCCTTTTTCCACAATTCCGCACTCCGGCCCCTTTTCCATTTTGCTTCCTGATCTCTATCTTTGTGGCAGAAGTCTCGGTACTAATGATTATTAACTTCTTCAGGGGGTTTGGGCCGCAGAAAAGTAGAAGCATCAGCGTTCACAGCCATGGATTCCAACCCAAGGACGAAAGGGTGCCTCCAGAGAGAGAGAGAGAACTTTGATGTTTTTTTAATTGGCTGGGAAGAAGGGATTTAGGAAGGTGGCTGTTGGCCCAAATTACCCTGATGTTTTCAACCCATATCCAGGTTCTCTTCTGGTTTTTATACCAATAAAGCATAAAAGTATAGAACTCTCGCACTGGGGTGAATTGTAGAAGTGCTAGTAGATTTTTTGATTGGAGAATGGATAGAACTTTTTACTCGTAGGGTTACTCTTGTTCCAATTCATTACATCTTACAGGACCTCAATTTGAATAGAAAAATGTTAATTACAACCCTTTAAATACAGGTTCTGCCATCTCTAAGTCCACCAAACAAATATTGTCCTAGAAGCAGTACTGAGGATCAGCCGATGCATTGACACTCACTTGGGCCTAAATCTTTTTTACTACTGGAAAAAAAAAAAAAATAAAAAATAAAAATAAAAATAAAAAAATTTAATTAATTAAATTTTATTCCTGCTACTTATAAATTTCGTCCTTGCGGCTTTGGATTTTTCAACGACTATGATCGATCGAGGATTAAGATTGATGGAACCTTGCTACTAGTCTACTAGTTGAGGTTTCAAAAAATTCAACAATTAATTCTAAATGTTTTCTTCCTTCGCCGGCCATCCTGCCATGTACACAACCTCTGTGGAACAATGCTCATCAGATTAGTCATGTTTTGCTGTTGGTGCTGTGGCTCCTTTTCCAGATGAGTTGTTGCTTATCCATGGCCTTATTCATGTGGGAGTTATGCATTTCATTGTTGTTTGGTTTTTTGCTTGTTTGAGGTTTATATGGATGGTCTCTGTCTATGGAGGTTGCGAGTCTTGTTTTGTATGGGGTGGTTAATGCTTTCTTTCTCGAGGGTCCAGCTACGGGCAAATAATTACAGTTCAATACAAATGAGAATTAATTTCATAGTAAATGACTAATTGTTTTGTTTTGTTTATCAGCAAAAGAAAGTCAATTTTATTAATAAAAACATGAACTATCACAATCTCAAAAAAGAGCCACCACCCAAATACAACATCAAGCTAAGCCCAGAGGAAAGCATCCAAATTTAGCAAGACACTAAAGAAAACCACCCCCAGCAGAACCACCCCCCCCCCCCCCCCCCCCCCCCCCTCCTCTCTCTCCCAGAAAAAGATCAAAACTCTAACTGGAACCAAGCAAGGAAAAAACGCCAGCTCACAATCGTCCCTCAACACCCCTCCAATAGTAGCTAAGAATGACTACTAACTTAACTAAGAATGAATACAAACTTTAATTATTTTCCTGTACTCGGAACAATCTGTACTCCCCCATTCTTTCTATCTCTCATTGGGTTTACTTTAATGCTTTTGTATTTGGGAGGGGTTGGTTTCTGTGGTTTCATGTTTTAGAGGGTTTTTTCGGTTGTTCTAGTGTGTTTCGGGGAAATTTGTTGCTCCCAGTGCTTTCATGATTTGGGTGGGAATTTCTTGTTTTTTTGGGTGCATGTATTCCTTTTTTTGCTGACACAAAATAAATAAATAAATACAATGCCACGAATATCAGCCAGATGGATGTATTCCTTCTTTTTTTTGTGCATGTATTCCTTTTTTTGGTGAGAGTAAACATTTTTTTGATAGTAAAGCCAGAACCTTGATAAAAATACGTAGAAATAGAACAACAAGAACGAGAAGAAACATGAAAAACAAACAATACAAGAAGGAGAAACATGGCAACTCAAAGGAAACCAAGACGAGCAGGAACCACCACACAAACCACACATAAGTAAGGACCTCTAACCTGACAGAACATGCATCAACAACAATGGTGCCCGAATCCTTCTAGTAGAACATCCTGCAAGAGAAAAGACCAGAATTAGTACGTAGCATATGTCATTCATATCCCTAGCGAGCTTAAAAGCAGCAAAACGAGGATCAAAAGACCACCGTGGTACCAATTAACTTTACTTAATTAAATTAATCATACGGCCTTGATTTTATTCTGGTTTGGTATCCCAAATGGTTGCTTTTATCTATTTTTTTTTTTTTTTAAAGGAAAATCTAAGGCTTAGAAAAAAATGTGCATGGACTCAAAAAGAAAGTTATAAATTAAACCCAAATAGGATGCTTAGCCGGTAAGAGAACGAGTCAATCTATCACTAGTTTAACTACGAATCATTCAGTTAGACCACTTGACACTAATTAATTACTAATTATACATGAATTAATTTCTATTTTGTTCTTAGTAATTAAACATGCATGTATTAAATTTGGAACCATTAAATAATTTATGAAAAATGCATGATAGGTGTACTAGTCATGTTCGTCTGTTTTACATATTAACTGATGAGTCGGTAGAGAAAAATAACTTCTTCATATATTAAAAATGCAGAAGCCACATCCTTCGGTAAATTCTTTTGGTATCAGTAGCTAGCCACCACCCATAATTTATAGAATTCAAAGTTACTAATATTTTGGTGGTTAAATACACCTGTGGGGGAAAAAAATTAAATAAAGGTTGGCCTAACGCGAAAAGAGGCACTTCCCTCTTTTAAGATATTTTTGTTGCAAACAGTGGTATTTTGAATTAACCAATCAGCTTCAAGGATGTTAGTCATCCCACCTTTTCGTCCTCTAATAGTGGTCCTATGTATCACTACACTTTCTTTTTTTTTGGGTATCCAAACAAAGGACAATACTTGGCTCCTCACAGTGGAGGAGCAACTCCTCCTCCCTTCCACTCATATCATGCCACGTGTCAGAGTTAATTTTAAAAAATATAGATACGTGGATACAGACACGCGGACACTTGAATACAGATATATGGGCACATATTTATATTTATTTGGACACATAAACATGTATACATAAATATATGGATGCATGTCTATAATAACATAACATAAGGATACACACACACAATCAATTATCATTTGTTATGTTGGATACATGGCATAATATGAGTGGGAGAGAGTAGGAGTTGCTCCTCAACTGTGAGGAGCCAAATATTATCCCCAAATTTATTTTATTATCATAGTTTTGGGAAAGATTTTAGCATTTAGTTTAATTAAAAAGAGATTGAATGGAAAATAAGCATGAGACAAGATTCTCCTTTAACTTAATTAGGAATATAGCAAAGAGTATGAATACATTTTGGGGACCGCAATCTAAAAAGCTTGTTTTGGATTAAATTGATAAGATGAAGTCAAACTGCTAGAATAGAGAACTAACAAGGTATGACCTAGATTCCATCATAAAATGTTACAATAAATTGAGAAATTGGGGAAGAAAGAGACAGATGGTGCAAATAATGTGGATCTAAAAGATAGGATTCATAGAATACATACTCTATTGACTCTTGTTCTACTTGTCTTTATCCATAGGATACCTCACTCGTTTGCAAAAAGATGATTGCTTAGTAATAGAAAATTGCAATGAGGTCCACATGGAAGAGGGGGCTATATTAGCATAAGAGAGGGGCACTTTTGTCCGATCATATATGGATATTTTTTTTTTTAACAGGAGCAGATGAAAAGTTAAAGTGGGTTTATTGGATATAATTTTATTTTTTAGGGAGATTTTAGATATTTACCCTAATTTAAATTGTTAAGAATATATGTTACCTTATTTTAATGTGTTTGATAAGCCAAAAATTGAATTAAATGATTTTTAAACATCAAAGATGCAACTTTTATGTTCGTTATTCTTAAGAAAAAGAAAAAAGAAAAAAAGAAAAGAGGCATTTTTCTCCTCATTGTTATTGGGTGAGTTGACAAAAGAAGTGGGTGAACTTATATCATATGATTAGCATTTTCATTATTTGTTATAATATTAATATTCATTCATAAAAATCAGGTATATTCGGGTTTGGGTTAGTTTTGCATTAGAAATTGTCAAATATAAGGATAGATTGACTAACTGATAATTGAACCAAAATGGGATTTTGCATATATAGTCCAGAAATGCCCTAGTTTAATTTTGGTTGACTCAAAAAATGTCTAACTTGTGTAAGTTATTACATATGCAAATACCATCCTATCATCTATATTATAATATAATAATTATTACTCGGATAATAATAACTGTGTTTTAAAAATAATAATAATAATTATAATAATTATAATAATAATAAATATATGATTATAGTTTTTTTAATACTCCCTCTGTTCCTATTTAAGTGGCTTACTTTCCTTTTTGAGATATTCTAAAATTATTGCCACATTTAAAAAGTCAATGATTTTTTTATTTGATTTCCAAAAATACCCTTGAAAGAGTATCCTCTCTTTTTACAATGTTTTGTACACTTGAGAGTAAAATTGGAATGTTGAAACATATGTGTTAATGTGATAGCATTTAATATGGTATCCTAAAAAAGCGTGTTTTTTCAAAAGGGACAGTCAATTAGGAATGGAGAGAGTATATAATTTGGATAACAACAGTGTTATTGTTATGAAAAGTTTCAATTAATTTGACACACAAGGTTGGAGAATACATTGAGGATTCATAGGCCCTTCTGTCACTCCTTAGATTGAGGAAAATATACTTCTTTACATAAGGGGAAAAATCCACCATAATAAAAAGAAGTTAAATAAAGAATGTATCTCTTCCCATAAAACAGCCCTGTTGATGACATCTCTTCATTTAAAAGGGTATCAACACCACGAGGAAGAAAAAGAGATATAAAGAAAAACAAGGAGAAGAAATCAAAGGAGAAAGCATTAGAAATAATGGCAACAAGGAGGAGTGATTTGGAGAATGAGGGAAATAAGGACACACGGCCTGAGGTATATTGGTTGGTATTCTCTCATGATTTTCATTTCTCTAGCTAATATCTTTTCTTGTATGGTCGGCAATGAAGGCAACAATGAAACAACTAGAAGAAGAGCTGACAGAAGAACTCAAGGAGTTGGCGAGGGTCGAGGTATCTTCATTTTGGCACCAATTAATCTATACCCATATATTCAATATTGTCAATTCTTTTGTGTCTAGGATTTCCATTAACACATTTTTTTTTTTTTTTTTAATTATGCATTTTCCCATGACAAAGGCTGAAGAGGAAAAAGTAGAAAAACAGGTTGAGGAGCTCACAGAGTCGAAAGTGAAATACTTGTCTACACTGGCTAAGGCTGAATCTGCAGTGGCCCAAATCATGGACGAGAACAATTCACTTCACGTTACTGTTGATCTGATAAAACAACAAATCGATCTCAACATTTCCCTTCTCAAAGCAAATGCCGATGGAAATTTTGCTAAAGCCGCAGCACTTAGAGAATCTCTTCGGTTTGTACCCAATATATAAAACTGCATTCTCTTCTTTATGTACCAAATTTGTGTATATATATATATACCCAAAAACTTCCTATCCTACAACTGCTAACTCCTTTTCTTTTTCTTCATTTATTTTTTAAAACTTGTTAGTCGATTGAACGCGAAGCAGAACTAAAAGAGAGAGAGAATAAGAGGATTCAAAAGTAGGTCTGATTGTAGATGCCAAGTGATATCAATATCTATCTTTCTAGACTTTTTTCAAGTTTGTTAATAATGTTTCTTTTTTTTTTTTCTCTTTTCCAAGAGAAAAAAATTATTGAGTTATTTTATAATTCATTTAGTATTGCAGAATTTGCTATTTTGATTTGAATCTCTCAGCCCTCAAACAGCTTTCTTCTGTATTAATTTGTGACCATGCCATGATCTGCCTACAAAGGATTTTTTGACGATTTTATGCGGTTTTGTGTTTCCACGTTAGATTTGAATTGGAATTCCAAGCGGATTTGGATTTGGTGTAGTTATTGCATGGTGCAGTAAACATAGGATCGATGGCACGTGGCAAGAAGGAGAAATAGAGGACTGGAATTCGAGAGATGCATTTGACGCCCAACGCCTAATAGCCCTCCATTTCTCCTCTTTACCCACGTATCATCGATTCTACGTTTACTATACCATGTAGTAAAAATAGCAAACTGCACCAAATCCATTGCAAGCCTCCAATGGAATTTTTTAAAAGCTTGTTTCTAGTATTTACTATGGATTTGGGGCTTTTGAATTTCAATTTTATAACAATCACTGACAATTTGGAATTGAGATAGTAAAAATTTCACTGTTTAATATATTGCTTGTAATTAAACATAGATAAAAAATGAGACTGTATGTATCTCTTTTTTTCATTGACATGGGAGCCCCGATCCCACCCCGTTGACCCTTCTTGGGATTGGTAGGATTCTTGAATTCTGGTACTAATCCTTTGATTGATCATTTGATCCCTTATAGTTTTCTTAAATTTTTATCCCAAGTGACATGGCTGTTGATGTGTTATAAAAATTTGATATTTTGATATTTTTGTTTTGATAAATTTAAGTAAGCTAAATTTTTCATGTTCTACCAACAAGACTTGCCTCTTCTATAGTAGAAAACAAGTTAGGGGTACTAGCTATTAGGGATCAATTTGCATTTTCCTTTTAATATTGTAGGCAACAAAAATGGGAGCCAATTATGGCCTTGTGGCTGGCATATATTTGTCCCCTTCTTGTATGGAGAAGGTCTTAAGTTCGAGTATTTGAGTTCAAATACGGTATGAGATAGGTTGCAAGGTTCTCACACGCACTCACACTTAGTTATGTTTAAAACAAACTAATTAGAAAATCCATGTGGGGAGGTGATTATTGATCATCACACATAATTTTTGTAATTTTAGCATTTTATTGCGTTAATGGAATGTTTTATTAATTGGATGACCTCAAATCGATGCGGGATTAAAATTCTTGACCAAACCCATCAAGAATGCATGGGTATTCACCTTTGGTTATTGGTAATATATGAGTGCCAATTTAACACAGTACTTCCAACATGAAGCAGGCAATTTCATATCTGAAATGGATAGCAGTAAGGTCTTCTGAAATTGTAAATCCCTAGGCAGCTAGAGATCAATTGGTACGAAAAATTGGAAAAAAAAAAAAATGAATACACAAATTATATATGAACTCCACCAATCAGCATTATGGACTATACCATAATGAAATATGTTATTTACCTTCATCATGGGCGCACAGAACTTTTGACTCGTAGGGTTACTCTTGTTCCAAATCATTGCATCTTACAGGACCTCAATTTGAAAGAAAAATGTTAATTACGACCCTTTAAATACAGGTTCTGCCATCTCTAATTCCACCAAACAAGTATTATCCTAGAAGCAGTACTGAGGATCAGCCGATGCATTGACACTCACTTGGACCTAAATCTTTCTTACTACCGGAAAAAAAAAAAATTTTACTACATCTACTTATAAATTTCATGCTTGCGACTTTGGATTTTTCAACGACTATGATCGAGGATTAAGATTGATGGAACCTTGCTACTAGTCTACTAGTTGAGGTTTCAAAAAATTCAACAATTAATTCTAAATGTCCTTTTCCAGATGGGTTGTTGCTTATCCATGGCCTTATTCACGTGGGAGTTATGCATTTCATTGTTGTTTGCCTTTTTGGCTTGTTTGAGGTTTATATGGGTGGTCTCTGTCTTCAGAGGTTGCGAGTCTCGTTTTGTATGGGGTGCATGGTTAATGATTTCTTTCTTGGGGGAAATTATAGATTGGTCCAACTAACGGCAAATAATTACAGTTCAATACAAATGAGTATAATTAATTTCATAGTAAATGACAACTTGTTTTGCGTTTTTTATTCTTATTTTTATTTTTTTATCAGCAAAAGAAAATCAATTTTATTAATAAAAACAGAAAATATTATAATCTCAAACAAGAGCCACCACCCAAATACAGTACCAAGCTAAGCCCAGGGGAAAATATCCAAATTTAGCAAGACACTAAAGAAAACCAACCCCAGCAGACACTCCCCCCCCGCGGGTGGGAGAAAAAGATCAAAACTCTAACTAGAACCAAGCAAGGAAAAAATGCCAGCTCACAATCGTCCCTCAACACCCGTCCAATAGCAGCTAAGAATGACTACAAACTTTAATTATTTTCCTATTCTCGGAACAATCTGTAATTCCCCATTCTTTCTATCTCTCATTGGGTTTGCTTTAATGCTTTTGTATTTGGGAGGGGTTGGTTTCCTGTGGTTTCATGTTTTAGAGGGTTTTTTCGGTTGTTCTATGTGTGTTTCGGGGAAATTGCTTGTTCCCAGTGCTTTCATGATTTTTGGGTGGGAATTTCTTGTTTTTTTGGGTGCATGTATTCCTTTTTTAGCTGACACAAAATAAATAAATACAATGCCACCAATATCAGCAAGATGGTTGTCTCCTTCCAACCAATCGAGTGGTTAAAAGATGGCAATGGTGATAGTAGACAATTTTTTTTTCATAGTAAAGCCAGAACCTTGATAAAAATACCAAGAAATAGAACGAGAAGAAACATGACAAACAGCACAAGAAGGAGAAACATGACAACTCAAAGGAAACCAAGACGAGCAGCAGGGGTGGATCCAGAAAATTTTGTCAGTGAGTGTACTTTTAAATTCTTTTTTTTAAAATATATATATTTGTTTCTAAGAATTAGATAAAAAATAAAAAAAGATAAAACCACATATCGATATGATTAATCAGAAGTCAAAATCGAGAGAGGGACAAGGTCGAGATGGAGAAAGAATGGATTGTGTTCACCAGCATCGAAGGGAGAGAAGGGAGTCAATCATATGAGGAGAGGGGGAGAGAAAGGAGAGAGAAGGGAGTCAATCGTTTGCTTCATTCGATGGTCTTCACTCTTCACCGAGGAGTCGGAGGACTGACCGCCAGTGTCGTTTTTTTTTTTTTTTCTTTCTTGCAGATCCGGGTCGGATCCAATACTAAAAGCAAGTTTTGAGGCTTTTTAAATGTGAGCCATAGATCTCATTTGAATGGTCTGGATTGGTTCTCACGCGGGAGTCACCCCAAGGCGCCATCGCCTGGTGGAACGCAACTGGTATATAGATTACCGTTAAATTCCCTCCTCCTCAACTTTTGAAATCCTCTCTGCCCTCTATAAAGAGACCGCTCTTTCTTTCTCTGTCCCTCTAACATCACTGAAACCCTAAATTCTCCAGGGCAATTCTTGGCAACACCGACTTGGCTGCCGTCTGCGATTCCATTACTGATCGTCGCCGGCGTCTTTGAATTGGGCACGTTAGGGTTTTCAGTCGAAACGATCGATCGATCGAGATGGGGACAGGGAGGAAGAAGATAGAGATCAAGAAGATCGATAAGAAGAGTGCACTGAATGTTGCCTTTTCTAAAAGACGCCAAGGTATCTTCAGAAAAGCTCAACAGTTCCACTTGTTGACGGGTGCCAGCATCGCCGTCGTCGTCTTCTCACCGACCGGCCGACCATATTCCTACGGCGGTCCATCCATCGACGCCGTCATAGAACGGTACCTGCAGACGAGTGTGGAAATCGACAACAATGGGAATGAGAATGAGAATGGGAATGAGAATGAGAATGAGACTGAGAACGAGGGTGGGTGGAGGGGGTTGTTGAACGTGAACGTTGAAGGGTGCAATGAGGTGGGTGAGCTGATGAGGATGAAGGAGAAATTGGAAGAATTTCGAGAGAGGGCCGCCGAGAGATTAAGGCACTTGGAGGAGGATTTGTTCGTTGATTCACTTTTCTGTTGATCATAACTTCCGTCGATGTTTATTATTATTTTTTTTTTTTTATGTAATATGTTTTTTTTATGAATTGATTATATAAATATATACTGTTAATGGTAATGGAATTGTGATTTGTTTTTTTCAAAATAAAAAAATAAAAAAATTGATTTCTTGATGATTGTGGTGGGTCATAAATGTGGGATTGTGAATGTTTCTTGATGACGGTGATGTTGGTGAGCATGATGGAAAATTCCGGGTGTAATAAAATTGAAGGGCATTTATGGGATTAGGGTTTGGGGAAGGGTGGGGATGTGCGGTGGTGCAGGGCAGTGAGATAATACTGCATGCTGGTGGTGGGAATTGAGGGGTGGGGCCGTGGGGGTCAGATTGTTAGGGTTTTTTGGGGTTAGATCCTTTCGCTTCATCACTCACACCTTGAGTTTGTTTGTTTGTTTGTTTTTATTTTTGTTTTTTTCCTGAAATTATTACTACTTCTTGATTTGCTCCTCCAAACAAAGAACTAACTAATTACAGCCGCACATTCACCTTTGTTAATAAAAGATGTAAGAGAACTGTAGACTAGTCAAACCATTAAAATAAATAAATAAATAAGAACTGCCCACTCTATACGCGTTCGGATTCAGTGCTGAGGTCCAAAACCTCGGCACCATGCTGAGATCCTCAGGATCGTGACACGTGGAGCACAGCAGTAAATGAACGTCCCACCTTAAAAAACGACTCCAAGTTTTGTCGTTTCAGAGACATGAACTAATGGTTAACGCCGTGAAGCGTTAACTCCTCCCACATCATTCCAAACGGCGACGTCTCGCAAAGAATCCCTAAAATTGGATTTTCATTCCCGTCCTCCATCTGCAACATCCATAGTTCTACACCCATCCTTCGCTAAAGTTTGTTAAAATAAATATATTTTAATTTTTTTTAAAACCCTATATTTGGCCTTTTCAAAATTTTAATTTGACTTGAAAGATGGAATTCATTTTGTTAAATTAAAGCACTTTTGTAGTATATTTGCCAAAGTTTGTTAAAATATTATAAATGAGTTAGGATCGTTGCCTGGTTGTGAAATTTATTGTTGAATTATATATTTCATCCTTGACAAATATCAAATTGATAAGAAATTAAGAGATGTTTTATCCATAAATGTGAGTGTTTTTTTTTAATTAGAAATGTGTATTTATAAATTGTATGCCTACCAGTATCTTAATAATGTGATATTTAACATGTACGATTAGCATGAGAATGGTATTTAATTTAACCTTGGATTTTTATGAAATATAATTCACGCAATAAGTTATTGAAAGTTGTATATATCCCATAATCTTAATCCGTTATAAATAAACCATTTTTATATTATTTTATATCGTAATAATATGGTAAGACTTTGTGGTAAAGAAAAAAATTTGTCTATAATTTTTCAATCCGGCCACCCAACCATCAATTCCTAGTTCCGCCTCTAGGCGTGACCATGTGTATAGTAACTCTTGAGTACCCTTTCCTTATAAGCCGGTTTTCGAAAGTGAGTTCTACCCAGGGTTCGTATCATTTGGTATCAGAGCTAACCACCATATTGAGTATGGGATCGAACGCAGTATGGGGTGTGCTCTCTGCGGTCGATTACCACGGAATGGATGACCTATAGGCTAGATTAAAATGGTTTGGTATTGTGTATAAGCATAGTATTAAATCATTGAATATTGGTAGGTGAGTGAAGCTGCCAAAAAGGAGAGGGCAAGCCAGTTTTCGAGGGTGGTTTCGACCCAGGGTTCGTATCATTAGGTTTGTTCTTGCTCTGTTCTCTCCCATCTAACCCCTATTTTTGGTTCACTCATCGATGCTCTCAGATCTTGAAATTGCTGTGCAGAATCAGTTATTTTAAGCTTGAAATATTTCACATCTCAGTCAATTCTTAAGATGCTGTCACGCTTTCTTTTCCTGTATCCAGAGAGCTTCAAACACTGGTTGGGCTCAACAAAGAATGTGAGAAAATCTGTTGCTCTAGAACCTACAATTCGAGAGAGTTTTAGATCAGATGATAAGGATACAAGAAGCTTGAGTGATAAAAATACGAGTCCCAACAGTGTGAAAATTGGTGTGAGTTTGAAGGGGTAGATGCTCTTCACGGAGCCTTTCGTGCTTCACGGCGTTAACCCCAGCCTGAACATGTTGAAACGACGAGATTTGCTGGCGTTTCGCACCTAAGCCACTCATTTGCTTTAGTTGTCCACGTGTCACGATCGCAGTGATCTCAGCATGGTGCTGAGGTTTTTCACCTCAGCTCTGAATCCGAATGCACTCTATACACTAATTGCTTGCCCAGCAGCCCACAAGTTTATGCCAATTCTTATACAAGAGATATGAGTCTCACTCCCTAAGAGAACTAAAATAAAAGTTGGGATATAGAATTGAACACATTGCATTGCTCGGCATAAATTCAAATTTTGAATTTGCTTCTCTTGTTTCCAATTCAAATGATGCATTTCCATATATTAAATAAAATTCAACCTCTTAAAAACACAAATGTAGCCAACTAAATTGTTGTATGGACGGCAACAAACAGGTTTGGTTGGACTTAGTTTGCGTTTGGCACCGTGTATAAATAAGTTAATATATGTAATTGTTAAGGTCGATGGATATTTTGCTAAAGCTGTAGTGCTTAGAGAATCTCTCTAGTTTGTACCCAATATATATATATATATATATATATATATATATATCTCACTACGTTCTCTTCTTTATGTAGCAAATATGTGTATGTATCCAAAAACTTCTTTATCTACAACTGCTGACTATTTTTTTTTTTTCCCTTCATTTTTTTTTTTTAATTGTTAGTTGACTGAATGTGAAGTAGAACTAAAACAAAGAGAGAAGTAGAGCATTCAAAAGTGGGGCTGATTGTAGATGTCAAGTGATATCAATCTCAATCTCTATCTATCTAGACTTTTTTCCAAGTTAAATAATGTTACAATTGCACCAAAAATAATAATAATAATAATAATAATGTTACAATTTTTTTTTTTCTCTTCCAAGAGGAAAAAAATTGCCGAGTTAGTTTATATTTTGTGTAGTATTACAGAATTTGCTATTTTGTTATGAGTCTCATCCCACGAATAGCTTTCTTTTTGTATTAATTTGTGATCATCATCATCCCACAAAAGGATTTTATCACGATTTTCTACGGTTTTATTTGTTTCCACGTTAGATTTGATTTGGAATCCCAACCCTCCTATGGAATTTTAAAAGTCCTTTTTTTTAAATAAAAAAAAAATTAATTATACAAGGGATTTAGGTTTTTTGAATTACACATTTATAGACATAAACAATCACTATAAATTTGGAATTGAGATAGTAAAAAAAAGTTTTACTCTTGAATGTATTGGTTGTAAATTAAACATAATGAGACGTTATGTATCTTTTTTATATCTATATGTTTCTCATATCAGTAAGGATTCTTGAGTTCCTAGTACTAGTCCTTCTATTGATCCCTAAATAGTTTTCTTAAATTTTTATTTCCAGTGACATGGTTGTTGATGTGTTATGCCATGTCAGCACAATATAAAAAATTTGATCTATTAAATTTTATTAAGCTAAATTTTTCATTTTGTACTAACACGACCTACCTTGTGAGTTTGGGGGAAAGAAAAAATTACAGAAGCTACTAGGGATCAAAAGCATTTTCAAATTTGTTCCCTAATCCTACCTCATATTTATAATTTATGTGTGGTAAAGGGTTTCTTTCACAGTTTTACAATTTACTGTTCTTCTAGCTATGCCCGACTTTCTTTTACCTTTATTCTAAATGCTCCTATGCACATTGAACATAATTTGAGAAGAGGGACATTCGATAATTTGCTTCAAAGTTGGGAAAGAGTACAGTTTAAACGGGTCGTGTGGGTTGAAGAAGAGAACCACTTCCACAAAAATCTATTGAATGGAATGGAATAGTATCACAAAGAGCAATTTGTTGGTTAGGCCCAACCCAACACAATTAACTGCCCACTTCTCGATATGAAATTCCAAGTAGATTAGGACCCGGGCAAGGAACCCACTTTGGCTTTGCACAACGTGGGTCCCATATATTTCTATATATATATATATATATATATATATATATATATATTAGGGGTGTTAATGGTTCGGTTTGGTTCGGTTTTAGAGGAGATTTCAAACCAAATCATTATACTTCGGTTTTGTTCCTCCCAAACCAAAACCAAACCATATTATAAAAAAACCAAACCAAACCAAACCATTATATTTCGGTTTGGTTCGGTTTGGTTTTGGTTTTAACCTATCAAGTAACAACAAATAATTGAAAATGAAAAAAATGATGTGCCAAACCCTAAATAAAAACATTTTTAATAAAAGCATTACATTAGCAACTAAAAAAAACAAACATTGTATTAAAATAGAAACATATTGACATATATTAATATGTTAATATCACACACAATATTAATACACACAACATTAATAGCTAGTTTAATACATGCCAATCTAAAAAAGGGAAAACAATAAGAAACTTAAAATCAACAAAAACAAGCCCATTACCTATTTTATCCTTAATAGAATTGGGAATTTACAAACTTTAAGTTTATCTATATATATATATATATATATATAGATATATATATATATATTATATTTTTCGGTTTTTTCGGTTTTTCGGTTTGGTTCGGTTTTTTAAAACTGAAAATCAAAACCAAACCAATTAAGTTCGGTTTTCTAAAATTAAAACCATAACCGAACCTAATGACAAAAAAACCAAACCAAACCGCCCAGTTCGGTTTGATTCGGTTTGGTTCTCGGTTTTAACCAAAACCATTAACACCCCTAATATATATATATATATATATATATATATTTTGGAGCAATTGAAGCATAACGATTTTTTAGAAAATTACAAAAATCCCCCTAAGTTTAGTACGTCTTTATTCTTTATTTCTTTCTTTCTTTCTTTCCTTCTTCCTTCCTTCCTTCCTTTTTTTTTTTTTTTTTTTTTTTTTTTTTTTTTTTTTTTCACGTGACCCCTTTAAAGAAAACTAAGTTGCAATGTATGAATTGCTAAATTTGTAAGCTGTTTGGGAACATATTGCAACCAAAATTTTTTTGGGAGATTACATGAAAGGTGGCTAAATATTAGAGGGTTTTTTGTCATTTACTCATGATTTTTTTTCCTTTATAAATTTGAGGATTTGTTCCTCAGCCAAAAAAGACGAGAGAGAAGTGTCAAACTGTCAATGTGTATGGTGTAGTGTGGACTTGAATAAGTGGGAGGCCTACTAAAATTGGCACGAGACATTATGAGAGATAACAATAGCAAACAACAAAAGCTATTTTGGCCTCGTTTCAGCTTGTACGCACCAACCCCAATGAGGCTTCCATTTGTCTCCCTTTTAAGGCCAAATTTTGAATAAATGAACAAAAAAAACCAAGGAGGAGCACCCTCTCTAGAATTTAAACTCACGGAATGGCGACTGTAATTTCAAAAGTATATGAGAAGATTTCCCTCTCTCATAAGTGGGTGTAGATCCCTCAGATAGCTGGCACTCCCTTGGTTTCTCCTTCGGCTTCACGTCATGCGATTCGAGAGCTTAATCAATATATGCTCTTAATTTCATCAACAATTCAAGCTCGCGAGATCATATATATTTCTTTCATTATTAACTATAACCTCGTCTCCATAATATCCCATACTCTTTTTTTAGTGGCAATTAGCTGCCGTAAATTAAGGCTTTAAGGTCTTGTTTGTTTGGTTGGAATCAGGACAAATAGAATGGAATAAGATCACATTGATAAACAATGGTGACAAGAGATGGGGAAGAAAAAGATATAGAGTAGAGAATAGGGAAAATTATATGCCTCCTCAGAGTCTCAGGCATATTCTCATTTCAGCCATAAATAGTAGACACGCACACCTCTCTTCTCATTTCCTCTTTTGTCATCCTTGATCACCACTAGAATCTCATCCTATTTTGCTTGCCTAATTCTAACCAAGCAAACATGCCTAAGGTTATTACAAAAAACAAAAAGAAAAAAAAAAAAAAAAAGAAGAAAAAAACAACAACATATATGCTTAAGGTCAATCCTATAATCGGTCTACTTTTTGTTTCATCTTGTTCATATTAAGAAATAATTAGATTATTATAGGACTAATGAAGGAATCTTATCCCATTAAAAAAATTAAGGGAAAAAACAAAAAGGAATAACAATTGTTTTAAGCTAATGGTAACTTGAGGCTTTTTTAAAACAGATGACATGGGTTCCAAACTTCCAAAGTTCCAATATATGTATGCATCAAAAAATTACTACAGCATCGTTTGGTTACACCTTTTAAAAGATTTTTTTTTTTTAAAAAAAAAGTAGAAAAAGTCTTTTTTTTTTTTTTTCCTTTATTGCTTTTAAGTAGAAACAATAAAAACAAAAACGCATTTTATAAAATTGATTTCGCCGGTGATCTTTTGGATGTCATGAGAAGCATTACCGAATCATCGTTGCCCAAACAAAAGCTTAAGATAGCCACAACCTCTTTCAATCACGAATATTTCGAGTTAAGGTCAAACTCATCCGAAAGATAAAAAAAACTTTTAAAAGCAAATCTTAATTGCTTTTGCTTAAAATCCAATATTTTTCCTTTTGCTTTCTAGAAATCCTTTTTAGTTCCTCTAACCAAACAGTGATTTTTACTTTTACAACTTTTTGCTTTCAAAAACAAAAAAAAAAAAAATCTTAAAATAAGTGCAATCAAACGATGCCTATGTATCATTATTGAGGTTGAACCCCTGACGTTCACTCTAGGATTACCGCAGGCCATGTTTGTTTAAATGGAATGAAATGGGTGGGAATGAAATATGGTTCCATACTTGAATTAGTTTGGAATGGAATGAGATTTGAAATAAATATTGGGGAATGAATATCATTGTGACTCATTATTCCTGTTTGCTTTCATTCCTTTTTAATTACCTCATCCAAACTTCTTGTTGGGAATGAATTGGAATGTGATTCCATTCCACCCATTTCATTCCAATCAAACAAACATAGCCTCAATGATTTTTTTGAGTTCATAGGAAAGCCTAATGAGTCTCTGGATTACATAAGGAGATACCCAGTCACCTTCCCATCAACTCACCTTACCCCCTTCCAACTCAATAAATAAATAAGTGAGAGTATTGCCACCATATAAAGTACTCAAAGCCCCTCATTAGTTTACACTTTTTAAGGTTTTATGAAAAAAATAAAAGGTTTTTACGAAAACTAAGCAGACTTTTTGGGCATTTACAATCTCTATTTCATTTTCCATGAAAAATTGTCAAAAAGTCTACTTAAATGACAGATTTTGGAAAAACTTTCTTCTACAAAGTTGTTCGGAATGATGTTTTCTAGTAAACTATGTGATTAGTTTTTATAATTTTTTTTTATATTTTTCATAAAACCTTAATAATGTAAATTAAATGGGGGTTTAGAGTATTTTATGTAGTGGTAGTAGCTTGGCCCTAAATAAATAAATAAAAGAAAACTAACAAACAAACATAGGTGGCAAACCGTTGATGCACTTCAACCCAAAATCCAAAGGCCCAGGTAATATATGTGTTTATAAATCAATTTTTTAAGGGGAAATAATAATTTTATTATTATTATTATTAGTATTATTATTTTGTATAATGAATCAAAGCAAACTTCTAATTATATTCCTAAGTTTTGGGCAAAAAATTTCCTTATATTTATTTCCCAAAAATATCTTTTCAATTTTGACCAAATGTTCAAAGTTTCTAAAAACTAAGAGGAGAAAATTATTATACAGGTACCAAAAGGGAAAAAAAAATATTCTCAATACTTTCCTAAACCAATTAAGATGTATAATACTAATAACCCTATTAAAAAAGTACAGAGTAGTGCATACGTCATGTTTGATTGTATAATTATATATAAATTCAATTAACTTTAATCGTCAAAAGTTGAAATTAAATTTGGTGGTTTGGACAAAGTGATATTAGCATTTACAATTTCTATCATAAATGTATGCAATCTAGCAATATCAGGTTTGAGTCTAACAATAAGTTACTGAAAATTGTGTTAAAATTTAAATATAAAATTGTGTCCTCCGATGCTAATCTAATATAAATAAACCTTTTTTATATTACTTTATGTAAAAAGTAAATAAATATTTTAAAATATTTTCAAGCCAACCACCCCAATTTATAAATCCTGACTTCGACCCTGCCAATATCCCTCTCCAACAAGTGAATATATAGCAAATTATTAGCAATGTTAAGCAAAGTAAGAAGTCTTGATTACAATGAGGACAATTAAGTTCCTACTAAGACAATATAAGTTCAATAAAATGAAATATATTTGGAAAGATGTTACAAGTGGAACATAAGTGGGAGTAATAATTGAAATATATGGGATTGTCTTGGGACCGATAGGGTATGGATGGTGGGTTACCGACAGGGTTGGCCGCTGCAAATTAGATGTTCCAAATGCGCGCCAACTCCGGTTTTTTTTTTTTTTTAATAGAGAAGAAAACAAACATCTTTGCTATCCCAATAAATTAATACAAGCCAGTCGTTCTTCTCCAACATTGTGCCAATTGCCAAACCTCGCGGTAGCTAGTCGTGGACCAATGATGCATGTATAATGAATTTCCCCTCTTGGAAGTTCTCACTTTTCCAAGCTATATATGCGAATTGAAAGTAGGATACCTTAATTCGGAATGATAATTTATTTTGGGACATAGAATTAACCACCCATCATATGTATTGGGCCTGGCCTCATTTTTGACCGTTCACCTATACGTTTCACCTATACGTTTAGAGCATGTTTGTTAGTCAGAATTGGGTCGGAGGAACTGAAATGGAATGAAATTTTAATAATGATCAGCCATGCTCACCATTCAAATCTGATTTCATTCCATTCTGATCCCCCCTCCTCCCCAATTCCGTCCAAACAAACAAGCCATTATTATGACACATAAGGTGGGTACTGGGTAACGCAAGGTGGGTAGTTTAAGGTGGGTGCTCTTACATTTTCCTAGGACATAAAGTTGGCTGGTTTCCTGGGAATATATATACATAGAGAGAGATAAAGAGAGAGAATGTGTGTTTTGGTCTCGTCAATACTTACTTATATTATTAACATTGCACCATACATTAAGAGTTTTATGTAGTGGGGTATACAATACAACCTCAGTGTCATTGGTGCTGATATAACAAAAGCAGCACATGTGCAATGGAATATGAAAAGTCATTGGTTACAACCATAAACACATGCAGTTGGCAATTTCCTCCCTCCTTGAAGTTCAATAACATTAATGTTGATGGAGGATATATGGTAGAGAAGTAGGAATGGAGGGATTAAGGTCTCCGTGTAAGTGTTAAAAATATGATAACGAACATTCGATTGATGGATGCTCGAGATCTCCCTGTCGTTCCTTGATCCAAACCTGCGTTTGTGCCTGAGATAAATGAATAAGGGGGATGAGCAGGCAGGCGTAGCCGCTCCGACACCCAAGTCAAATTGTGAACTAGACTAATAATAAAGAACGGAGGAGTTTTAGGGGAGAAATGGCATACCTCGTTTTCCTCCCTTGTGGATATTTTATAGATGAGGATAAGTATCTTTTCAGATAAACTGTATGCAGTTGTTTGTCTCTTGTGTGAGCTGGAAAGGTAATGCACCTTTCACATGGATCTCTCTTAGAGGCCAAATCTTATCCTCTTTGCTGCATCAGATGCAATGGGTAATTATACCCTATGTGGGTGTCCACAGTAAGAAATGGGTAATATTTTTATCTCCACAGGAGGGATTAGGATTATCTTGAGAGGGATGATGACATTGATGAATTTATATCAGGTATGGGCGTCGGGCGATAAGAATTAATTACCTATAAAAAATAAAAAAAAATGCATGGGCGCTTGAAGCAATTGTTGTCCATGAGGGGATCGTGTTTTGTATTTTTGTATTAAGATAGTTCTCAAAGGTTTGTTATTGGCAGGGGATGTCTAATCGGTCTTTTACTGTATGAACAAGAAGGGAATGTCCAATCAGTCTTTTCTCAAATCCCTAGCTCGCTCTATCTCATTCACTAACCTAAAGATGTTAGGATTTAGTCTCAAGCTTGATCAAATTTTCTTGGTTTCGCTCATGCTGTGGCTAGTATTTGCAGTGGCATAGCCACTATAGAAACTTGCCCAGAGAAGAAAGACATTGACAATATGATCTCCTCACTTAGGTAATGATAAAGAATCGACCAAGCCTTTTGAGTACTTTGTAATTGCTCACTTGCTCATGCAAGCAAACATTGACAAATCGAGTTTGAATAGGGATATTTGACTTGTTCGTCAAGTTCAAATTCCCTCCAACTTCAACCAAGCCAAACTTGAAAAATCAAATCCGCAGCTTCATCTGTTCAAACCCTTAATATTGTCTGTCTCAGTAGATGGTTAAAGAAGTCCTATGAGGGGAATGTCATTTAATAGTCCAAATAGAGTGTGAAAATGTCTAGCTACAAATTAACGACGACAACAACAAAAGGAGGGTGCTGAGTTATATAACTTGGCTTGTGAACAGGGGCGAATAAGGGCGGAGTCAGGATTTGTCTTCAATGGGAGCATTGTGTTGTAATTCTGTGAAGTGGGAATTGAAAGTTTGGAGAGCTTTTTTTTTTCCTTTAGAAAAATTACTTTTTGGTAATTCCAAAAAAGGATTTTTTTTGTCAACTTATTACAAATTGATTGTATATATTCTTCAAAATGACTATTATCTTTCTGTTTTTGGTATTATTTCAGAAAGTGATTATCAAATGACAATTTATCCCAAAAAAAAAAATATAATAATAATAAAATTGGTTGAGCCAGTGGGGGCATGTGCCCCCAAAGGTCCCCCAGTTGCGCCACTAGTGGCAGAGGGAAGGGGACCGCTGGGTGGCCCCCCACACCAATTTTTAAAAATTAAAATTTTCTTAGATTTTATGATAATTATAAAATCGTTCCCATAATTTCAGCTTTACTAGTATTTATTTTCTTGTGAAAGCCCACCCAAGCACCCAAGAGTCCGAGACCCAACTCAAAAGATGAAGAAGAGTAGGGGACACCAGGACAATTGTAAAGATCTTGATTTCTTGAATAGAATCATCATCAATGAAAATTTACATTTATTATTTATTATTAGTAGTTCACAAATTTTTTTTGATGATGTTATAGTTAATTAAGAGAAAAAAAGAAAAAGAAATTTGCTAAAGATTATAGTCAATTAAAATTTTCAATTTATAAAATTTAAAAATAGCATTTTAACATTAATTTAAAAATCGCTCCCATCGAGATAAAATTCTAGCTCCGCTACTGCTTGTGAAGAACTTTAGCTAGAGTTTTGTAAGAATGAAAGTTACCTTCACCAGGGATTTCAATTATATTTCAAAAACTCAAAGGAGATTCAGTATAATTTCAATAACTTGAGGGGAACATATCCGTAAATTTGGCATATATGAAAGTGGAAGGGCAAGGAGAGAGAGAGAACCGCGTGGAGACAACTACAAAATAAAAATGGGGCAGTGTCAGCACGTTGGCAGTAGGTAATGTTATGATACTCTTTATTTATTATTTATTTATTTAATCTAATAAATTAATATTCAATATTACCCGCGAAAAGGTCGCGAGAAATTGAAACCTCCGCCGAAGCCATCGTTGCCAGCAGAGAGAGAGAAAGAGAGGACATTCTTGGTTTAATCCGTCTGAAACTGAAACAAAAGAGAAATTGATGAGCAGAGAGAGAGAGAGAGGGAGGGACGGAGGCAGCTGGTTATCATCTCCAATCCCAAAGGGCTCAATCTCTTTCTTCTCCTCCTCTTGCTTCAACCTCCTTCATTGCCTTTCTTTGATCATCCCTTTTGGCCACATTCACATCGTTTTTCTAAATCAAAGGAAATTTTTCCAAAATTCATTTTGGGGTTGATTTTGAACAGTCGCTCTTCCTATATGGGTTTTATAGAAGACGATCAATGGTTTTTGTGATAGATGCACCGTGGCTTGAAGAGATATAAGATGATTGGAAATACAGATACCAATTTGGGTTCGCCTGCTGCCTCTTCTTTTAGAGCTGATATGGCCCAGACCAAACCCAAGAGGCTCTATCAAGTTTGGAAGGGAAGCAACGTATGTCTATATCTCTCTTTTTATCTCCTGATTGGTCCTTGTTGTTCAATGTAATCTGATTGTTTGATCATGAAACGTATTGGGATTTTTTTACATTCCTTGTTTTGATTCAGTATTGGAATTTTGACAAATTGGGCTTTCCTTGTTTGGATTCATTATTGGAATTTTGACAAATTGGAATTTCTTTCATTACAATTTCATCCCCTTTCATTTCGTTTCCTTTGTCCCCCCCCCCCCCCCCCACCCCCCCAAAACAATATATGAGTTGGGTTTATTTACTTATTAATTCATTGAATTATTGTAATTTATCTTGTTTGATTGTATATTGGTAGATTTGAAATGATAACAGCAAACACTAGTTTGTTATGTTCTGAACATGAATTTGCTGTTTGATTAATATTCTTTTATAAAAAAATCTTATCTCTTTGAATTAAAGGTGGTTGTAGGTATTGTTGCCTTGTTTGGGTCTTGTGGGTTTCTATTCTATGTCATGTAAATGGATACTTCCCCTTCCACTTTCTATTCTAGGGACTAAATAATCCTACTTATAGGCATCACGAAGATACTTTTAGGATTGGATGAAACTCCTATGAAATCCCCAACACTCCTGCTCCCCTAGATGCACCTACATATAATGCCGCATAAAGGAACTCAGCTGTCGAAGTTTGTTGAGAACTAGATGAGAATCTATCACATTTGATACCTGTGTATACTTAATTAGTTTATACTTTCTAACCTTTAATGTGGAATTTTAAAAATTCACTTTTTCCATACGACAAAAATGACTCATGAAAATTGTAGAATTATGGAAGGGTATCATTCAAAGTTCTTGGCATGATGACAAGTAAGGTGGTTTTTTTTTTTTTGGTTGACTGGGAGATTGTTTACCATTCTTTCCTGATTAAAACTCAAAACTTTTGGTTTTTTATTGTCTTGCCAGTCTTTTGAGTTCTATGCTTTGTAAAATTTGGAGGAACTTATCATTTGATTGATTAAATAACCCAGCTATTAAATATGCTTAAGTTTTTGTTACAGATGATCTAAAATTCAGAACTAGTACGATATACTGCACTAACAAAGCTCTTATTTTCATTTTGCCAGAGATTTTTCTGTGGTGGGAGATTGATCTTTGGTCCTGATGTTGCATCTCTGTTTTTGTCCACTCTCCTAATTGCCGGCCCTGGAATAGCTTTTTGTGTAAAAATCTATTCCAATATTGATCATCAAAATACCACTTGGTATCCTGTGCTGGCTGTGGGATTGATCCTCACTTTTTTGGTAAGTAATTTGTTTCATCTTTCATGTCTTGCTTCCAGCAATAAAAATTGCTCCCCAGATCATGCCTATCAGAAAATGAAAAACCTATAATCTATCTATCTATCTATCTATCTATCTATATATATATATACATATATAGATACAACTGTTCCCAAGATCACACAACCTCTATAGTTTCAGTTTCCACATAATATTATAAACCCTGTTTGATTGGACAGGGCCTTAAAGATTTCAAAAGTCGTAACGACTCCTGAAATATCCATAATGTGTTGCATTGTTTTTTATTATCAGTTTATCACCTTATGTAGGAAATGTTAACCAAGGTACCTTAAAGTATAAGAGATGAGCAAGGAGTATTAGGGAAGCTTGGATGCCACAGGGAAATAAAATGCTTCTGTTTTATTCCAAATTGCACCTGCAACGAGTCTACACACACACACGCGCGTGCACATATTTCATAGCATTACAAGTGACCCTACTATGAATATTATTACATTTCCATATGTGCATTCAAAAACCCCCACAGTGAATGGTTTCTGGTAACCAGTTTCTCTTTACTTTTTTGGTTTTCTGATTAGCCATTTTATTGATGAAATAGAGTTGAACGAACACTTTTTATGCTTACAATGGCTTGTTCTTGCAAATCCAGCTTCAATTTGAAACTTTGATCAATTTTCATGCAGGCTTTAATGTTTCTCTTCTTGACGTCTGGTAGAGATCCTGGAATAGTTCCCAGAAACTCAAAACCTCCCGACTCAGATGATGCATCTGATATGATGACCCCATCTATGGAGTGGGTCAATGGTAGAACCCCTCATTTAAAATTACCCCGGACAAAGGATATGATTGTAAATGGCCACACTATCAAAGTCAAGTACTGTGACACGTGTTTGCTTTACCGTCCTCCCCGTGCTTCTCATTGCTCCATCTGCAACAACTGTGTTCAGAGATTTGACCATCACTGTCCATGGGTTGGTCAATGCATTGGATTAGTAAGTTATTTTTATGCAATCTAATCATTAAGTATTGAAAAAATGTTTAAAATCACATTCCTTGTTCATGCTACAAATACTAGGCCTGTCAATGGATTGGACAGAGACCTATCTGATTCAGACAAATGGAATGTCTATAAGAAATAAATAAAATTCTAAGTACATGATTAATACCTGAATTTTATTGATTTGATCATTGCTGATTCATATTTGGATATATTCCAATACAATCTGATTATATATGTTGAATTCAATAAATGCACATATATATATATAGAGAGAGAGAGAGAGACACACACACACACACACACACACAAACACACACACACACATACACGATCTTTATGCTGCCTTAAATAAGATATGTCCACCAGGAAAGGTTGTAATATACATATTGAGTTGCCAAGTTTATTTTGACTGTACAGAATCTCCATTCAATTTAAGCTTGAAAGTCTTTTTTACTTTTTCCTCTTCAATGTTCAAGGGACCTCTTACATTATGGCACTGTGCATCAGTTGTAAATTGGATGCCACAACTATAATTACAAACTCTGCATAAGTTTTTAATAATGTTCCTTTTAGAAGCTAACAATTCTCTGTCATGTTGATCTGGTTGCAGCGTAATTATCGGTTCTTCTTCATGTTTATATCAACATCAACCATCTTGTGCATATATGTCTTTGTGGTTTCTTCAATCAACATTCTTCATCATAAAAAAGATGATCGGCACAAGAAAGGAAGCATTTGGGAAGCTATGTCACACGATGTCTTGTCGGATTTTCTCATAGTGTACTGCTTCATAGCCGTCTGGTTCGTTGGCGGCCTTACTGTTTTCCATTTCTATCTGATTTGCACAAACCAGGTAACCTTGTTACTCCTCAAGATGCAGTGTAATGAGTGATGAAATTTCCATATTGGAAACTAAATAGTTTATAGTGTTCAAAATGTATATCAACGTGACAATATTTTCATTAAAACATTTATTGTCAATTGGGTTTGCATGATAATTCAACAGATATCATAAAATGCAATAATGTCTGTCAGCATACCAAGATACCCATGGGTACATTGCTAATATCCTTGGCATCATTAAACTAAAACATATTAGTAATATGTTGGTAGAAATATTGATATATTGAGAAAAATCCATCAACATTAGTGATGATATTTCTTTCCTCTGTAAATTGGTTTTATATGCAATATGCTACACAGTTTGTAGTTGCAAAAGTCTGATCCTCCTGGCCATCGATATTTTACCTCATTCACTTGTCATGCGACTGAGATTGGATTCTTCCCATCCTCATTTTTCTGTTCTTTCTCTCTTGGTACAACTGTATGCATTCATTCATGTGCACATGGATACTACATGCATTTACTCAACTCCACTCAAGTCAACAAATCATTTTTCCCAACTACAGGGGGATACCTACATGCATATATATACACAAAATAGATAAATACACGCACATACATATGGACTCACTCACTCACTGAAATGTGTGCGTGAATGTTTTTCTTTTTCTTTTTCTTTTCCTTTTCTTTTTTCCAATCTGGTTTATACTGGCCAACTTATTCTTGGTCTATTCTGATCCTTTCTTTCATACAGACAACTTACGAGAACTTCCGATATCGATATGATAAGAAGGAGAATCCATATAGAAAGGGGGTGATAAGGAACCTTAGAGAAATTTTTTTCTCTAAGATACCACCTTCATTGAATGATTTCCGATCATTAGTGCAAGAAGATGAGCACATAATGGTGGGATCTCTAACCCCGAACCTTGATGGAGATATCATTAGCTCCAAAGAAAAAATTGACATTGAAATGGGAGGTAAACATGCTGAGGAAAGTGGTTTTTCACTTCCAGAAATTTTGCGGAATTTGGATTACAACGATTTAGAGGATAACTTAAAGAGCAAGGAGGAAGAAGGAAGAACTGCTTTTCACCATTTCTTTCCTGTTGAACAAAAAGCGAAGGAACCTGTTCAAAGCTCCACTATTGGAAATGGGACTAATACAGATGAGAAAATAGATGAAGAAAGTAGCTCCCATCAAACAAAACCACCAATCCTTCAAGCCTAGAGGTATCCATTTTCATTTTCTTTCCTTTGTGGATCTTTAATTTTGATTCTTCAACAAAGGTTCTTTTATCATTGGACCATTCAAACCAGTTGCGGGTAATTGAAGATCCGTTGAAGGAATGATACTGTATGTAGTCATTGGATAACATATATCATAGCTCCTGCTAGTGTTACACACACACACACACACACACACACACACACACATACATATATATATGTATCTATGTATCTATGTACATGTATACCTTGTGGCAGCGGGCTCATTTACAGACTACCCTCAAATCTAAATGAACATGAAGTTGTAAAATTTTAATTACAGATCAAGCAGCTTTCCATTGAAAGAACAGATGCAATCAGGATGAACTTTGGATATGAATTTTTTTATTTGTTATTTTAATGATTTAGTTCTTTTCTTTTTTTTTTTTTTTTTTGGGTAAGGGAGTAAGTTTATTAGAAGGAAAACAGAAAGTAAATACAATTCCATTGCTGATTTAGTTCTTTCAATCAGCAAACATATTGCAAAATCTCTCTGTTAGAAATTTAAATTTATCAAGTTCTGGGTTCATGTTCTACTGCTTCACTCCCATGTTTAATTGAAGTTGAAAAAGCTTGTTTACCAACAATAAGCGTCTCAACCTTAGCGTAGGATTAGCTTACAAACACCTAGAGAGAGGGGGGGGGGGGTGAATAGGTCTCAATTGATTTTTAGGCCATTTTAAAATTAAACCATATTACCAAATATTAAGCCGCCTCCTTAACAATCACAATCAAAATATATCAAGACAAGAAATAGATCAGCGGAAGCATAAACAACATTCACCACATGAACACGAGATTTACGTGGAAAACCCCAATGGGTAAAAACCATGGACACCAAAAACATTCACTATGTGAAAGACACTTAAAAGAACTCAAGAACAGCTTACATAGACTTATGACTGCATATCCATAGCCAGGTAGTGGTGTTGATCTTTCCGTTAATGTAAACCATGCTATATCCCCTAGTCGTGATCCGTAAATCCTATACGGCTTTCGAAGATCCTCCTCCGGACAAATCCTTCACAAGCGATGTAGATGGAGCAACAAATCTCAACAATGACCTTTGTGAGGTATGTATGTGGGTGAAGTTGCAAGAACTAGACAACAAGCATCTTAAAGATTAGAGTGAAAGCTTGATGTATTCTTGGAAGGAAGAGCTTGAGGATAACAATGGGCTCTTCTCTTTCTCTCTCTAAGCTCTCTCTTTTTCTCTCTTGGAGGCTCATTAGAATCAAGGAAGCAAAGGGGCAAAATGTTTCTTTTATACCTAGGGTTAGGTGTGTGTAGGGTTTCCAAAAAGAGGGTAAGAAGAATCATTCTCGGAATTGCTCCAGATCCCGTGTCATTTGAACGGAGGTATGGTGTGTTCGAACAGTGCAATGGCTGTGAAAAGACACCCCTTGCAACTAAGAAGCACGGACACCGACACGCAACACGGTTATGACACGACATGGACATGCTGACACAGCAAATCCTAAAAATCTAGGATACGACACAGAGAGGACACGCTATTAATAAAATGCATATTTTATTAGATAATATCATATAACTTCACATCCATCATTCAAAATGCATTTTTTGTATTGTTTTTGGAACCCTAGTAGAGTCATTGTTTAAGCTCAAAACATCTTCTACATCTTCTACATACACACAAGGCCAACAATGAAATGAAACTAACCACCTATGGTAGTACAATGGCCTCTAAGTCATTTACCATGCCTATTTTGTTGAGATACTCACAAATGATGAGAATTCTGTTTCAATGCATCTTCTTCAATCTCAAACGACACAAGACACAGTAATTACAACACATGGTTTTGGAACTAGAATTTACCAATACACAAACCCATACTCTAGGAATCAACAGAAGTGGACCACCAGTTGATGATTGTGGACTTGATATGCACCATCACTGAAGTAACTTGCTACAAAAATTAGTGCCATCGCTCTTGGTCAAAAAAGAAAAGAAAAAGAAAAAAAAGAAGGTAGTGACATCACTAGAAATGTGAATAAAATATTGAAATGATTTCGTTTCTAGTAATGATCTTATGCATGCTACAAGATAGATGCCTTTCAAACTCTACTCATATGAAAGACTCATTTTAATGGCCATAAGAAATTAGGAATATATATAAGCACAATTCTATTTCATAAAATTGTCTAGATCTTTGTGTATATTTATGCTTACCTTTTTTTAGCGGATTACTTTGGTGTTTTGTCAAATGGTGTTCAAAAATCACTCTTATTTTCTTTTTTCTTTAATGGTACAAGTTCATGATCATTTTACCGTTATGTAGCATAGTGTTGACATATCTTAATAACAGGTTTGGCTACGAAACTTCTCCTCTATGGCATGAAGATCTTGAGTTGGACATGAAATGATCACTTGTTTCTATGTTGGCAGTGTATGGCTTGGGAAGGCTATAAGCTAGTTTACCAAATGTAGAGGTTGAACACAAGCCCATTGATGTTGTTAATACACAAAAAGAAGAAGAGACTAATTAAACACTTTCATCTGTTCATTATAAAATTCAGACGCATGTTTGTTGTAAGTAGTGAATGTCACGTTGTGTTCAAAATAATTGCAGAAACCCGCAACAAATTGAAGGTGTGGTAAAATGGTTGATAGGTTGTGCTGTAGGTTTTCTTTTTGTCTTTTTTTTGGTTCGTTTCTTTTGAGACTCAGTTTGAAGATTTTCAATTCATTTGTTAACAGATTGTAGGATATGGTCATTTTAGATACACTGGATGAAATATTTTCAGCAAGATGCAAATATGATATCCTTGATCAAAAAGATGCAAATATGATATCTCTCGCTTTCTCTCTGAAAAGTTAATTCTAGCATTGTCATTTTTTATGTCTAAATAAATTTGCATTGTGATCTCTACTCAGGGCTGTAAATTCCTAGATAAGGAATTGTTCCATTTGAGAATGTAAATTTCAATGATTTAGAACATTTCTTTTCTTTCCCTTTTTTTTCTAGTTTGGAATTTTGAATGGAATTAACCCACAAAATAAACAGATCAATAAGAATTTTGATGGAGATCTTATAATTGAGGGCTTCAATGGGACGATGACACCGAAAGCACCATAAGGACGAACAATATAGTATTTGTAGTTTGAAATTTCTTCTTTCTTGCTCTGCTGTCTCTTTGATTTGTGTTTTTAATTAGAGTGCAAACTACATATGCAAGTCAACGATGGTTAGAATCAAGGGGTGTGAATAGGAGTTAAGTTGACCCCAACCCTTTCACTTTGTTGTTAAGCCCATTGCAAATTAGCCATTTAGGCAAGCAAAGAGAAAAAGGAGGGGGGAAAAAATTCAGCAGCTTGGTATTGCTACTTCAATCACAATTGCCTAGCAAAAAAGGGGGCCAAAAAAAAAAGGGGGGGGCTACTTCAACCACAACCTGATATGAAACTGGTAGTTTTCATTTGTTTTTCCATGTCGAGCAAACCAAACAATATAGGATGTTTTTTTTTAAACTGCAGCTATGCCCTGTTTTTTGTATGTAGTTAATGAAATTTAAGGGCATTTTTGGAGCAAGAACAGATCATAGCATACGGTCCTACTTCCCGTTGTACAGTGGTACAGAATCTGTGGTACTGAGAGGGCTCAGGGCTTTAGTGCCATTCCATGAAACTGCACTTTGTCACAAAATAATAATAATAATATTAATAATAATGATAAAATGAAATGAGTAGTATTATGCATGTTTAATTTTCTTCTCTAATAATTTGACAGCAGCAACATCAACACTTTTTTTTTCCTTTTTTGTATTTTATAAATGCATGCCACATCAATGAGTGAAAAAAATTAGGAATTAATAGCGTCTTCCAAATAAGGAAGTAAGATGAGCTCAGCTTGAAGGGAGTACACTGGTAATTTTCCTTCCTATGGTTTTGTCCACTCTGTTAGACGTGTTGATCCTCATTGTTATCAAGTAAAAAAGCACTACACTGGGCCTCGTGAACTTGGCAAGTTACTGTTTCAACTGAACAAAAGAAATATCTGTAGGTAGAGAATGAGAATTTGTAAATTGCATTGAGAATCTACTGTAATCAAAACAGAACCACTTTCTATTACGAGGAAATAAAAAAAATAAATAAATAAAAAAACAGAACCACATGTCCTAACCCAGGTGGCACTATCACAACCGATCATGTAATGAAGTTATTACCCTCCTCACCTGCCACGTGTCAAATTCCCATTTAATCCTATAGATTTCATTGGATGAGATGAGATTCAATCACTGTCAACCCATTATAAATCCCACTCCTTATCCTCCACTACCCCTTGGTCTCTCACTCCCAATTCCAACGGTCGCCACCACCAACACAACCGCCGCAGTCTGCCCAAAAATGGCAGCAGAAATGGCCTTAGTAAAACCCATCTCCAAATTCAGCAGAAGCACCCCTAAATTCAGCAACCCAGGGAGTTCTTCATACTCCAAGTTCTCAACCATCAAAATGACGGTTACTTCACAGCCCACAACACCACCAAAGCCATCGAAGAAAGCAGCTAAGAAGGCCATCAAGGAGACCCTCTTGACGCCGAGGTTTTACACCACGGACTTTGATGAAATGGAGACCCTTTTCAACACTGAGATCAACAAGAACCTCAACCAGGCTGAGTTCGAAGCCCTGCTACAGGAATTCAAGACTGACTACAACCAGACCCATTTCGTCAGGAACAAGGAGTTCAAGGAGGCTGCTGACAAACTTCAAGGCCCGCTTCGCCAAATCTTCGTCGAGTTCTTGGAGAGGTCTTGCACTGCTGAGTTCTCTGGCTTCCTTCTCTACAAAGAGCTTGGAAGAAGGCTTAAGGTATATATATGGGTCTTCAATCCTTCAAATCTATCTTTTAATTTTCTAATGTAATCCCCAAGTTGTTGGAATTTACAGCTGAATTTTGGCAATTCTAATCTTCTGAATGTTATTCAAATTCAGTCCTATTTAATTTGATCTAAATTATTGTCTAGATTGCTCTCTATTTTGGCAGCTCGACTTTTTTTAATATTTGTAAATTTGGTTCAAATTTTGGAGATTATGATGAATTTTTTGCATTCTTTGGAAGGATTTTCAGGCACTAGGATTGTAGAATGAGTGAATTTTCTGAAATCTCCCAAATTGGGTATCTGTGTGTTTCAAATGGATGTATTGTCGGAAAAAGATGGTTAAATTATTTTTTCCAAATTTACATTAAATTCAAGTTGGACACTTGAATCTCAACAAATTGATGAACCATGGATTATCCATAGGACAAATGGGTGTATTGCCCCTCTAACACATTTCTATTGGATTGGGTTGAGCTAGGTTGAGCTAAATTTGTGGCTTTATTGGTCAAGGGTCCTTGCCTGTTATTTGTGTTAGAAATAAGTTTCAATGATGGTTCTTACTTTTCCTTTTCTAAGAGTAATGGTTATTAGTTTTTTCTGATTTTACAGCGATATGGGGTAGTAAAATCAATTATTACTGGCAAATTTTCCTGTTATTAAAACCAAGTTATTGTCTGTTTATTCATTGCAACTTGCTTATAGGTTATGAAAATTCTCTTTTCTTATTTTTATTAACTAACCATTTTGATGATTATTGTTGCAGAAAACCAATCCTGTGGTTGCTGAGATTTTCTCCCTCATGTCCAGGGATGAAGCCAGGCATGCAGGGTATGTAAAAAAATATATTTATATATATCTTCATTACATTTACAAGAAATGTTGGTTTAGTTGTATTTCATAGCTTATGACATAGATGGGCTTATTGTTCCATTATTTGCAGGTTCTTGAACAAGGGTTTATCAGATTTCAACTTCGCATTGGATTTGGGTTTCCTGACAAAGGCTAGAAAATACACCTTTTTCAAGCCAAAGTTCATTTTCTATGCAACATATTTATCAGAGAAAATCGGGTACTGGAGATACATAACCATATACAGACATTTGAAGGCCAATCCTGAGTACCAAGTTTATCCCATTTTCAAGTATTTTGAGAACTGGTGCCAGGATGAGAACCGCCATGGTGATTTCTTCTCTGCATTAATGAAGGCACAGCCCCAATTTCTCAACGATTGGAAGGCAAAGTTGTGGGCTCGATTCTTCTGCCTATCGGTAATCTTTCAAAAATATAAAAATTCGATTTTTTCTACTACAAAATTATGGTATGGACCTGAATTTCTCATATCATCATTTAATGCTTTGTTTTATTGCTGAGAAAGCAAAGGAGAAAGAATAAATTTGGAATCAAACAGTATTTGTTATTTAGATATTTATCTGTGTAAAACAAAAACTTTAGACACTAAACCTAAAACTACATTCTCTGCCAAATCGAGTTATATGCATGTCAAACAAAATTTTGGATTCCAATATATATATTCTCCTCATATTTCTTGGCAACCAGCCAAACAAGTTTTCAAACCAGACCCTAGGTTGATCACCCATCCCAAATCTATATCCTTCTCTAGTTTTCTCATTACATTTATCCTCCAGGTATACGTGACAATGTACCTCAACGATTGCCAGCGTACAGCTTTCTATGAAGGCATTGGGCTCAACACGAAAGAATTTGACATGCATGTCATCATCGAGGTGAGATTGTGCTTTTATATCATTTCACGTTATGCATCATTGTAGACACCATGTTATGTATTAATTTTATTTCCTATATATACATTTTGACAGTGTATAATGTAGCAGCAACTAGTTTCTGCCTACTTTGAACAATTCCTAATTTTTTTTGCTTTCTTATTTTCTAGTCATTTTATGTAATATTCCATTTTGTTGCTAAGATGACAGAGCAGAAGAAAACTTAGAATCTTAACTGTCACTCCAAAACCAGATTTTTGTAAGATTTTGGGTTTTCATTCCTTTTCATCCATTTCGAGGGCAACCAAATGGAACTTAAAATGATGATAATCTCCATTTGTTTGAAACCATCTTCAGCTAGAACTTTATTTACACCTAACCTTCTTTAAGAAAAACATTTCAAGGACACCAGAATTTATGTACTAAACTTGATAAAAGCAACATATCTTGAACTCTTTCAAATTATCATTCATGGGGTGTCTGAAATTCTGTTTTCGCAGACAAACCGCACAACTGCTAGGATTTTCCCCGCTGTACCGGATGTTGAGAACCCGGAGTTCAAGAGCAAGTTGGACCGCATGGTGCAGATCAATGAGAAGCTGCTTGCCATTGGGGAGACCGAGGACATTCCCTTGGTGAAAAACTTAAAGAGGATCCCACTTATTGCTGCATTGGCTTCTGAGCTCTTGGCTGCATATCTTATGCCACCAATTGAGTCTGGGTCTGTTGATTTTGCGGAGTTTGAACCACAAGTTGTGTACTGATCCTTTTTGTTCAAGTCCTATCTCATTCCTTTCCTTGTGCATCCTGAGTATGATGTTAACTACCATCACAAGGGTAAACTGTATGAAACTGAGGAAACTTTGTTATGAAGAGGATCTTCTTGTATTTTCTGTAATGATAAAACAAGTTATCTTAGAGCATCTTCATGGGGCTTTTCAAACTCCACTTGTCACCAAATTTGAAGCGGCATGTAAGCATTCCACGCTTCAAAGTGCTATTCAAATGTCCTAAACTAAAATGGTTTGGCTCTCTTTAAACTTTCAAGAATGAGTGGTGCTCTCTACAAATATTATTTGGCCAATAAAATATTCAAGGCTAATCTCCAATTCATTAAATATTTTGACTGTTTTAAATTTTATTTAGAATATGAATTCAAACAATCATAAATCCATAACTGCTTGAATTTTTTACAAAATAATCCTAGATTAATAAATATTATAACCCAACAAAACAATAAAATAATTTTTCTTCAATTTTTCTTTATAATAAATGCAAACACTTCGCCTACAAATCACTTTTATAAGTAATATAGATAGAGATATAGTTATAGATAGATATGGATGAAAATTTTCAGTAATGTGATACAAGTTACGAAAGTACAACTCATCCATGCATGGGATACAATCCTACAATGAATGGCCTGACTTTAACTTATATCAGTTTAACCTATAAGAAAAGGACTCTAGATATTAGATAGTGGATAAATGGCCAAAAAATTTATCAACTTTGTATTTAACCCTGTTTCTTTGAATATTCAAAGAATCAAAGATCAAGCCCCATTATTGTGAGAAGTGTGGCCTTTACCCGTATATATAGGTTATCAAAATAGCTCCCTCAACACATCCCATAACTGGAATCAAAACTTCTAACGAAGTTCACATCTCCTATGACATTGTTTGCCATGCAACAAACCCTTCAGACGGAGAAACTGGTGGGCCTTATAATATATCATGTCCATCCCTCCATATTACTCCTATTAGCACCAATAACTAAAATAAAGGGAAAATTACACTTTACCCCCTTCAAGTTTGGCTCATTTTCATTTTAACATCCATCCATTTCCATGTTACGAGAAATTAATGATTCCATTTTATTATCAGTTGCCTCTGCATAAAAATTTGTGTCAATCTTAAGTCGACACTCCTATAGACCTAGCTATATACTACACAATTAGGTCTAGATTAACTCAGCTCATGAGCCTCACATTCTTTCCATTAGTAACTCTAAAACGTATATTTGACTACTCTTCAATTAAAAGTACATATACATTTAAGGTATTGTTCTTAAATAAACTTTGGGTCATTGACTCTCGTTAGTGTTCCAACAAATAAGAGAGATCAAATCAAGCTATTGATTCCAAATGTAGAAATTATCTCAGTTGATTGGGTGGAAGGAGGCAACTAAAGTCGAAGTTCACAACAATCTTAAAGGTGGCCCCAGATATCCTGCACCTGAGCTCAACCAGAGAACTTTCTAACACTTTGATCAATGATCAATGTGTTCAGATGGATTAGTGGCAACTACCAGGCTACTCATACATACATATGTAGATTTTATATAGTGTCTTGCACGCGCACATAGACGTTTGGAATCCTGGAGTTGTTATTGAAGACTGAACACAATGAACAATACTTACAGATCGGATGACTGAAAGGAATTTACATACAAAACAGAGTGAACTGCTTCAGTCTCTCAGAAAAAAAGAAGAAATCCTTCAGTCTGACTGTCTCTAGGTTTGCCTATGTTCACCTTCTCCAACACTTGCAGATGTCTATCCAACAGAAATTGAAAGAAGAAGAAGTGATCAGTCCGATTTATTCTTCATGTTTGCTTTCTCTTCTTTTAGTGGCCGAACGAGCAACCTAAATGTCCATACTGCTAGTAGAGTTGCCTCTATTGGGGCAAGCCAATACACAAGTATATGTTCCTTGGTTATATGCTCCCCACGAGCATAAGCCCATCCCAATACCTACGAAAGCAGAATAATCCATCAAACTTCTCTCTTTAAAATTTATGCATCTAAAACAAGCTAGTGCGGAATTTAAAATTTATGCATTTAAAAGAAGTGTAGGAAAAATTACATCATATGGTAAAAGAATGAATGATTGATTTGAGTACTTACAGAGGCTGGGTTCATACATCCACCCGTTAGATCAGACCCTAGTATATGAAGAGATAACTTGGAGACACTTGAGATCCAGGTTTTCATATAGAAACTTCCAGGAATGTTTCTAGCAAGCCCAAGTGAAATAATTACAATTGCAAATGTCAGAAAACCTTCTGTCAGTGCACCTCGATGGATGTCAACTTTCAGATGTGGCCCATGTCCTATTTCAGGAAAGGTATCGATGATGAGCCTAACCCCAGTAATAGATCCAATTACCTGAAAAACAAAAACTGAAAAAGATTTGAGCGATTTTTAAAAAAAAAAAAAAAACATACATACATAGAAAATATAAGTTACTTATTCCTGATTATAATTTGGAAAACAGTTATACCATTTACCATATTGAGAAAGATTGTGACAATATGTTCAAGAACTCGAATTGAGAAGTCATCTAGTTGTGGCAAAATGATTCAGTTACAATAAATTTCTCTCTAAAACACCTAGATCACAGATTTTCAATCTTATTAATTTTCCCTCTTCCAACTCCACCTGTGCCATGTTCAGGATCATACCCTTTCACATAGCCAGTCCCAAGACCAGAGGAGGGTTCACCCAATATAAAGTGGAATGGCAAAACAGGGTGCATGTAGCCAAACCCAAATAGTTGGGTTATCAACATGTCTTCTTTCAACCAATTGAGGTAATAAGTAAAAAGAAAACATATATCGACACGACAACACCCATCAACTGTCCTTACAATGCTCATGCACTAAGAACTAAAACATAAGGCCACATGAGCAGTAACTAAAACATCTATCAGATCTACTTATTTAGGTTCCTCAACAATACAATAATGAGTTTTCTTTTCAATTATCAAAAGAAGTGGTCCATACTTAATAGGATTGTTTATATAGATACATACAAACATTAGGAGTCAGGACCTGATCAAGCTCACCCCTCCCAGAGCCCTGCTTTAGCAGGACCAACATTGGGTAATGGCCTTTTCTTTTGTAAGCTGAACTATGTGTCCATTATTTTTGACAGAGCATCATAAAGGGATGATTAGCAACACTAACCCCAAAAATGGTTCCAAAGTCCATAAAACAATAATTTAACAGCTGTATCCCATATTCCCAAATCCCAACTCCCAACTAGTTGGGGAATGGGGTTGGAGAAACAAATGCTGCTATGTCAAAGCCAGGCTGTGAAAATCCATAGTCCATAGTACTCCATGCATACAGTTAAAGCATGAGAGTTCATCTTTTGTTTAATAAACGTATCCTAGCCTTTATACCCTTCATTAATATATCTTGGCAATAAATGTATCCACATCCTTCATAGTCTTCTACCCTCTAATAGCACATTAAAGTTGTACCAACTCACATTTATTTACTAGCTCCTTCGTGGGTCTTCCCAAGACAAAAAAATTTCATAGATAAAGAATGATATATATATTATAAAGAAAGAAAAAAAAATGAACCAGATGGACATAAAACAAAGAAAATGTTGTCATGGAAAAGAATACTGGGCCTAATCTTAGAGAAAGACATCAGAAGGGAACCCCTCAAAATCCTCAACAACAAAGAAGCAAAACACCAAATGAAAAATAACCCTCTTCTCCGCCAATGCCACTGCTGTTTCAAAAACTATGCAATTCCTTATTGCCTTTCTTTTCCAAGCGTTGGAATGCCAGGAGATAATGACTTCCTTAAGACCTTAATAAAAAGGAAGAACCCAAGCATTGATGATAGAATGATTCCCTGAATCTGGGCTTGCCTGCCACAAAGCAAAGCGATTAACCTCTGCCATTCTGTCCAATTCCTACCAATAATATAATCCACGGATAATGCCATCAAAATTTTTTTAGGGCCTCACAGTTTTTTTTCTTTCCTTTTATTACAAATAAGTTTTTGGAAAACTGATATCTACTGCATGGATCAGTTTTAAAATAGAATTTACTCAAGTTTTAAAACTCTATTCCACTTTTTGTTATTCCAAATTTACCCTTGTCTCTCACAGTCTATAAATCCAAAACCCGCCTCTGTAAACAAAATCAATTCCAAATTTTTATCCCTTATAATAATACATTCAGGGGTAAAACTGATTGGGAAAATATTTACAGAAAATATGTAGTTTGAAACTTAAAAAGAGTACCAAAGTCCTCCTAGCATGGTGGTAAAGGCATCTCGAGCAGGGGTTTTGGTTTAAGGTTCAATTCTTATTGTTTACCAAAACAGGAAAAGATTAAAAGAATTTTTCAAGAACAATTACAAGTGTAAAATTGATTAAGGAAAAGTTTTACTGAGAGTAAATTGTTTAAAATCTAAAGGAGCATGACCGAAAATCATTTTGTTTTACGAAGATCAATTATATAAGATGGAGAGACGAGCGAATTGGGGAATGACAAATATATAAGATTTTTAAACCTAATCTACAAATTTATTAAAGAATGTAAACTATGCCGTAAACTTGGTTTACGGTTTTTAAACTATGGTTTAATGTTCAATTCTTATTGTCACTGTATAACACCAGTATTTGCATGCTATTAGCCTACCCCACTCTCCTTACAAAGTCGAAGAAGAATTTCGATGGGAACAGTCCAAAAGAAGAAGCCTAATTGACTAATCTTTCTCCTCAAGCCTCACTGTATTCATGTAAAGCAAGGAAAAAATAGGCTTCACCAAATCAAATACCCAATCTTTTGACTTACCAAGAAATGGTTGAACCATGTTTCTAAGATGTCCTTTATGTTAGGGTAAATTACATGTTCACCCCCTGTATTAGATAAATACAGTCACCCCCTCTATTCTAAAATTACACCGAGACAAATGAAAATACCATACTAACATCCCCTCTGTCAATCGGCCATTACTGATCATAACCAAATCTGCTGATGTCATGCTTGATAATTAGAAAATACTCATTTTACGATTGTTACTATTTAGTAAAAAAGTGAACTCCTTATGAAATACAATAAAATAAATAAATAGTAAAGAAATAGATCCTCAGGTTTCCCTCTCTTTTTCTTCTTTCTCTCTCACTCTATGTTGTCTTTCTTCGTTACTGCCCCCACGGACTCTTCTTCTCTCTTTGTCCCCATACTTTAATTAGTGGTGGCAGGTTGATTTGGGATTAGAAGTTTTGAATGAAAATGGTTGTTGATGGAGGAGAGCAGGTCATATCTAAAAATGGTCCATATTTATGGAGAAGAAAAGTGTGTTCGGGTTTATGAGGTTAATGGTGGTGGAGTTCAGTTGATTTCAAGCCTAGTTTGTGATATGTACAGAGAAGGGAGTTTCAAATGATGATGGTTCGATGGAGGTAGTGTTGCCGGAGTTAATGGTAGTGATGGGTTGGCAGAAAATAATTTCCTCTTTTTCCTGTCTTTTCACTCTGTTTTGCCATTTTTTTTTACTCTGTTTTTTAGTTCTTCATGTGTCAGGTGATGGTGATGCCTACATAATGGAGGTGGTTGTGTTTATAGGGTAAGCAATGACAGTGGTAGCCAGTGGTGTCCATGAGCAGAGATGGAGAAGGTGGTGGCGGTCATGCTATATGGATTCCAGGTTAGATATGGGCAAAATGATGGAGGCCAAATGGTGGAGATGGGTTAAAGAGCATGGTCAAGTGGCATCATTTAGGCATTTAGAGAAGGTCGGTTACAAAAGAGATAGTGGAGTTGAATGTTGAGGGCTGGTGGTGATTTGTCGTTAAGATGGTGATGAGCGATGACAATGGTTGTAATGGGTGTGGGTCAATGGTGGTGGTTTCTGGGAACCAGGTGATGGAGGTGATACATGGTGTTGATGATTGTGTAGGAGGAGATGGTGATTGTTATGTTTCCATCCGCCTAAGCTATTAAGTGGAGGGCCCAAATAGGTACAGGAAGCAATGTCAAATTTTATAATTAATCAACGTGAGATGCGGGACCTAATATTTTCCAACACTCCCCCTCACGTGCAAGCCTAATAAGACAAGAACGGCATATCACGTGGCCAACAAGAAAGGGTTTACAAACGAAAATAGTCCCAACAACAACAATAATAACAAGCTTTGATACCATGTTAAGTTTCCATCCTAACAAGCTAAACTATTAAGCAAAGGACCCAAATAGGTATATGAAGCAATATTAAACTTAATATTCAATCGATGTGGGACGTGGGACTTCCCAACACTCCCCTACACATGTAGGCTTAACAAAACAACAACAGGCCTGTCACATAGACAACAACAACGGGCTCACAAATGCAAAAACGACAACAACAAGAACGGTTTCTAATACCATGTTAAGTTTCCAACCTAAAAGCCTAAGCTCAACAACGGGCCTTTCACATGGTTAACAAAGACAGAATCACGAACGAAATAAGTCGAAGAATGACATGCTCTAATACCATGTTAAGTTTCTATCCTAACAGCCTAAGCTATTAAGTAGATGGCCCAAACAGGTATATGAAGCAATGTCAAATTTTATAATTAATCGATGTGGAATATGATACTTTCCAACACTCCCCCTCACGTGCAAGCCTAACAAAACAAGAACAGCCCATCACGTGGACAACAATAATGGGCTAACAAAATAGGCCTAACAAGAACAACAACAATAACAAGCTCTGATACGATGTTAAGTTTCCATCCTAACAGCCTAAGTTGTTAAGTGGAGGGTCCAAATAAATATATGAACTAATATTAAACTTAATATTCAATCGATGTGGGACATGGGACCTCCCAATAGTGATCATGGTGTATAGTGCACAGCAACAATTTTGGTGAAGTTGTTTAGTGAGTACACCCATCTGATGACACTGGCGAATCTAGGCAATGGATTTGTAGAATTTTTTTATTTATTTATTTTTCACATGCTACAACTGAAAAAGTTCTACAGACCTATAGCGTTGTTATGATGCCTAGAAACATCACATCTGTCTAAATTGAGCAACATGTAGCATGGGTTAAAAGCATTGAGTTGATGGTCTCGGTCTTTCTATATTTGTTGGAAATGTTGCTTTAGATGTTAGGAAAAGCTTAGTAAATGACTTTTTGTACTAGATCCATTTGTCTTCTTCTTCTTCTTCTTCTTGATTTTTTTTATTTTTTTAATTTTTTTAATTTTTTTTTAAAGGTAATTTTATTCAAAAAAATAGGGGCCAAGACCCAGCACACAACTATACCAAAAGTATACCAGCTTGCAACCCAAGTAACTATTAAAGCATTGAATTGAAAAAATCTTGGGAGTTCATTTGGTTATCTAAAAATAGCGAACGAATCCAAAAAAAAAATGAGCCCTATACAAGTACTTCTAACTTGCTCAAAAGTAGACTCTAAGTGTTGCAAAAGTTTTTTGTTTCTTTTCTTCCATATTGTCCAGAAGATTAAGTACCATTCTCCACAAAGTCAAGCCCTTTATTTTCTTGCTCTTACACCTCAATGACCCCAATAATTGAAGGATTGTGGCTGACAACACCCATTGAACCCCAAAAATGCCAAAGTAGTGAGCCCAAAGCCCTACTACCACCTCACAATGTAAGAAGAGATTGTCTATAAATTCAAGTCCCGTCTTGCACATTGCGAACAATTAGGGAAAGCGATACCTTTCGATTGGAACACATCTACTAAGGCACTTTGATTTAGAGATACATATGGCGAGACATAAAGCACGTCTTATTGCACATTTTGCAGTCCAAATGAAGAATGCAACCTTAGGAGGAACAGAGGGGAGCCAAAATAGCTGGAAAAGAGGGATCCCCAGGAGTAATCCAAGTCTTATAAAGTGACTTGACTATGAATTTCCTGTTCACACTCCCCCCCTCAAAAAAAAAAAATATATATATATATATATATATATATATATATATATATATAGATAGATAATAATGGCATCCTCCACCACACTCTCTAACTTGGTATCATACAAAAGTGCTAGAAATTCCTCCACTCCATCAATCTCCCAATCATGAAGATGGAGAATGAAAGTAACCTTTCAAGATGGGGTCTCCCCAACCATCTCAATAAACTCCACCACCCAACCGTCTCTATTTACTGAGATGTTGTAAATATAGGAGAATGCCTCCACTAATGCTCTTTCACCACACCAAACATCTGACCAAAACTTCAGTCTCTCCCCACCTTGTATTCCACTTTTCTAGCAAAGTGAGCCAGATCCCCCACTATGGCCTTCTAGATCCCCACACCATGTGCCCTACTAGGAAACAGATGCCACCAATCCCCTTCCTCCCTACCATGTTTCCAAAGTATCACCTCCTGCCATAAAGCATTCCTCTCAATCCAAAATCTCCATAGCCATTTCCCCAATATGGCTCTATTCATCAACACTAACTGCCTCAAACCCATCCCACCCACCTCTTTGGGAGAGCATATAGTACTCCAATTGACAAGATGAAGCATTTTTTAACCCCTCCACGCCCCCTCCCCCCGCAGATAAGGCCCTCCCACAAGAAATGACGCTATAGCTTTTCTAATATACTCATTGATGCTAGGATTCTACGGAGGTGACATGTAGTACATGGGAAGGCTTGCTAAAGTACTACAAATCAGAGTGAGATTGCCTCCTTTGACAGATAACCCTTTTTTCACCCACTTAGCCTCTTCTCGAATCATTCAATCACTGGTTTCCAAACTACCTTGGAGGAAGTTTGATGAGTGATCAGTCCATATGTGTAATGGAACTTTTGTAAGTGCCCAAAACCTTATGTCTCATTTACAAAAGGAGGATTTTACTTCAATTATGTGTGTTGGGAAGTCTCACATCCCACATCGTTTAAATATAAAATGTTGATATGACTTAATATACCTGTTTGGGCCCTCCACCTAATAGCTTAGGCTTTTAGGTTGGAAACTTAACATGGTATCAGAGCATATCGTTCTTGGGCCATTTCATTTGTGAACCCGTTATTGTTATTGTTGTTGTTGGGCCTAGTTCGTTTGTTAGCCCGTTATTATTGTCCACGTGACAGGCCCGTTGTTGTCTTGTTAGGTCTGAACGTGAGGGGGAGTGTTGGGAAGTCTCACATCCCACATCGTTTAAATATAAAATGTTGATATGACTTAATATACCTGTTTGGGCCCTCCACCTAATAGCTTAGGCTTTTAGGTTGGAAACTTAACAATGTGAAATGGTGCCTTTTAGGTTGAAAGGCTATATTTATCATTTACTTTCTCTGTTAACACTGTTTAGCCAGCAGTTGTGATAGGGAGTGTCAGCGGGGTGTGTCAAAATATTTATCAGTAAATGGATGGGTGTAGCTGTGTAGGTGCAATTTACCCTTTATTTTATCAAACAATTTTAAGAACCGTTTTTTATCTCATTTTCATTATTCTTTCAACTCATTCATGTTAACATCCTCATTTACAGTACACTTATCTGACATACATTTGTTATTTCTTGATTTCCCAAAAAATGCTACCTAGAACATAAACTTCAATGATATAGAAAACAGGAACAGAGGCACACTACACTTAATCCAGAATTTGGAATAATAGGTGGCTCATCTAGGTCAATTGGATTATTTGGATGTGATGAGAGAGTCCTGCATGCAAAAGTGTTCTTTTCAACTTACAGAAGAGATAAAATGATAACATTATATCTTTAAAATGCAAAATTTTCCACAAGGGTTTCAATAGAAGCCAGCATCCCTAAAAGGGACTAGGTTGGGAAATTCATCAGCTCAGGCCAAGCTTTTACTAATCTGTAGCATGTACCTATAATCCCAAAGCAGTTTGCAGGTTAATCCCAGGCCCAGCCTGTTAAGACTTTTCACGGCCCAATCTCAGCCCAAATGGGCACTAAATTAAACCAAACCTAAGGAATTCAAACCAAGTCAGGCTGAGCTCACTGGCCTACATCCTTAGCCCTGGTTCAATTTAAGTCTAGGCTAAGCCTACCAAACCAGGCCTTAAATTCTCTTCGCTAACTAAGGAAAGTAGGATTGCTTTTTTGCACTCTTATTGTGCTGACGCATGCGCACACACATTCACCTTCTGCAATTTTCATCCCAAAGAAATAAGGCCTGGCAGGAGAAGCCCTCCGCAATTAACTCTGTAAAATCACAGCCAAAGTGAAAGTGAACAGAGGCTGAAAATTTCCCAGAATTATATACCTGGAACAAGGGGCCTCTCCATCAAGGGGAGAACATCACTGAGAGCAATAGCATCGTCCACAAATCACTATATATCCAGAAAGAATAGAGAGTAAAAAAATGAAGAAGCAAGATCCTCAAATGGGATTTAGGAAGTGCGAAAGTGCATATACACACACACACATGTTTACATGCGTTTCATTACCCGCAATACCATTAGATATTAATGCCCGTGCTCCTCTTTATTACAGAAATACATACAGTGTATGTGTGTATTAATATATTAGGAAAATTTTATGTTTGGAAACTAAAATGTACCACCTTTTTTTTCTGAAGGAGTAAATATGTATTCAAAAAAAAGGGTTTTGCCCAAGTACATGAGACATATAGAAGCCCAAACCAAAAGCCTCTAACAAAACTTAGGGAATACAAAGTGGATTTGAATAGAAGAAGAAAGAAGAAGTAGAGAGGAAAAAACTGTAGTTTTTAATAATAGGAAGCTAGGGTATTCTTCCTTGTTGTATTGTATTTATACTTATATGTGTACAAAGACAAAAGTACCCCTTTAGCTTATTACATAACTATAACATAAGAAATAGAGACAAAATAATAAACACTTTCCAACACTCCCCGTCAACCTGGTGAGAAGATATCACACATGCCTAACTTTCTCAAGAAAGTATGGAAGATTCTACTCACAACTCCTTTTGTCAAGATATCGGCCAATTGATCCCCTATTTGAATATAAGGCATGCAAATCACCCTAGAACTTAATTTCTCCTTAATGAAGTGTCTGTCAATTTCAATGTGCTTGGTCCTATCATGTTGTACCGGAATGTGAGCAATGTTAATTGCAGCTTTATTGTCACAATACAATCTCATATGATCATCTAAATGAAAACCAAGCTCTTTTAATAATATCTTCAACCACAATAATTCACAAACTCCATGAGCCATAGCTCTAAACTCCGCCTTAGCACTAGATCTAGCCACAACTGCTTGTTTCTTACTTCGCCAAGTTACAAGATTTCCTCCCACAAACGTGCAATAACCAAATGTGGATCTACGATCAGCAACTGAGCCAGCCCAATCTGCATCAGTATAAGACTCAACTCTCAAGTGACTATGCTTGGAAAACAACAATCCCTTTCCAAGAGAAGATTTTAAATAGCGAAGAATACGATTAACTGCCTCTATATGAGACTCTCGAGAATAATGCATAAACTGGCTTACTAGACTAACCACATAGGCAATATCTGGGTGAGTATGGGACAAGTAAATTAATCTACCAACCAACCATTGATACCTGACTTTGTCCACCAATATGCCTTCAGTATCTTCTCCTAACTTGTAATTCTGTTCCACAGGAGTGTTGATGGGTTTGCAACCTAGCATCCCTATTTCCTTAAAAGGATCTAGGACATACTTTCTCTGTGAGATAAAGATGCCTTTACTGGATCTAGCAACCTTATTACCCAGAAAATACTTCAAACTTCCTAGATCCTTTATCTCAAATTCACTGGCAAGATATTTCTTTAGTTTCTGAATCGCCTCATCATCATCATCACCAATTAGCACAATATCATCCACATACACAATAAGAGCTGTAAGCTTCCCTTGTGAAGAATGTTTGATAAACAGTGTTTGATCTCCTTGACTTTGTTTAAAGTCATACTTCAGTATTGCTCGAGTAAATCTTTCAAACCATGCTCGAGGGGATCGTTTTAACTCGTACAAGGCCTTTTTTAGTTTGCATACCTTCTCACTAGTTGTAGAACATTCAAAACCAGGAGGCACATCCATCTAGACTTCCTCCTCTAGATCTCTATGGAGAAAAGCATTTTTCACATCAAACTGGTGGAGAGACCATCCAAAATTGGCAGCCAAAGAAGGTAAGACTCGGATAGAATTCATTTTGGCCACTGGAGCAAATGTCTCCTGATAGTCAATGCCATAGGTCTGTGTAAAACCTTTTACTACCAATCTAGCCTTATATCGCTCAATAGAGCCATCAGCCTTATGCTTCACTGTGAACACCCATTTACATCCAACCGTCTTCTTCCCCTTAGGTAACTCAACTAAATCCCAAGTTCTATTTTTCCTGAAGAGCTGTCATCTCTTCACACATAGCTTCCTTCCATTTTGGATCACCAAGTGCATCTTGTAAATTGTTAAGAGTAGACACAAAAGACAATTAAGATATAAAGGTACGGAAAGAAGAAGAGAGACTATGATAGGAGACAAAGTTGGAAATAAGGTGCTGAGTGCAAAATCTAACTCCTTTACGAAGAGCAACAGGAATATCAGAATCATTGACAGGAGGAACGGAAGTAGATATGTCAATACCTGGCTTCAAGGAAGACAGTTGGCTATAGAGATGAGAAATGGTCTAATCTTTCTGTCTCCTTGAATAAACCTTCAACTCTCTAAAGAGTGAGCTCCTTGTCAATCCTTCTGTCTCCATATTCTTCCAAGCATTGAGATGGGATAGTAACCGAAGTAGAATCAGAGAGCGATATCAAGGATGGAAGCATTTGTGACTTCTCTTCACTACTCCTCTCCCCTTGAAGAGAAGTTTGGGAAGGAGAAAAGTATGACACAAATTCAAGGAAGGTCACATCCATGAAGACAAATCGCTTCCCCGAGGGAAGATGATAACATTTATACCCCTTTTGAGTACGTGAGTATCCCAAGAAAATACATTTAATAGCTCGAGAATCCAACTTACTGTGAGCCTGGTTAGGAAGATGAACAAAGCAAACACACCCAAATACACGAGGAGGGACGATAAAGGAACTAGAAGAAGTGGAAGGAGACAAAAGATCAATCGATGCTTTGTGGTCAAGGACTCTAGAAGGCATCCGATTTATTACATAAGCTACAGTGAGCACTCCATCCCCCCAGTAGGATTTAGGAACATGCATGGAGAACATTAATGCCCTAGCCATCTCAAGAAGATTACGACTTTTTCTCTCAGCAACCCCATTCTGCTGAGGAGTATCCACACAAGAAGTTTAATGAATAATACCATGATCCTCGAAATAGGACCTAAGACCCCCATAGATATATTCACCCCCATTATCAGAACGAACAATTTTTATAAAGGTGTTAAATTGAGTGAGCACTATTCGATGGAAAGTCTGAAAACAAAAGAAGACATTCTTCACTGTTGTGGAGTAATGGGCTCGAGATCGAGAGAAGCCACCAGTACAACCTCCCTGTCCTCTAGTAGGGCGACTATGAAGTCTCCAACAAGTCTCCCGTGTATGCCTCGGTTTTTTACAATAGTCACAGAACAACTTATCCTTTGCATCAGGTCTAGATTCCATTTTACTTCCATCATTACCCTGGTGAACTCCTTCACTGTCGCTCTGAGAAGCAGTAACAAATGCAGATCTCTCTTTTGGAGCAGGAGGAAGCATTATACCCCTTCTACTCTCTTCACTCTAAACATATACATATACCCCCCTAAGAAAAGAAAAGGAAGAGGCTCCTTTCCCAAAATTTGTATATGAATCTGATCGTATTCTTGTCTCAACCCAAAAAGAAACTCAAATATCCGCTCCCGCTCAACAAGTTTATTGAACTTCAGAGTGTCAACAGGGCACTGAGGTCAAAAATCTTGATAATAATCCAACTCCTGCCACAATGTGCAGAGTTTATGGAAGTAAGTAGATAAGGACATATCCTCGTCCTGAGTGGTCTCATGTATTCGACGCTTCAAGTCAAACATTTAAGCAATGTTACCTACTTTTGAATAAGTCTGAACAACGGCATCCCAAATCTCCTTAGCAGTTCCCAAAAGTAAATACCCATCACTAAATTCCAATGTCATCGAATGTAAAGCCAAGACATTACCATAAAATTGTCTACATCCCATCTGCCATATAAAGGGTCATTTACTGAAGGTTCCATCACCGTACCATTCACATATCCTATCTTCCCTTTACTCTTTAAATATAGGGTTGCTGACTTTGACCAAACTAGATAATTAAGTCCATCCAACTTTACCGTTGTGATTTGAAGAGTAGGGTTGTCACTAATGGGTACACTCTAACCCATTCCCCCACTTTGCTAGCTTTCAGCGGTTTGAGTCACTTTAGACATCTTGTGAACAAACACTCAACCAACAAATATAGCTTCAACCACAACTACTACACCTCAGTCAACAACAAAGCAAGAATAAAGGGGAAAAAGAACACTTCCACACAAGCTGATTTTCTCAACCACAACTTAAACATACCCTAAACACTGTTGTAGCATCAAATCAAGGCAAATGAGAATCCCAAATACAACAACCAACTTGTGTTGTGGCTAGTTGCTTCAAGAAATCATCAAAAACATCAAAAAAACTGATTGTAGATGGCAGGCAACATGAAAAAACTGATCGTAAGTGACTGGTTTCGTCAAGAAATCATTCAAAAACATCAAAAAACCTGGTTGCAGTTCAAACCAACTCCAAAACACTGTTGTCTCCACCTAGTCGGCACCCTCTATGGTGATCTGACCCATCAAATCTTAGCAACATTGCACAGATCTAAGTTTTTGAAAAAAAATCTCTATTTTCCAGAAAAATAAAGAAAAATTCGAAAACCACTGCAAATCTTGTCGGAATGGGGCTGAAACTTCACCAGCATACTCCCCTATGATTTTCGAGCACTATAGCAGGGTCAAAAAACATGCTGACATCATCATGATGTCAGCATGACATCAGCAGATGGCGTCAGCAATACAGTGATTTCTGGCCTGGTGTGATCTCTGGAGTGTGAATCAAAGAAAAACATACCAAGTGGATTTGAATAGAAGAAGAAGAAAGAAGAAGAAGAAGAGAGGAAAAAACTATAGTTTTTAATAATAGGAAGCTAGGGTATTCTTCCTTGTTGCATTGTATTTACACATATATGTGTACAAAGACAAGAGTACCCCTTTAGCTTATTACGTAACAATAACATAAGAAATAGAGAGAAAATAATAAACACTTTCCAACATACAAAAGATAGAAAAGAGAGGATATGCCCACAAGAAAGACTACAATACTATTAAAAAAGAGTCATAACAAAAAGGGACTTAAGACTATAATCAAAGCTTCCACCACATTTCTTTCTTTCCATACACCCAAAAAAAAAAAAATGTGGGACCATTTTCCAAACAACCTTTGCATCCTTGTTATCCCCTTTAGACCACCAACCTGAAAGAAGGTCACGAGTGGAAGAAGGTAAGACCCGATGTATCCCAAAAAGATTAAAGGTGAGCACCCAGAAGGCACAAACTCTAAGCTAGATGACAGAGGATGAAAAGGTGATTGACTATTTTCGCCACTTCCTTGCACATAATTCATCTATTGGGCATTACCAACCTTCTTCTAATCAAATGGTCAATTGTGAAACACTTGTCCCTAGCCACCAACCAAGTCAAAAAATAGACTTTGGATGGAAATGATACATTCCAAACATTCTTGGACGGATGAAACAATGCTTCACTAGATCTCAAATTTGTGTAGTAAGATTTCATTGAGAATAACCCTTTAGAGTCCTTACTCTACACTAAGGAATCATTCCCTCCCAAAGAAATCTCAGTCATACAATTTCTGAAAAAATCTCATCATGCTCTCCAACTCCCAATCATTAAAGTGCCTTTAAAAAAAGAGAAAGAGAGAGAGAGAGAGAGCAACATTCTAATGCACCAAACCATTCTCCCCCACAAGATAGTCCCTCACCATTGCCTCCTCCTCTTCTGCCACATCAAATAAGTGGGGAAACTCCAACATGAGAGGAGCATCATCACACCAAACGTCTTTTCGGAATTTCACTCCCCCCACCCCCACAAACCTCTTTCACAAATCATTGAGTCCTTGCATAGTTGCCTTCCACAATCCCATGCCAGGAGGACCCCAAACATCTCTAGGCCACCACCCACCATTGCTCACCCCATACTTCCACACCACCACATCTCTCCATAGACCTTGATCAACTTAACCAAACTGCCAAAGCCATTTACCAAAGAGAGGTTGATTCATACACACAAGAGATCTCAAAACTAAACCATCAAAAAAAAAATTATAATCATGCAGTTTTCCAATTTTTGTTATGGTATTTAAATTCTCCTCCCATACCATTCCATAGAAAACCTCTTTAAAGTTTCTCAATTCTTGTTGCCACTGCTCGAGAAATCACAAAGATGGACATAAAGTAAGTTGGAATAATCACAAGCATATTCCGAATCAAAGTCAACTTACCCGAATTTGAAAGATACCCTTTATTCCACCCACCAAGTCTTTTTAGAGCCTAAATAGAACTTAAGATACTTAACCGAAATATCACCTTCCAAATCATAGGACCTGAATCAAAGATTGCTAGTGTGCCAAAGTTCATAACACTGAAATGCATTCTGCAAACAATAGCTAGTCTAATGTCACTAATTTATGTACATACTTTGCATTCAAACCATGTCAAATGGATAGTCGAACCCAAGAGAGCATTTATACTTCAACCAATCATGTCTAATCCACTTTATTTTCCACTCCTTATAGATGATTGAGCTAAGACACCAAAGGTAACTTCTCTTAATTATCAACACACTTTTTTCTCCACTCAATAGAAGATTAAACAAATGCAAACATCAATATACCCAATTAATTGAAGAACTGGGCTTCTTTTTTTCTTATTCTCAATGCTTAAAAATAAAAGACAAAAGATAGAAAAGATGTAAGACGCCCCCCACCCCACCCCACCCCCCCCCCCCCCCAAAAAAAAAAAAAAAAAACCTTTTTTAATCGGTATAAAAGGCATATAACTCAGTACTCATGGGAAGCGCATTCTAAAGTCAATCTACACAACCCAAGTATCAAAATTCCAACACAATCAAGATCTTTTTCACATTTTACATTTTTACTATCAATCAGAAACCAATTCAAACACAAACCTGTTAAAGAAAACCCAGTTCAAATTTCAGTTTCGTAAACATATTACATTCAAAGAAACCCAGATTAAACCAAACCCAATAAAATTCCAACCAACTAAAGCAAACCCAATTCATATTTCAATCAATAAAACCCCAATCCCACATCAATTGGTTGAATACCTAAGCCCATTTGCTAATATTTCGCCTTCTTCCTTTCCTTTATAGATTCCTTATGTTTTTTTTTATCTCTGTTTTATATTCTCATTTAGCTTTAAAAAAAAAAAATTTCAGTTTAGAGTTTGAACTTCAAAGATAAGGAGAATGTTATAAGAAAAAGTGCAAGCAAACAACAGGCCACAAACAAGGGAAAGCTAACCTGAGCAGGAATTCTTGCACCAACTGTGTAGAGGAAGCGGCTGAAATCCCCAGAAATGGCCGTAGACAACACTGTCAGAGGATTGTAAGTCCCGCCTTTGCTAATCTTACCCAAGAATGCAAAGAAGAACATGTTGATGATGGAGAGAGCCCCCTTTATGACTTCAGCTCTGGGTTCATAACCAAACCCTAAGACCTTGTGCACAAACAACTTGATCAGAGTTCCAGACCATACCCACATGAAGGATATGACGACATCTGAAACAATTAGTCGGATCCCAGCCATTGGTGATATATGAGTTTTCTCCCTCCTCTTCTCCTGTTAATTCACAAATGTCTCTCCTTCACGGATTGCTCAGGTTATGGAATCTAGTTGAGAATCTGCATCTTTTTATTTTTGCATTTTTGCATTTTATTTTTATTTTATTTGTCCTCCTTTCTTGCTGGAAGTTTTCCGTGGGACGCATGCGACATGCTGACCAACAAGAAGTTTCCTGTTTGGCATTGACTCCAATTTTGGATTCTCTGTTTGCATATCAAAAATAAAAATAAATAATAAAAAAATAGAAATGATTATTTGTTAGCAACTGGCATTATTATTATTATTATTATTATTATTATTAATCCTTCTTTTTTTTTTTTTTTTTTTTTTTTTGATATCTGGCAATTTTGAATCCACCAAGGCGTCAAGTAGCTTACTCGGTTTCAAAGAAAAAAACTAAAACAAAAATCTCGATTTCAAAGGAAATTTGCATTGCACGCACCATATCTGGCACTAGCAAGCAAGTGGCTAACACTCGAGCCAATAGCAATAAAGATAGGACAGGGAGTGGTATTCACGCTCTCAAGACCCCCTTTGGATTCGTGTCATATACAATGCCAGGAATGTCTTTACCAACTTTCCCCGATTAAAAGTTTACGCAGGGTCCACTTGTGACCTAATTAACGACCATGTTATGGGGTGGAGTGTTAACTATAAAAATTGGGGTCCACCTGCCTTTTTTGTACAGGCAATCTAACTTAAATTTACCATCATTTCCTTTATAAAGCAACACTACCCTTATCTTTTAATGTCCCATCTCAATTTATTTTTATTTTATTTTATTTTATTTCCTGTAGGGTGGGAGCAATGCAATTATCAATACATTCACTCTTTTCGTTGTATTGCCCAAATGCCCAAATGGGATGAGGGTTGGAAGTCCATCTTTGATAATGATTAATAAGGATTGGTTTAACATACCATATATAGGTAGATTCATGGTTTAATTTATGTTTCCCACTATACCCCTCTAAATAAAGAAATCTCTCTCTCCTTTTTCTTCCTCAATCATTTGCACAAATGACTATGTTATATCCCATCTCTCCCTTTCTCTCTCTGTCTCTCTAACCTTCAATCCCCCATTCAAGAGAACATGCATAACAGACCACCCCTACCTCTCATTTTCTATCTCATTCTCTGTCACTTGTTTAGCTCGACTAGATGAGCAACTCCTAGCTCTGCACAAAGGCGACCTCCCTCATAGATTTGCACGTGGGTGTCCTCCCTCACCATCCTTCCTCTCCTCCCTCACAACTCTCTACGATGGCATCCTCCATCATCATCCTTCCTATTCTCTCTCACTCCATTTCCCCCCTCATTGACACAAACCAAAACCCCATAGAATGGAAGGAAAAGCACCAAGCCATTTCTAATTCAAAAAATAATTGACTGAAAGCACTAGCCCCTTTCTAATTTGAAAACACTAACCTTGAACCCTTCTAATTCCTACCAGAAGAATAGGATTTGTATAGAAAGTCAGAAGGCCAATATATAAATCATTCAAATATCTCCAAGACAATACATGATAAATATGCTAACAGACCAAAGAAAATCATTTTAAGCCATTCTATATGTAACAAATGAACCAACATACGTATACGATATTCATCCATTTAAAACATAAGCTCATTAAGATTAGTGAAATAAACACACCGAAGCTTAGAAACCAGAACACACTTTGTCATCTTTATGCCCCCAACTTTACAATTATTACGGTTGTGATCCTCCTCTAGACAAAACGAACAATGATGAGGCCTTCTTTCTATATAATTAGACTCAATGTGACTCTTTCTTGGACGGCTAGGCAGGCGTTTTATCTTCAGAGGTTCACGGGAAACTAATGTGCCATCATCACCATTGTATTGAATACTTCCATCAGAGTCAATGGAAAGCATGCCTTGCATGTTGATAGGTTTCAATTCATTATTATAGGTTTTCTGTTGCGTGGAAAAAAGGTTGCATTCATCAACATGTAAGTACACATTATCCCCCATTGTCTTAATCGCCAAACAAACATATTCCCAAGAAATGCCTAACATCTGCCAATATCTGCAAGTATATTCACAAGCTACCAAATCCACTAAATTTATGCACTCCCTATCCAAATCATATATTTTTCAGCCATATATATAAGGAAAAACAGTCGTTGATAGAACTTTAGCAATGTTCTCTAATAATATTTTCTCAATGTTAGGGCCCACAAGTTGTTTCTAACTCTCCATCCCCTTTTTATGCTTATGTGAAAAGGTCCCCAACTTGTTTCAGTGCTCATTTACAAAGACCTATAATAGAATGATAATGCTCCTTATGCACCTTTATATGAATTTAAAAAATTAACGAGGTTACTAGTAATTTTCTACCAATATTTGTTTGGAAACTTTGACATAGTCCAATGTTCAGGACCATTATCCCCAACCTATTTAGTTAAGAGAGAACTAAAAGATCCAACATTGTCATTGCAACATTGTAATCCTCATCCATCTTAGCAAAAACAACAACATTCATGAGATGTAGAACATATACCTTCCCTTTTTTTCCACCCATAGTCTTTATTGCCACATGTTTGCTAAAACTCTCCTGCAGATGCGTATAGCAATGTGTATGATTTTGAATCCCAAACACCCTAATACTTTGAAGAAGCGCAGTATGCTTACTAGATATGATAATAACCTTCAAGATTTTGATTAACCTTTTAAGTGTTGTAAAAACTTCAACCAGTGCTATAAAAGAGAGGAAACATAATGTCATTAACATTAAATACGGTAGCTGAAAATAAGGCACCCTTATATAGTCCACTTAAAAAGCTAGAATCAATGGCTATAATGTGTCAGTAACCAATGAAAAATCCATTTACTAAGCAATTGTACGCAATAAATAATTGCTTGAAACTACCCTATGCATTGCATGTCCATTCAACTGTTGTGTTGGGATTACTATCCTTCAAACGATTGCACAATGATCGTAGAAGCTTGTAGGCACCGCGAATATTCTCCTTTTTCTTTTCTTTGACTCACCAAGCTTACTTATAAGATAAATCCATCCCATACTTCATTTTCATCTTTAACTGCATTTTAGTTTATACAAAGTTTGGATCTTATCCAAGCTCAACTTCAAATATCCCTGTAACGCCCTTTACCTATGATATAGGCATCATGTTAGTCAAATCTTGTGTAGTGTGAGAATGGTGGTTATTAAAAGTTGTTGCTCTCATTGTACTAATTGAACATACTGCCCTGGCCTTTATTTCCACAGCAACCTTCAATAGCACAATGTATACTCAAAGTAGTTGAGAATTCTTTATCCATTTGTACTTGAAATTATATGCAAAACTAAATCTGTAAATAATATTGCGAAACTCGTCAGTAGTTAGAAAAGTTTGCCCACTACTGTGTAATTCATTTCCCAAACAATTGAATGAAATGGTCATTCTGACTAATGAACTTATGACCCAAATGCATTGGAATCCATTTTACACCTACATAAGGCCACGTTATGAATAAAATAACATAACAAATTCTTCAATATGAAATATATTACAAAGCAAGCTAGTCCACACAATTTATTTTAACTTACCTGTGCTCATTTGATCACTAACTTGGATTGGTAGTCTATCTTATACATTTTCTCCATATACATATACATGGGCATAACCGTCATTGAAAGATACCAAATCCCTCATGCCACAATTAGTATTCAATGGTAGTAATTATGTCACAAGATACTTGATTGTATACATAAATGAGAATAGTAGAACTCATAATCACGTGAGCATGAAAAATTTCTTTGAATTCATTAAGTATGGTGTCTTTAGTAATAGGAACACCTACTGCCTGCCCACCTTAATAATTAAGTGAATCCATTAGTTTAATAACCTTCCCGCCAAAATGAGAAACGCAAAGAAAATTGTGTTTGGACCTTTCACACCTATAAAACTTACTATTATATACTAAGGCATGAAACAATAATGTGGTAATAGAATTTATATGTAAATAAATATACAAAATGGGCTGATTTTTCTATGTAAAATGGATAGAAACCTAAAAGCATAGAGAAAATACTTGCATCAAATGATAATCCTCCATTTAGTTGCTAAGAAAAGAATTCAAAACCTAGATGTAACCTTAATTTCCAAAATTCCTAACCAATATTATTAGACCTCATGCTTGGTAGAAGATAAAAGTTACCAAAAAATAAATAAATAAGTCATTGCACAAAAAGGGAGTACAATATTCATAAAAAGTACAACAATACAATAATCCACCACTACAACATCTCATTTATACAATTTAACTTAAGGGAAGGGCTATTTCCATAACCTCAATGGTTGTATCCATAGCCCTCTCCCTTCTCTCTTAATGAAATTTCCATATTACCCTTCTCTCTCCTCCTTTCTCCATACTTCCTCACTCTTCATTCTCTACCATGAGTAAAAACTTAAACTTGAATTGATCCTTACACAAAAAAAAAAAAAAAAAAACCCCAAAAAATGAATTAAAATAATAAAACCAGACCAGTTGCATGTCATAGGAGAGATGAGAAATCTCATCTTCTTGAGTTGTCCCAATGACTATCTCCAACTACTCAAGTTATTGAGCCATATCCGCTATGACTGGTTTTGGGACCGAATAGTCCAATACGGCTAGAAGCTCGTCTATACCATGTACATCTTGCTGCTCTTGATCTTGCCACATGTTCTCATTCCCCATCTTTGAAAAAGTTTCACCCTTGCCATTGCCACTATGAGCCTAGCTCTTTGTGTTCTCTCTTTTTATCTTTAATTCTTTTGTGACTCTCAAGCAGTGAAGGTGTGAAAAAGAAAAACAAAGCTTGTGTAAATTTTCTTTGTGTGTGTGTGTTTTTTTTTTTTTTTTTCTGGGCTTATAATATATATATCTATGTGTTTGTATGTAATGATCAATTCAATTTAAGAAAAAAAAAAAAAAGATGAATAAGAATTTACCTATGCTGGAGAGTGAGTAAAGAAATGAAAAAAATGGAAAAGAGAAGGGCAAGATGGGGATATCACAGAGAAGGACGAGAGAGGGTTGTGGATATAGCCATTTAGTCTGTGGAAATAGCCCTACGCTTAACTTAATTAGAACATCTCAAACAATTTTAGTTCATGAACAGTAACTTAAGCTTTACACTTATATTATTAGTGTACATACATACATATATTATTAGTATACATGCATTGGGGGTTGTACTCCTTGCATTGGTCCAAGGTACCTCATATCCCACTAATGCATAAGGTACAACTCCCAATGCAGGTGTTGATAAAAGTTATATCAACACGTGCTTACCTGATCATCATCTTCTATATATATATATTATTATAAGCAAAGGGTTCTTACCACTCTTCATGAATAGTGCTCAACTTACTAGGGATGGATATGAACCCGACAAAGCAGGTATCACATCCTGTCTCGCCCCTATTGAGACGGGGTTGGAGAGTAATTAAGTAAATAGAGTAGGAGTGGATTTGGGGAAAAAGTAAAAACCTATGTCGAATTTGGGACGGGGTATGGTTTAAAGTCGTCTCGCCCCGCCCCGAATATGTGTAAATATTGGTCTTTTTTAATACCTCTCATGTTTTCTTGAATTCTACATTTATAATTAGTTAGTTTAAATTCTTTTAGTATTTGCTTTCTACATAACCATAAAGAAGTAAAAATCTACAAGTTGAATGTGTGATTTAAGATTGGTTTTTTCTTCTCCATTTTAAATAGAATTTATTTTCTATCAATGTAAATGACTCGACAAGACCCGTTCGCCCTACATATTTTCGTTGCCCTATCTTGACATGGGGTTGGGATGGGTTTGGAAAGAAATTGTCTTTAATGGGATGGGATTGGGATAAGGGTGCCTCCGTCCCAAACCTGCTCCGTTGCCATCCCTATAACTAACGTATCAACACTCCTCTTGTTCCATCTTTTTTTAATTTTTTGTTTTTAACTTTCCTAGTTATCCCATGTGTCCACTGCTATTCATACAAAACATTCAATTAAAAGAAAAAATCCAGTGCTATTTGCGCTCTTTAGAAGATCTGGTTTGCTCTCCTTTTTCCTTTATGCAATTTCCTTTTATCTTACAAACGCTCATTCTGTAACACCCCGAATAATTATTATATGTTATTTTTAAGTTATACTGGGGCTGAAATTATTTGAAAAATATAAAAATTATTATTTTTATTATTATATGCATTGGATTGGCTCATTTTATTGGACTTAGTACATTTTTCTTAAAGGGGTATCAAATATTTTTTTTATATATGTACACTTCTCTTCGGTGGAGGATTATTCTTGAGGTTTCATGTATTATATTACATGATATTATTATAAGCTATATAATATTGATACCATGTGTAAGACTATCATATAACCTTATACCACTTTCATTCTAACTTTGTGACAAATAGAGTATTACGTGTGTCGCTACCCCAAACTTGCGAGAAATACCTTGTTGGGGTGGATCTCTCTCTCACTTTGTTTTTCCCATGTCGTGGGATAATGACTTGGTCGGACACGTCATGATGGCCTTTCTTGCATGTTGTGATGTCATGGTATTTCCCATTGGATGGTGAATGAAAGTAAAATGGTTCAATTAACTCCTTTCGGGGTGTCTTTCTCTTATTTAACTATGCGAGCATAATTAAGAAAAAGAAAGGCTTGGAGTCGCCACCTACCATATATTTAAAGACGTGGAAGGTCGTCTCTAAGGCCTTTGGTTAGCTTTATTATTTTAAAATCGAATGACTCCTAGATAATGGTCTGTGAACAAAAGATTTAGGTAAAGAGGCTCTATTTTGGGTAGGGAAAGTTTTAAGCACCCTACCCACATGAATTAATGAACGGTTGCCTTGAATCATGAACTTTCTTTAATTAACCCATTCTTAAAATGAAATCCCTACTCGAGGTTAGAAGTTCTAAACCAAATATATCATCCTATGTTGTGACATTGTTAAAGCCTTATTTATATTTATCTAAATGATCAGGTTAATTTGAAAGTTTGAAAACTCGGGATTATTCATTGTGGAAATGAACCATTTTCTTGATGAAAGACAATAAAAATTGAATATTTATAAAAGCAACATCGTGGGTTTTTTCAAGGTAACCCTATCCAATCATGTTAGGACATCACAAGATCAACAAAGAACAAAGCTTATGAGTAGATCTTTATAAAAATCAATTCTTCATGAAACTACAAGAAAAGCAACATCATGGGTTTCTTCATGGTACGTAATCCCGTCCAATCATGTTAGGACACCTCGGAATTCACAAAGAACAAAGCTTAATAGTGAAACCCTTAAAATCAAAGATGGTTCTTTATAAAAGTTCAAAATCTCTGATTGATTTTTTTTTTTTTTAATTTTATTTTTATATCTTGCGCTTAAATGAACTTTTTCATGGTAGCTCCATCCCTTTATGTCAGGACACCACATTACCAAGTCATAACTAGCATCTACTTTATCAATCCTAGCCTCAAATTGAAATCAAACGAACCAAACAAACTTGTTAGAAAAGGTACATTGAGGGACTTTGCTCAAACAAACCTTTGTATTGAAAAAAATTACATTTTTATAAAGGTTGTACAAAGATTATCGGTTTTATTGAACAAAGTCTCCAAGACTTACCAAGTTTAACAAGTTTCCACAAAAATAGCCCTTAGTTCAAAATAATGAAAACCCATACACCAATCATGATAAAAATTGCATCTTTATTTATTAAAATTTGAGATTAATACAGGGAAGGGGTCACGATAGTATTCGCCTACATATACTACATAAAAGCTTGTAAAAACTACATCTATTCTATTATATCAAAGCTAATATGCATGGTATACTAAATGAAATTAGCTAGGGATAGAAAGATGAAAGCTTTTCAAACACCTTGCTCTTGAGAAGATGAAATGAAAAAGAACATTTGGGCGAAAAGATCACCACCAAGCTTTACCACGATCATTGGAAACTTAGTGAGTATCCTTCTTACTTCTTCGTCTTTGTTGAGATGCAAAAGAAGTCCACTTGAGCTTAAGATCTAAATGAGATAGCTTCTTGAAGTTTTAGGGATTTGGAAATGGAAAGGATAAGATTTGATCTTGGTTTTGAGTTTAGAAAGTAAACTTTGTAAACACAAAAGATGGCAAAAGGATGGAGAGAGGTGATTTTTGGAGCTTAGAGAAAAAGGGAGTTGAAAAGCCAGCCTTTTTACAAGAAAGGAGATGCTACTATTTATAGAGAAGGCTCCTACCTTTACTCATGCTATTTGCTATAGCGTGAGTTTGGGTAGGTGGGATCATTTAATGCTTTGTCCCCTATTCAAGTGTATTTGTGACATAAAGTGATTTTGAGTTGATGGGAAGAGACTTGGCTGAATTTTAGGTGAGAAATCCAAGAAATCTCACCTTTTCGCCTCCCAAAGCGCCTTATTAAGCAAATTGGATGCTAGGTTGACGAATGGAAATGCCGGATTGGTTAGCGAGACCTCAAGACAAGTCCTAAGGTTGAATCTGAGGGCCCTATTAGAGTAAACAGGGCACTCTAAGTTGGAACGTGAAGTCCGTTTCTGAAAATGGCGCATCAATTGTGATTTTTTTAGGGTAAAGAAGTTGTTTTCCAATGTCTGAAGATAAATTAGGCTAGTCTCAGGTTATGCTCAATAAGACCTGGGTCTTGACAATCGAATCTCGATGAGCAGAGACCGGGGTGAAGTTGGAAAGTCTTTCTAAGGTGATTCTGGTGTGGTAAGTTAAAAAATGTTGTCCATTTTGAGAAACCGCACATCAATTATTTTGTAGAGGCTTATGAAGGTTGAATTTCTGGTTGAGGACTCGCCTGATGGGTCCCGCAGGCAGTGACCAAGGTCATACCGTGGTTTCTTTGGGGTATTAAAAATGATTTGAGTCCAAAAACTCAGTCTGTTTTGAGAGATAGCGCATTGGTTAAGGTGCAAGCACACAGGTTGCGAATTAGGACCTCCTGAGGCCTTTTCATTAGATCGATGTCCAGATATGTGCCAATTAGGACCGGGGTAAAGTCTGAAAGTCTTTCTAGGGTATTTTGGGCACTCTAAGTCCAAAAACTCAGTCTGTTTCAAGAAATGGTACACTGATTGTTCTTTAATGAAAAAGATGCCACAAGACGAGTCTCGGGAACGGGTCCTGAGATCAGGCCAGAAGGTCTTTCTAGAGTATTTGAGGTGTACTGAGTCCAAAAATGTGGTCTATTTGGAAATATGGGTTGCTGATCCTCTATTGTTGGAAATAGTGATTGATGGGTCATGACAATGCTAAGTCTAGTTGGAACTAGGTAGTATCAAGTGAGATCGAGTTTAATGAGATAAATCAGATGCCCTGTGTTTAGGTACATGGTAGTTTGCATGTCCTAACGCATTTCTTAGACTAATTTAATGCCCCGTGTTACAAAATGTAGCCATACATACATTCTAATGTGTCTTTAAGTCTGAGACTTCTCCTTAGGTAGGTTGAGTGCTTTGTGTTTCGAAAATGTAACCATCCTTACATTCCAACGCACTTTTACCTAAAAATCTTGACGGCGGGCTTTGGGCCAGGCAACTGTAGACACCCCATTTTGTCTCTATATTTGATGGCGAGTTCCTGATTATGAGGTCCGTGATGTTTATTGTTAACCTGCGTCTCTTTTCTATGAGTAAAACAAGCAATTGAGTTAGGTGCATATATATGTGTGTGTATATGTATATAAGACCAATTGAGTAGAGTCTTCCCTATACACCCTTCTCACCATTCTCATTCACCTCTCATTCATTTCAACTCATTCCCTCTCAATTGTGTTCCTTGTCTCCAACCAAAGCCTTCTTTATATAGGCTCACATTTACCTAACATTTGAAGTGGTGATGAATTAATCTCCCATTAACCAAGTGGTATATCCACCATTACCAAGTGTTGTATCCACCATTTATCATAAGTGATTCATCCACCACTTATCTTAAGTGATAAAAATCTGATGTTGTTTTGCTTCAAAAAGAGTATCAACTTTACTTCTGTTAACGGTAAACTTACCTCAAATTGACTGGTAACTTCACTATTTCAACAACTTCTGTTCTTTTTAAGTGAAAAACCCACTCCAAGAAGGGATAGAAATGGGGAATGGTGGGGGAAATTAGATAAATGGGAGATGTGTAGGATGGCAAAAATAAAAGAAGTTTGGAATGGTAGGGGAAATTAGGTAAGTGAATAAGCTTGCACTTTGATTCTCCCCTATAAATAGCAAGAGCTTGGGAGAGTTCAAGGACACCAAAAAAATTAGAGGGCTAAGAGGGAATGCTAAGACTTTGAGAGAAAACAGAGAGAAAAGAGACCAAGAAAATAACATTGAGAGTGAGGGAAAGCTAATAGAGAGAAAGAGAGACTTAGGGAGGAGAGTTCTTGTAGGGAAAATACTAAACAATAGAGAAGTTGCATTTAGAGAAAATAAAAGAGAGATGACTTGTGAGGAAGGGAAATAACTTGCTTGGCTAAACGAAAGGGATGCTACTAGATTGACAGTAGACTTGAAGGATGGTTTGAACACCTACCAATTTCATTTGCAAGAGGTATGAATTTATATTTGATAACAGAATTGTATAAATTATATTTATTGTTTATTTGATTAATATATCATTTGTGTGTATTTTAATTATTGCATGATATATGGGTGATCCAAATTAAATTAAAATACTAAACATGGTCAATGAATACAAAATGAGGGCTAGTTTATTACCAGGCATTGTTGGGTGCCTAACACCTTCCCAACATGTACCCTAGCTTCGAACCTTCTCTGGTTAATAAAAATGGTTCCTATTCCCTTCCAGGTGGCGACTCTTATTCATATGCTAATCCTCCGGGGTTAGCACCATTAGACGCAAAAGCAAGTAAATGTAGGTGAAAAAGAACACGTGAGCGCATGGTGAAAATTGGCGCACTCATAGTGACGACATCATTGTCCTGGCACGGGGGCTGGTACAACGAATAAAAGTTTATTGTGATTGAAATTGATTGAGTGTAATTTTTTGAGTTTGAATTTGTTAGTAGAATGATATGAAAAGTACCCTTGCAAAATTAGGGTGTCTACAACGTGTTGTGTTCTTAAGAGAAATACATCATATATATATTGAGATGATGGCTGGCTGTACACCTATTTTGGTAGTTCTCTTTGGTTTGCAACATGTATAAATGAAAGAGAAAGCTGAAAGAGAGAATTGAGAAAGAAGATAATTTTGTTAATTTTTGTATATGTTCATGGAAAATTCGAATGTACGAATATTAGGAGATAAGGGGTTTAATTCTTGTACAGTGAATGATGATTATTTTGATGTATACATTGATATTTGATTTAAGAAGGGTGATAAATATTGATAATGATATTATTTGATGTTATGATTTAGGATGGTTAATTTTATTGATAACCAATATATTTGCGAATTGTTCGTTGGATTATATTCAAGGTATATGATTTGGAATTCGTATTATTTGGTCAACCTATTATTTTTTTAAAAAAATATAAATGCGTGTATTGCATGTGATATTTAAAACATTATCTATTGTATATGAATTAGATTTCTTACTAAGCAATTGTCACTCACTCCAAAATATTTTTAAGTCATCGTCGATTGTCGTTGGAGACACATAGTAGAGTTGGGGTCGAGATTTGGAAAGATTATTGCGTTTATTTTATTTTATTTGCTATTTTTCTAAGTTGATGTGAGTTTTATTCAATGAGTTAAGCAATGTATATTGATGAGTTTTGGTTTTGCCACCACTTTCCACAACTATATTATATTTTGTAATTTCAAAAGAAATTTTATTTTTGAAAGAGTTTTGTTTTATGGAGCTCATAAAATTAAACGTGTTTTGCGGGTCACTATGTTGGAACAAACTACACAATAAACAATGTTAGTAATAATATAAATCTATAGAACCATTAATAGAACAATATAAATATAATCTATGCAACAATAATCCAAGTAGAGAGAATATGAATGGAATAAAAATAAATATAAACTATTAAACTAAACAAGAACAAACAGTATAATAATGATAGAAAATAGCATGGAGTTGTAAAGAGGCACGTAGTTGTTGTCCTAAAGTCGAATACTTCTCTCTACGTATGGGTACTGGTGATCGCACACAACTCCAAGATTCAACCCTATTCCTCGCAAGCTATCTAATCTGTAGTGCACACTTACAGCAGACAAGATGGCAAGAACGTATCAAATCGCCCAAAATATATTATAGAAAATAGTGAAGAAAGAGTAAAGAGAGTCTGATAGCAAGAAGAAAGAGATATCTACAGAGAAGAGTTCTATGTGTGTCTATGTGATGGATGGAACATTCTGGTTACATAGCCTTAGAAACCTTATAGAACGCTCTTCCATTAAAGTATATTACCATTGGATAATAAACTTAAATACAGGAATGCTAACCGTTGTGAATCGAAGAAAATGACCCACATAAATTCACATAAAAAACAAGGAGTCGCCACTCCAATTTTAAGGAATGGGGGAAACCCTAAAAATATTTTATTTCCAAAAAACACATGACTCCAATTTGAAAAGGAAAGGCAAAGGTCTTGAACCAAAAATTGGTTTCGAGGGCTAAGTTGCTGTAACGACCCTGAAAATTAAATTTTCTTAAGAATAAGATTAGTGATCAAAGTGAGCGCCTACATACTATTTATGGAAGTACATGGATCAAAGTCCACGTAGTTCGTATAGAATAGGGTTATAGCCTAATAAAGGCCTATGGTAAACCCTAAATTTCCTTCCATAAAATATAGGGAGTTTCCAAAGATAAATGATTCTCAAAGGATCTTTAGAAAATATAGTATTTCAATAAAGATAGAAACTTTTTATTTAGAAGGGATCTTTTATGAAAGGAAACTATAGGATCTACCATATCCCTCTATTAGGAAATAACCCTAGGAGGGAGAAAGAGAAAGTTTAAGGAAAGAAAGGAGAGGTATTTTCCATACCCATCACACTTACCATTTGCAACATTAACTTGTCAAAATAATCACCCTATTTCATACGGTAATTACCCTATTTGCAAAATCTCTTTTTGCAATAGCAAAAAATAATCACCCCACTTTTTGTGGGATAATTGCACCTGCCAAACTCATACTCCACTTTCTATGAGATTTGTACTTGCCAAAGTCACTTACAATTTGCATGCAATATCCAAAAATATCACCCAACCAAATCTATTTTCAATAAAACAATTATCATGCTTAAAAATAAGCTTTTACATGTTCAAAATATCACCATAATGATAATAAACATATCTGGACAGAATTAGATTAAGGTCTAAAATCATCCATAAATCATGTAAATAACAAGAATCATGGACTAATAAAAACCCTAATACAACCCTACATGCTGTGACTCAACTAATATGCATAAAAACTAATAAAAACATGTTAAAATCTACCAATAATTATGAGAACATTCAATAATATCAATAAACATGATAACAAAGTCAAAAAGGTAATATTTCATGTAAAATATGAGCAAAGGCCTTCCTACGGCAAGCTTTCTTAAACAAACTATCCTAAGATAATTTTACGTAAAAAAACTCATTATGGGGAAGTGCAATTATCATATCCTACGTAATATATATCCTAGAACATAATAGAAGCGATTTCATGCTTAAACACATCACAGAAAGCTCTCATGCAAAACATTACTTAGCAAAAAGAATAATTATCCTTCGAAAAGGATAATGTCTCCAAAAACCTAAAAATCAACTATATGCATGCAATAAATATCATAATTGTTTTATATGTATCACATACATAACAACTATGAAAGAAAATCAGTGAAAAACCTTAACCTAGCAAGCTATATGAAACTTACCCAAAACAAGGATAATAGAAACCCTAGAATCACAACTATGCATTGAATCACATGAAATAACCTTAAGGCATGCAAAACTAATCATGAATAATATTTAAATCATGTATATTAACAAATAGAAGCATCAACATATGATAAAAACCCTAACTTTAACATGCCATAAAGTTATTCTAAGCAAAACCCTAATTTCAGCACCATAAAGAGAACATCATACCTTAGGTTGAGCCTTCTTATTGCTGTAGAGACTCTCTTATTCTCTTGTAACCAACTTGAAAGCTCTCCTTCAAGCCTCTAAACAAAACTCCAACTCTCCTTTGGAAGTCTCTCTCTTATTTTTTCTTAGAACTTAGGTTTAATGCATAAAAGTGGCTCCCTTGATGGCGAAACATAGTGGGATATTTATAGGGTTCAGCCCTCCTAAACCAATGGTTGGGATTAAAACCCTAAATATTAATCCAAGGGTTATTAGAGACTCTCTTGGGGCTCAAGTCACTCAAATAGGGTTGAAATATGATGGAAAGTCGGATGGAGGTAGAAAAATCCATCAAAATAGGTAGGAAATCCTGCTTCAGCAAAAAATTAGGAAAGTGGCTCCTTTTTTGTTCTTCTTTCTTTCTGAAAGTGTTTTAGGGGTCAAATTAACTCCAATTTTGACAAAACGAAAGCCAAAACAATCGTGTTTTGAAAAGAAACACATTTTTAAACATTTTAAGGCTAAAATTCTTAACCATCATAGGTGCATGGTTAGGTTTTACAAAGGTGGCTAACAACTATGCACCATCGTCACAAAAGCTTAGGTATGCACACAGGATTGCACCAAATGTTTTCCAAATCAAAATCTAACCTTTTAAAACATATTTTGGAATGAAATTAAGACTAATTGAAGTCTAATGGGGGATAATTGAGTGAAAATTATGAGCCGATTTGAGCAAACCAAAAGAGGGTCTTTTAACCAACCTGAACCATTATGAGCCGAATTAATCCCAAACCATCAATTCATCAAATTGAAGCTATAAATACCTCATATGTCTCCAATTGACAACTTAGAGATCATTTCAAGTTAAATGGAAAGTTTGTGACCCAAAAAACGGTTATGCTCCTCAAGTCGTAAAAGTTGTTATTAACCCTCAAGATCAACTCCAAATTGAACTAAAATTCATACCCATTATCCTTAAGACCCTAGAAACTCAATGCAAAAGATTAGACTCAAAAAGGAAACAAAAAGTTACATGAAATGACAAACTCTAGCTAAGGTGATGAAAATGGGGTATGACAAATTGAGAATTTGATATGAGGAGGATCCAAAATAAAATTTTATAAGTTTCTAGTAGTTATGAAATTTTATGTAATTTCTGGAAATTAATTCATTTTTGGGTTAATTAGTGCAATTGACCATTAAATAGCTAATATTATTATTAAAAATAGCTAATATGGGTAATTAAGGATAAGAAAATTATTATGAGGTGATTTAAGTATAAAAATAATATTAAAATAATAAAAATTCAGTTTAGGACGTTTTTGGTAATTATTAATTTGTTGAAAGGTATTTTTAGAAAAATTGGAGATAATTATAGAAAAATCTAGAAAATTCAAAAAATTTCCAAAAAATCATAAAATATTATTATTTTATTTTGGAATGGATTAGGTGTCAAAATTCTATAATTTCTTGCCAAATCATCAATTAACTTTACAAATGTCAAAAACCTAAAAATGTGAAAATAGGAATATTGCATGAGAAAAATAGGTGTCATATGGAAAATTGAAGATTTTGCATGGAAATTAAGTATCAATAGGGGTGAGGAGGTGCAGCCATTCTGTTTAGCAAGATGGAAAAGAAAGAGAAAGAAAAGAGAGAAAGTAAAAACTTAAACTTGTGATTTACACATTCTCAATCTGAAATCTTTGAAGGCTTAGGTAAGTCATCATCCAAAACATGTTCAGTATTAATTTCATGAATTAAATCATAAAAAAGGTTATGAATTTTAAATTTTAAAAAGCTTCAATTTAGCTTTCATGGAAGTTGTAATGTTCAGTCATCAAATTCTCTCTCTGTCATTGATCTTAAACTCTCAAATTTTTAGTGTATGTTGTGAGTGCGCCGGTTTTCACAACGCGTTCTCTCTTACCTGTATTTTACCTGTGTTTGGTTCTGATGGTGCTAAGCCCAGAGGATTAGCATATATGAATAAGAGTCACCACTTGAAAGGGTTTAAGACTAATTTTGTTGACCAAAGAAAGGTTCGGAGTTAGGGTACATGTTGGGAAGGTGTTAGGCATCTAATAATGCCCGGTAATAAACCGACCCTCATTTTATATTCATTGATCATGTTTAGTATTTTAATTTAATCTAGATCACCCATATATCATGCAATAATTAAAACACACACAAATGACATATTAATCAAATAAACAATAAATATAATTTATACAGTTCTACTATCAAATATAAATTCGTACCTCTTTCAAATGAAATTGGTTGGTGTTCAAACTGTCTCTTAGGTCCACTGTTAATCTAGCAGCGTCCCTTCCGTTGTGCCAAGCAAGCTTTTTCCCTTCCTCTCAAGTCATCTCTCTTTTATTTTCTCTCAATACAACTTCTTTCTTTTTTAGTATTTTCCTTATAAGAACTCTCCTCCCCAAGTCTCTCTTTCTCTCTATTTTTTCTTAGAATCTCAGCATTCCCTCTTGACCCTCTAATTTTTTGGTTTCTAGCTTTGAACTCTCCCAAGCTTTTGCTATTTATAGGGAAGAATCAAAGTGTAATCTTATTCACTTACCTAATTTCCCCAATCATGCCCTACTTTTTTATTTTGCCATCTTACACATCTCCCATTTACCTAATTTCCCCCACCATTCCCCACTTCTGTCCCTTCTTGGAGTAGGTTTCACACTTAAAAAGAAAAGAAGTTGTTGAAACAGTGAAGTTACCAGTCAATCTAACATAAGTTGACAATCAAAAGAAGTGAAGTTGATAGTCATTTGAAGCAAAATAGCAACAGATTTTTATCACTTAAGATAAATGGTGGATGAATCACTTGTGATAAATGGTGGATACACCACTTGGTAATGATGGATGAATCACTGCAGACAAATGGTGGATACACCACTTGGTAAATAGGAGACAAATTCATCACCACTTCAAATGTTAAGTGAACGTGAGCCTATATAAATTAAGAAGGCTTTGTTGGAAACAATGAACACAATGAGAAGGAATGAGTTGAAATGAATGAGAGATGAATGAGAATGGTGAGAAGGGTGTATAGAGAGGACTCTACCTAATTGGTCTTATATACATACACACACATATGCATGTATATGCACCTAACCCAATTGCTTGATTTGCTCACAGAAAAGAGATTCAGGTTGACAATAAACATCACGGACCTCATAATCAGGAATTCACCATCAAATATAGGGACAAAATAGGGTGTCTTCATATATTCTTTATATTATGAAGATATTACATATCAAATTTGGTAGCATATGGTTTAGTATAGAAAGAGAATTTAATTTTTAAAGTTTTGAGTTAGGGTTTTGAACACAAAAACTTTAAACTAAAATTACAATTTTTCTGAAATGATTCATAGCTAGTGAGTATTTTTGCCTAAAAACTAGACACTTCATGCTTTTCGTGGCCTTTTGAATCACTCAATTTCGTTAAAAAATGAATTTCGTATGAATTTTTGAAGTTTCAGGTCATAATAGAAGAAAACCCAAAAAATAAAAGAAAATTGTGAAATTATTTGGGGACGGAGAGTGAGCCACACGCGACGAGAGTGGGCTTCACTCTCCGAGAGGATGAGAGAGAGTGATGATGCGTGTGGGCCCCAGTAGAACTAATTTTTTTTTATAAAATGTTTAAAAATAAGTTACACATTCTGTCCAAATTTGGTAGTGTTTGGTGCACGGGAAAGTAGTTGTCTAAAAAAGGGTTTTAAAATGCTTTTAAATGTTTTAATTAGTAAAACTTAACTTTAAATGCATTTATAAAATTCATTTTAACTCCGATTTTGACACGGTTTGAACCATTGTACTCGGTTTAATGAGCACTATATTTTGAGACATATGTTGAAATGTTGTTAAAATTTCTATTTTTACCCCTAAAGTTTTGCCTAATTACGAATTGGTCCAAATTGTAAAATTTATTACTATTAAGTTCAAATTGCTTCTAATTGAAATGTAAGAACACCAATGTTAATGTGAGATTTTTTGGCACACAATGGTACAAATTTTATAATGTTTGTTGCATTATTTTACCCTTAGGAAAAATTACGGTTTAGCTCAATTTTTAGATTATGGCCCTAATGATCTCCAATTAAGAAACAATTTGAACTATTAGGACCTTGATGCTAAACCGAACACAAGGAATGCAAGAATTATAATTTTTATGAGATTCCAATTGAGTTCCTATATTTCATTATGATTCAATGAAAGTTGATTGATGTTTTATTTTACCAAGTGTTGGAATTACTTTATTTCATATTGTGGCACATATTAGCATGTGATAAATGTTTTTAAAGATGAACTGTGATATTGTGATTGTGATGAGGAGGGAGATACAGTTGGGATTGAGGATGTCCTATAGTTAGTGCACTAATATATTGGTCGGTTGATGTGGAATCAATGACACGTATACACATATATGTGTGGAGATATATGTGCTATCGTTGTATGATAACGTATTTTGGAATGGAGCCTATAAGTGTTATCGTTATTTGTGTTTTGCAGGTAGTGATATACAACAAGAGCTTAGGTATGAGAATATTGACGTTTTGCCACAATGTGAATTAAAGTTCTTTGTGAATTAATTGTTTATTGGAAATCATGGCATCATGATGATGTATAGAAATTAATATAAAGCATGTTAGAGCGCATTGCTGCATGTTTGGATGAGGAAGTTCATTACTGAACTAGGAGTGGTTCCTAACATTGAGAAGCCCATATCATTGTTTTATGACAACAATGGGGCTAGTGCTCAAACCAAGGAACCACGGTCTCATCAAAAGTCCAAACTTTAAGCGGCGATTCCAAGTGATTAGAGAGATCATTGGAAGAGATGACATATACATATAGAAGTTTAATACAACAGAGAATAAAGAAGACCCCTTCACTAAGGCTATGACCCAAGTGTATTGGATCACCACCGACAGGATATGGGTATGAGATACATGGTGGATTGGCTATAGTGCAAGTGGGAGATTGTTAGGATTATGCCCTAGAGCCAATCATAGAGATGATTGTTTAGGGATTAGGAACAATAAATTGATTTCATTTATGCATGTCACATTTATTATTGATTTAATAAAAGGGCTTATTCTATTATGTTTATATGCATCATTTATATTTACATAATATGTCCATGGAATTAGAGTTGAGAATATGGAATTACAAAGTGTTGTAATTTTGAGACTGTAAATATATCTCTGTACTAAACTCCTAAAAATTTCCTAGTTGAAGGTTCACTATAATGGACAATAATGAACCACAGGACTAGCACTTGTTAGGTTGACTCTATAGGAGGATAGCTAGTCTCAAGCTATTTGTGTATAGACACTACAACCAACAAGTAGGTGCCTATTATAAGAATAGGTACACTGAATATGACTAAAGATATGAGATAAACTGAATGAAGTTTTAACCTGCCTGTCAATCAGTTTCTCATTGTTATAGTGATACAAGTAATCCTTAAACCTAAGACACCATAGTTGCATTATGCATGTAGCTTCAGAAGTTTGATAATACTAAGTGCAGATCCTTATAGGGGTCTGTAAGGGTGTTCATTGGCCCTATTGCTATATGTGTGAAGGCATGTGATTGATCAATAAGGAATCCATCACTCTCAGGAAAAAGGGAATGAATGTCTTATATAGCATTCATTGAATATAACTCATTAAATCCATGGGCCCATGGTAGAATGAATATGGAAAGGAGTTTCCATAAGTTCATCATTGAGTTGATATTAATGAATGAGTATAAAGTAATTGAACTAGGGACTTGCTAAACTTCCATGTCCTATTGGTTCAATTGGAGACATTGTGTTGATGGAAAGATGTAATTATAACCTATAAACTATAACAGAAGAGTTCTTTGTTAGAAACTATTCACCTCATTAAGGACCACACCATGAGCCATATGCTAGGTGTTACTCATGGTTAGTAGAAGTCCTAATTGATATAAATAAATTATAATCAATTGGGGAATTAGAAGGAGTTCCAATTAGACCCTCTAATGGGAAGAGTTTCATTGTGCACACCTCGTGCTATCCCTACTACTTGATGATGTGAACCCAATGGGTCACACACTGATCATGCTAAGAGAGCTTGAAAGTCTATGAGAGAAAGGGCATAAGTGAATAAAAGAATTGTTCTTAAGGGGCAAATTTATATGGGATATAAATTAGGGGGGTTAAGTTGCAATTATATATAATTACAACTTAACTCATATGAGGAATAGGATTGCTCACTAGGGTCGGCCCTATTAGTGGGCTATATAAAGCCTCACATGTGATGTGATGACATCACTTGAATCACAATCATTCTCCCCAAGGACTAGCCGAATTTCACAAGGAGGCTCTCTCTCTCTCTCTCTCTCTTCTCCACTTCTAGCAATAACAAGGAAGAAGAAGGAAAGGACTTCAAGCTCAAGCTAGGTGTGGATACTGTTGGAGGCAGTACACTTGGACTGCTCATTCATTGTTGCCCGGAGTTCAAGCTTGGAGCAAAAAGGAGAAGACAAAGCTTGGAGCAAAAAGGAGAAGACAAAGCTTAGAGCATAAAGGAGAAGACTTTGTTCAACTGTAAGTATCCTAACTCTCTTTGTGGTTAGGGTTTTTATTTTGTATTAAGCATAATTGGATTCATGGGATTGGGAATCGTAGGAAAATTTTTATTCCGCCTTTGTATGTTTCCCTCCCTGTTCGATTCCCAACATTATAGCCATCTTGAACTATTATGAACCAAATTACTCCCTAGCCATCAATTTATTAAATTGAACCCATAAATAGACTTTATTTACCAATATGAACTTATAAAAACAACTTGGAGATTATTTCAAGATCAAATGGAAATGATATGACTTAAAAGATGAAAATGCCCTCTAAGTCACAAAAACTCGTATTAACCACTGAAACCTCCTCCAAATTGACTCAAAATTCATATGTATGATCCTCAATGTTATAAAAACCTAATGCAAGTAACTAGACTCAAAGACAAGATAAAGACTCACATGAAATGATGACTTCTAACTAAGGTGACAAAAATAGGGTGCGACAACCGTTGACTTTTAAAGATGGTAATAAACCAATGAAATATATTATTAAAACCTGTTAAAAATATTTCAGCCAATAAAGGCAATATAGAAAACATATAAGTTTTGACACTTTTTCATTAAAACATATAAAATTGTAACATGTTTCACATTCATTAGCATCACCCTTAACTGTCTCATCCCTTTCTTTTCTATACACTATATACGTAGAGAGAGTTTATATGCATTAAAAGGCATGCTTAGTGATTTCCAAATGTATTGTTTTGATTATTTAGTGTAATATATAGTTGTGAAGAATATTTTGCTCATGTCTAGTTGCATAGTGATAATATTTACTATCATAATAGTAATATTTAATATTTACTACCATTTAGTGTAATTTTGAAACTTAGGTTACTTTCCGACATTTGTTTTGTTAGAGATGATTTAACTACTAATTCTACTTTTATTATCTGAATATCTACTACATTTTTATTTTGTTTAGGTAATCTTTCTTTTGTGATTAATGATTGAGGATATAGATTTATTGTTTGTTTGATTTGTTATGTAAGCTTTTTTTATTACTGGGTAAGAGACTCAACGCACTCAAAGGGAGTCGAACCCATTTATTATGTAAGTTATGTAATATGTTTTTTTAATTAATTTTAAAGTTACTCATTTTTTAGTTTTTTTGCTTTTTAAGTGATTTATAGCAAAATAGCTTATTGTTCAAGGATCAGTTTGATTGGAAAAATTTTCACACTTTAGTTAGAACTTATAATACTATGACTATCATTGAGAAAATTACAAGATCCTATAGTTACATTGAAACTGTATAAACCTTTTTGGGCATTGTTACACCTTCCCTTTTTATGAGCATTGTTGGATTTTTCATGAATTGATAAAAGATTAGAAGTACCTAGACATTGATGAAAAAATTTCCTTTGTCGATTTCCTTAAAATAAAAGGGTGAAAGACTTAGGCAACAGTTGGGAAACTTGTGAGGACCCAAGGCTTGATTTATGAGAATTTTGGGTTAGGATGTGTTAAGGTAGGTTTTCGTGAGCCTAACACTTCTTTTTGTGTATGTTGAGCAATATAGTTGACTTAGTAACTTATAGCCGACTATATTGCTAGGCAGAATTTATTTTTATGCTTGTTGAATAATTTAGTTGACTATAGTGACTTATAGTCGACTATATTATCAGGTAGAACCTCTTTTGTGCATGCTGAGAAATTTAGTTGACTATAATAAGTTATAGTCAGCTATATTATCAGGCAGAATGTTACAATACTTAATTTGGAGAGTTTTAGTTGACTATAACTCATTATAGCCGACTATAACGCACGAATTTCAGTTTTTGGGCTAGATTTTAATGGGGTAAAAAGACCATCATACCCCTCACTTATACCCCATTTATAAACCCATCTTCTAGAGGGTTCTTACCCATCTTTCCAGTCGAGAGAGAAAGAGAGAGAGGAAGAGAAGGAGAAAGGGGGAAAGGCTCGACGGTGGCTCGCCGGAGTGCGGTAGCCTCGATCCGACGCCGGCAAGCTCAGATCTAGCGTATTTTGGCCTGATCTACACACGTATGGTTGTGGATTTGGATTTCTTCACTCTATTTTTGAGGTAGGGGCATTTTCTCATCTTAAACCATTGATGCATGGGGGTTTTGGGTTTAAATCATATAAAAATACATGTATTTGACATGCTTTGCATAAACATCATGCATGTGGTCATATTTTATGGGTTTTGATAAATTTTGGAAAAATCTAGGATTTTGTATTATACCCTATTTGGTCATATGCATGTTACATTTCAAACCCTCACATGATTTAGGGTACAATGGGTTGGTTTACATACCCCCTTTTTGTTATATTCTTGTTATTTATGAAACTCATATATGTTTAAGGGTTTAAATGGGTTGGTTTTTTTAAACCTATTGGACTATTTTGTGTGGTTGGAATATTAGGGGTCATTTTTATATAACTGATTTGAAACCATTATATTAAAAATGGTTGGGAAATGATTACCATGATTTATGGAGTTATTTTATATGGTTTTCAAAGCACAAACCTATCATGTAGTTTTTGGAAAATTTATATATAATTTTCCGGATTATGTGAGAATTATGGAAATTAATAAATGAAAAGAAAAAGTGATGATGATATGGTGATGAGGGCTACTGGAGACAGGATGACTGCGGTCCTAAAGGAACGGGACGTCTTGCCGTGTTTTCCTATCCTTTAGTCCTGGGCTATGTGCCCGAATAGAGGTTACTGCGGTCCCATGTAGGGATGTCTTGCCGTGTTTCCTCTTGAGGTTACTACTGTCCCAGATAGGGATGTCTTGCCGTGTTTCTTCTTATTCCGCGCGCGAGGGCCCCGCATGACTTGGGGAGGATTTATCAGTTTGAAAGACTGATGTTATGGATTGCCAGATATGGCGGATGTTAGTTATTGGCTTATAAGGCCGTGATATGATATCAGAAAATGATGGTTAAATTCATTTGTAAAATGATGATTTTGATAACAAATAACTTGAGTTATTTCTTACCTCTTTAAAAAAGAAAAAGGGGTGTTGGTATTTAATGATTTAACTTCTGCAGTTATTTCGTTATACTTGTATCAGTTTTATTAACCGAAAAATTATATTGCAAACTAATCAATGGTTTTGCAGGGCTTTGGAAAAGTATATAAATTATGGTTTTTAAAACCTTGGATTATTTTGGGAAAATGTTTTCCTACTGAGCGTGTAGCTCATACCCCCACAGTTTTTCTTGCAGGTCATATTTTCAAAATAAAGCTTGACCTAGGGTTTGAGAAGCACATCAGCATGTATGCATTCATATAGAAGATCATTGTATTTTATTTCGGCTTTGAGCCTAGGCATGTATAAATTTTAATTCATGGCTTGTAACAGATAGATAAGTAGTGGATACAGATATGGATGAGACCCATGTGATTACGATACAGCTTGTAGTTTTATTTATTTTTGGAATATTGTGTGGATGGTTGAAAATGATTATAAATGGGTTTTCTACAGGTTTTGATTAGTAGATAACTTGGTATGTCCTATTTACAAATGGGACCATGCCAGATTTTCCAAAAATGTTTTCAAAAGAATTATTTTTATTAAACATCCACCAAAATTGGCTTTAAAATTGATTTTCTTACTATATAACTAACGGTCCCCATTTCGGGTCGTTACAAAACTGTTTATAATTTTTCTTCATTTCCTTATTATAATTTTTATACTTCATGTTTGGAGGGAAAACAATGTTAGAAAACAAGAAGTTTTTGATAATTAAATCATGTAAATAAAGTTATTTTATGGCTTGCAAAGTATTGCTTAGGTTTCACATTAGACGTTTTTTATAATTCAATAGTTATAACTAAATAATTATATAATTAACTTTAAAATTACTCAAAGTAGGTGATTTCATCCAATTGCCAATTTGCCTAGTTTTATACCAAAGAACACATTAAATCGAGGTGCAGTTGATATCAAGGAAATCACTTATTCTCAATATAAAAAATAAAATAAAAAATGCTAGAGAAATTCACTTATTTACAGGTTTAAACTCTTTTATCCATCCTATCTAAACCCCTTAAGTTGGGGTTATTTTGGTGAGATCTAGATAATGACCATTTTATTGTTATAAAATTACTTTACATAAAATTACTATTCGTCTTCTCAAGCATCACCCGAGGTTTCCACTAGTATATATACATAAGAAACAACAATGGCCAAAAAAACATGAAAAGACAATTTAAACAATTTTAAACACACAATGTAGAAATTAAATAGATAAATTGTACATCTAATAAAGTTTAATAGTATAATATGATTTCACTAAATGTGTATTGATTGATTAAATAGTTTGCTACATAAGATTAAGATAATAATAAACTTTAGAAGTTATTCTTAAAGTTTTCATATCAAATATAATAACCAACACAGTATCTGCCTCTTAATCAAAAAGTTTGTTTTGTCAATGATTTAATGAACATATGTAACATATTAAGATGAGATTGCATTGTTACAAAATATCTAAATTTCTCATATTTATTAATTATTTTCCTTTATATTATTTGTAATTTTGTATCACTATATATGTTTTTTGACACATCATATATAATATATTCATAGATCAGTATAAATGTTATCGCATATTGCAACACATAACGAGTATCAAGAATCACAACATGTGTAAACTCATTCTTAACGTAACCAATTTCATAAAATTAATAACTAAATAAATAAATAAACAATTCAAATCACCAAAAAATTTAACTTTGTTAACAAAATAACCCAAACAGTAGTTAGCTAAAATTCACATTTTTTAAGAGATTTAAAACACATCCATAAGTCTATAACAATTAGTCACATAATAGCCATATAAGAAAAATGGATCTCTCATAGTAATACACACACCCAAGCTAATTAATTACTGCTCACATATATACATATAAGGAAAATCAACACAACAGGGAAAAAATTCAAAAAAGAAAAAGACAAATTAGAGCTAGAAAGAGCAAAAATTAAATACAATTCACCTTCAATCTTTGAATCCAACACCAAAATTTAAGATTTCAAAAATTAGGAACAAAATAATCCTTTGTTCTTGAAATTTTGCACAATTAACAAGTATTTAGGGTTAGGGTTTTTCTGAAAGAAAGAACATGAGGAAGTGAGGGAGGGAGGGAGAGAGAGAACGAATGTGTAAAGATCAAGGTTAGGGCTTTCAAATAGAGATAGGTTAGGGTTTTCAATTGCTTGCTTGCAAATTTGCTGGGGTTAGGGCTTTCCCCCCCTAAGAATGGTAAAAAGAGAAAAAGAGGGATAATGAGGGAGGACACCGTTATGCCTTATACTTCTTGTTTTGTCGAGCCAAACGAGCCACAAAAATTAAAGGATGGAGTGGGCATGTTTCCTTGAGTGGGAGATAAAAAGGAAGAGAGGAAGATTGTTGTCCCAAGTATACAACCCTAGAAGGTAGGGGTGCAAATCGGTTCGGGTCGGTCCGGGCCAAAGGTGTTTCTAGACCGGACCGGACTAATTCGGGACTTCAAAATTTGTCCTGGAACCGGACCGATTTAGGCTTGGACCAGGACCGGGACCGGATCGAAAAATTCGGTCCGGGCCGATCCAGTTCTTGGTTCGTTTGTTTTTTTTGTTTTTGTTTTTGGTTTCTTTTTTCTTTTTTCTTTTAGTTTTGTTTTTGGTAAAAGGTAAGAAATTTATTGAATAAGAATTATTATTCATTGAATAATACTTATTTATTGAGTATAATACATTAATATTAACATATAATTATATATCTAATCATATATATATATATATATATATATATATATATATATATATATATATATATATATATATATTTTTTGGAATTCGGGAATTCGGTCTGGTTCGGGACTAAACCCCCTAAACCGTGGCCCGGATCGAAGTAATTCGGGACTTAAGATTTTGGACCGGAACCGGACCGAATTTGATTTGGCCCGGACCGGACCGGACCGAATTGCATGGAACGGTCCAGTCCTCGGGTTTACCCGAACCATTTTGCACCCCTACTAGAAGGGGGGTGAATAGGGTTTTAGGCCAATTAAAAAAATGATTACAAAATAAAATTCTAATCATTGCAAGTAAGAGATATTTCAACAATAAGCAATAAAGAGAATGAGAGATAGAGAATGCAAACACAAGATTTAATGAGGTTAGGTTTTCCCGCCTATGTCCTCGCCTCAAGAGCTCATTTGAAGATTCCTCAATCCACTATCACTCTCCTTCAAGGTGAAGCAGCAAACCCTTTACAAATCAAGTGTCTTCAACTAACACTTGCTCAACCACACTTCCTCAAGTGCAAAGAATAGGGTTATCACCAACCCTTGATTACAAGTTTGTAGAGATGAGATTGTGTACAAAGAAACTCTCTTCAAGAGTGAATAATACATAGATTAAAAGCTCAGCTCTCTTCTAATTGATTGCTCAATAAATGCTCTTAATGAATTTAGGGCTAGAAGAATGAAAACAATGAATACTCTTGTAGATATAGTCATAAATGCATTTGAATCATTGTTTATATAGGCAATATGAATAATATGACTGTTTGGTGCAATAAATGCAGGGAAAGAGCCGTTTGGTGGCATTTAATTCCTCAACAACCTTTCAAAAACTAGCCGTTGGAGTCCTGAGATCGCAAAATCAGTTGACTGAATTGGGAATTCAGTGGACTGATTTAGGCAGAATCAGAAGACAAAAGCAAGGGACCTCTACTGCTCAAATAAGTCGACTGATTCAAGAAAGAGTCGACTGAATTGGGCAGAAATAATCTTATAATGATTTTAATACAAGTTTTGATCGATCAAGTTCATTTGTATCAACTTAGACCTCATCCAATTTGATGAAATCAATTTACCCTAGGGTCCTAAGGTCCATCTAGGTCAATAGAGCGATTATATGAGCAATCAAGAACATCAAAAAACCTATATTTTCACTCATAGCTATTTAAGTATCTTCATTGACGATGCTAGCTTGGTTTTGAGTGTTTTGTAGGTCTTTTGCATGCTTCCTATGCTCATGTGGTGCTTTGCTTGATCGCTGTTGATGTACCATGTTATGGATATGCCTTGAGACAATCAATTCTTGCTAGTGCTTGATATATTTCATTTTTGAGTACCTAGCTTTGATCATTATCTGACATATAAACCATTAGTATTGACATCGATTCTTTTTTATCATCAAAATCTCGGATATGCCCTTGGTCATATAACTTTAGGGCCAACAATCTCCCCCTTTTTGATGATGACAAACTATTGATGTATAAAGCAAATAAAGATATAAAATACGCAATTTATGGAGCAAACTCCCCCTCACAATATGCATATAATATTAAATAGGCATAAGACTGTGTAAAGCGAATAAATTATCTATAGTCAACTACAAATTCAAAAGAGTCATGAGTTAAGAGTTTAGGTAAGCTGTGGTAAACTAAAAAACATAAGGGAAATGTGTCCAAAATAAGTCAACTGTGTGTCCAAAAAAAGTCAACTTTGTCCAAAATACATCAACCAAATTATCTCCCCCTTTTGTCATCAGACAAAAAGGCTAAGGATCTAAATCAATATGCTCAGGAAGTATAGGAGCGTCCTGATCCTCAAGTACCAAAGGCAGTGGAGGTAGGAGAGGAGGTGGTGCAGTATGGCGGGCATAGCGCTTGATGGCTGTCAATAAGTTGCGCACAGTATGCATGTCTGTCTCAGTCCTAGCAAGATGCTGGTCCACTTGAGATGTGAAGATGTCTCCGTAACGCTTCAGAGTGTCCATGTCATTCTCGATCTGAGTCTGTCGAGTCTCAAGAGCTGAGAGACGATTGCCAATGCCATCCATAGATACCTGTAAGCCCTGAATAGCGGTTAAAATGGTCTAAATACCGACAAGAGGGATAGTGGACTGCTACTGTGGCTGCTGTGGATGCTCAAAAGGAGGAGGCTCGAACTTAGGAGGTGGCTATGGAAGCTCAACATCCATGCCATGCTCATCATGCTCTGTTGGTGGGTCAATGTCTCCACCGAGAGGCTGATCAAATGCTTCTTCTTCCTCAGCAACATCCTCATCAGGAAAATCCTTTGGAACCCACCCCATAGAGGAGAATTTATAGTGCATTTGTTTGAGAGTTGTATCTGAGTAGGTATTGGTGTGAGAAATGGCGACTACGGCTTCCTCATCAAGAGGTACTTGGAAATGCTCAAAAATACGAGTCAAGGCGAAGCTGTAGGGGAGACTAGCCACTTTCTTCTTTTGACAATCAATGATTTGATTGGAGATGATGAAAGGCAAATCAATAGGAATAGTATTCATGATGCACCAGATAAAAAAAATATCAAAGTATGAAATATGGTCATGTCCTCCACCCTATGGAAGGATGTTATATGTGATCATGTGATGAATCAATCGAGTATTGAGAATAAGTTCTTTGGCTTTGGGTTTAAAACGGTTAATAATATCTTCTCGGCCACAGATTTGATTAAGGGCTTGGATAGGATCATAGCTTTGAAATTGAGTCCACTCATTGGTCAAAAGAATTTGATGTTGACCACGAGGAATATGAAAGATTTGTGTAAGGAGGTTTTGATCCATAGAGATAGTTTTACCACTAACTTGAGACCAAAGGATATGATTGTTTATAAAATCAAGATTGGTGTAGAAAATATGAACGAGATATGTATACATGGGTTTTTTTAGAAAAATGAATGAATCCCAACCCAAAAGGCGAAAATAATTCGAAATAAGAATAAAATGCTCTTTAAAGAAATCCAAAGGTGCATATTTACTGAAAATAACGGTGCGCCAACTGATATCCTCATCAAACTTCCACTGTGCGTCCAGAGAAACAAACTCCTCGCCTTCTTCTTCTTCGGGTTATTGCTCAACGGATGGTTGCACTGGAGGAGGCGGTGGTGGAGGGTTTTGAACCCTAGGCCTTAGGTTTCATGATGAACCCTCACTCGTGAAAGGGCGTTTGGAGGGATTCTTGCACTTAGGAGCCATTTTCGTTAGGGTTTGGAAGGTTTGAGAGAGAGAGAAGTGAAAACGTCGCGGGAAGGGGTGTGTTTTGAAATGAAAAGCTACGGGTCATATATATATAAAATCGCAGATTCAGTCGACTGATTTGCCCTTTCAGTCGATTGAATTGGCCTGTGAAAGAGGGCATAAACTACTGCCTAAATCAGTAGACTGAATGTTCATTTCAGTCGACTGATTTGCTCTTTCAGTCGACTGAAATGACTCATCAGTCAACTGATTTAACTAGTAGGAGAGATCAAGAGCAGGGCTTGGTTCAGTGGACTGAATTGCCTTTTCAATCGACTGAATTGACTTTTCAGTCGACTGAATCACTTGGTAATTCAGTTTAAGCCAAAATTCTTCAAAGGGAGCAATATATAAAGTGTGTGATACATGAAAACATTAAGATATGTATAAATCATGGATTAGAAATTATAGACATTCATCAATTCACTACATCATGCATTAAGCACATCCCAAGTTCTCTCTTAATGAAGTTAAAACGGTCTTCTTGAAGGGGTTTTGTAAAGATATAGGCCAATTAATGGTCGGTACCTATGAAATCAATCTCAACATCACCTCGTTGGATATGATCACGAATAAAATGATGTCTAATCTCAATGTGCTTAGTTCGTGAGTGTTGTATAGGGTTCTTGGTCAAGTTTATAGCACTAGTATTGTCACATGTAATGGGAATGTGATCAAAGTGAAATCTAGTCCTCAAGTTGTTGTTTCATGTACAACACTTGTGCACAACAACTACTGGCCACAATGTACTTGGCTTTAGTGGTTGAGAGTGCAACCGATGTTTGTTTCTTAATAAACCAAGATACTAATGAATGTCCTAGGAAATGGCAAGTCCCATTAGTGCTCTTGCGGTCATCTTTGCCACCGGCAAAGTCTGCATCGGAATAACTAAGCATATCAAAAGATGTATATTTAGGAAACCATAAGCCAAGGTTGATAGAGCCACTTAAATATTTAAAAATACGCTTAACGGCTAGCATGTGAGATTCTTTAGGATATGATTGATATCTAGCACACAAGCAAACACTAAACATAATATCGAGTCTACTTACGGTTAAGTAAAGTAAACTACCAATCATACCTCTATACTTCTTTTGATCAACGCTTTTACCCTTTTCATCCTTGTCAATTTTGATGGAAGTGCCCATCGGAGTAGAAAACTCTCTACCATCTTCCAATCTATACTTTTTGAGTAAAATCTTTGACATATTTGGATTGATTGATGAAAGTCCCTTCCTTAGATTGTTTAATTTGAAGTCCAAGGAAGAATGTCAATTCTCCCATCATGCTCATCTCAAATTCTTCCTGCATAATCTTAGAAAATTCTTTGCAAAGATTCTCATTAGTGGATCCAAAAATGATGTCATCAACATAGATTTGTACTAAAAGCATATCATCATTAATGGTTTTAATGAAAAGTGTGGTGTCAAGTTTTCTTCTCTTAAAACCATTTTTAAGTAAAAATCCACTAAGTCTTTCGTACCAAGCTCTAGGGAGTTTGTTTCAAACCATATAAAGCTTTACTTAGTTTAAAAACATGATTTGGGGAAATTCATGACTTTCAAAACCGGGAGGTTGTTTAACATAAACTTCCTCTTCTATGAAACCATTTAAAAATGCACTTTTGACATCTATTTGAAACAATTTAAAATATTTATTACATGCATATGCAAGTAACATTCTTATGGCTTCAAGTCTAGCTACCGAAGTATAAGTTTCATCAAAATATATGCCTTGTTGTTGATTATAACCTTAGGTTACAAATCAAGCCTTGTTTCTAGTAATAACTCCAGATTCATCCTTTTTATTTCTAAACACCCATTTGGTTCCAATTACACCATGGTCATGAGGTCTAGGTACCAAGGTCCAAACCTTATTCCTTTTAAATTGGTTGAGTTCTTCTTACATAGCAAGGACCCAAGATTCATTATTTTCGGTCTCATTAATGTTTTTAGGTTCAATTTGAGATAGAATGCAAGATGATCACATATATTTCTCATGGAAGAGCGAGTTCTTACCCCACGTGAGGGTTCACCTAAGATTTGATCTTTAGGATGATTCCTCACAAATTTCCAAGTCTTGGTGACATCCGGATGAAGTGGAGCATTTTCAACTTCAACTTCTTCTTCCGGTTTCTTGTTTTCAATGACTTCATCTTCTTCTTTTTCTTTGCCTTTGTCAAGTGGATCTTGCTTGTCATTTAGGTTTAAGGTTTCAATTTGTTCTTGCAAGCTTGTACCTACATCATTCCCATCATCCACATGTCTCTTTGTGGCAAGAGGGTTAGTTTCATCAAATACAACATGCATTGATTCTTGAACGGTTAATGTTCTCTTGTTAAACACCATATATGCCTTACTCTTTATAAAATAACCAAAAAATACACCTTCATCGGATTTAGAATCAAATTTGGAAAGTTTGTCTCTATCATTCAATATAAAGCATTTACAACCAAAAACTTTAAAGTAACCTATGTTAGGTTTCTTATTATTCTATAGTTCATAAGGAGTTTTAAAAGCACTCTATTCATTACATATCATGCAGTACCAAGTTTGGATCTTAATAGCACTCTATTCATTACATATCATGCAGTATTAATAGCCTCGGCCCAAAAATATTGTGGTAAAGAGTGTTCATTAAGTATGGTTCTAGACATTTCTTTAAGTGTTCTATTCTTTTGTTTAACCACACCATTTTGTTAAGGAGTTCTAGGAGTAGAGAAATTGTGACCAAAACCATTCTTATCACAATATAGTTCAATATCCTTACTGACAAATTCGCTCCCTCTATCACTCCTAACATGTGTAATGGTATAGCCTTTCTCATTTTGGATTCTTCTGCAATAAGTAACAAATGTAGCATGAGTCTCATTTTTATGTGCAAGGAAGAACACCCATGTATATCTAGAGTAGTCATCAACAATTACAAATGCATAGTGCTTCCCTCTAAGGCTTACAATAGCAATAGGTCCAAATAAGTCCATGTGAATAAGTTGCAAAAGCCTTGTAGTTGAAATATGAGATTTTGTTTTGAAAGAGGACTTGGTTTGTTTTCCAAATTGGTATGCACTACAAACTCCATCTTTTGAAAACTTTGCTTTTGGTAAACCTCTTACAAGTTCATGCCTAGAAAGTTTTGAAATCAAATCCATGCTAGCATGTTCAAGTCTTCTATGCCATAACCAATGATTTTCTTTTTTCTTTTTTTGGATAAATGAGTGAGTATATTCCAAAAGATAAAAAAGAATACAAAGCTAGCCTAAAGGCCACAAAGAGAAACAAAAGAAAGCACTTAACACACTCTATTAAGCTGCCCATAATGGGAAGTTTAATAAAGTGTGTAGAGTGGACAAGCCCTCACAGCCCGAAGAAGGCAAACAAAAGAAAACTAACTGAGAATTTCATAATTAATTCCCCAGTTTGTACAAAAAAATTTTGTTTCTAGCATTGTCTTTGAATTTTGGAGTTAGCAAGTTTGTATCTAACATCTTCAGTAATACATGAAATGATATAACTAGGAGGGTTAAAAACATTATCATGGATCCTACTATTCCTATGTCTCCATATGTAATAAAAAGTGGCTGCCCAAGCAATTTTCTTAATTGAAGTGCCCAATGAGTTTCCTTTCAAACTGTGAGTTTCCCATAGTAATTCATTCTGCCATAATCTAGGTTGCCTAAACACACAACACTTTTCCAAGATGACTTTCCAAATTTCAGCAGCAAAACGACAAGTGATAAACAAATGCTCACGAGTCTCAACATCATTGTTGCAAAAGATACAAGTGCCTGAGGAGATGATGCCCCAACTAAGAAGTTTATCCTTGGTATTAAGCTTGTTGAGAATGACCAGCCATAGAATAAAGGCATGTTTTTTTATGGCTTTAGGAAACCATACAATTTTGTGCCAGTTCACTTCAGTTTTGTGGTGTCTTATAGCATTCCAGGTAGAACTAGAAGAGAAAGACCCCAAAGAGTCAGGGATCCATAAGATCTTATCACTAATCTCACTGTTGGGCCAAAAGTTATCAGGGGTAGCAGCGTGAAGATCAATTAGCACAAAAGAGAGAGAAGCAGGCCATGCCCACATTCGATGAGAGATGACTGAGCAAACTTTAGCTTGAGAGTCGTACATAATTCTCGAGCCAAAGAATTGAGCCAGAGGACCAATAGGATGCCAGCAATCATGCCACAAAAAAGTATTATTGCCATTTCCTATGATGTGCTTAATGAAAGGCTAGCAATATGTCTCAACTTGAGAAGTTTCCTCTATGCCCACGAACAGGAAGAAGGGAAGTTGACAATCCAGAAACTATTACCTTGAAGAAGATAAGTGTTGACCCATGCAACCCAAAAAGAGCCAGCATTGCAAAAAAGATCCCAGATGTGCTTTAGGGAAGCAGCCGTATTCCAATCTTTCAATTTTCTGACACCTAAACCACCTTCAGCTTTAAGATAACAGAGAGCATCCCAACTGACTCTGGCTCCAGTATGAATTCCTTCCTGTCCTTTCCAAAGAAAATCCCTGAAAAGTTGCTCAATTGATTTGTAAATCTTTTGAGGAAGGATAAAAACATTGCTCCAAAAAGCTTGAATGCTATATAAAACGGAGCTAATGAACTGGAGTCTTCCTGCATAGGATAACCATTTGCTGCTCCAAGATTGGATTCTTTTAGTTATTCGATCAAGGAGAGGCTGACAATTAGAAGAAGAGAGTTTCTTGGTAATAATAGGAACTCCAAGATACCTAACAGGGAGGTAGCCTTCAGAGAAGTTCAAGATGGGAAGAATTCTGTTCTTAGTATCATTGTTAACACCAGTAAAGAAAATAGTACTTTTGTTGATGTTGGCTTTGAGACTAGAGAGGAGATCAAACTCATCAAAGACTTGCTTAATGATTCTAATGGAGAATTCATTAGCATAAGAGAATAAAAGAACATCGTCAGCAAAGCATAAGTGACTGAGTTTCAAATTACCACATCTGGAGTGATATTTGAAGAGGCTTTGATCAGTAAATTTACCCAGCAATCTAGAGAAAACATCTATGGCAATGACAAAAAGGTAAGGGGAGAGAGGATCCCCTTGGCGAAGACCTCTTTTTCCTTGGAAATAACCTACTAGACCTTCATTAATAGCCACGGAGAATTTAGGAGAGCAAATACAAGTCTTGATCCAATTAACAAGATGCACAGGGGTATTGAGAGACAACAGAATATCAATAATAAAATCCCATTTGACTGGATCAAAAGCTTTCACTAAATCAACCTTAATAGCACAGTGAGGGGAACCATCTTTATGATGATAGTTCTTCAAGATTTCTTGAGCCAGCAAAATATTATCAGAGATCTTGCGACCATGAATGAATGCAGACTAATTAGGGCATATGAGGTCAGGTAAACATGGCTTGAGTCTATTTGCAATAATCTTTGAGATACATTTGTAGATGGTGTTGCAGCAAGAGATTGGTCTACAGTCTCCCATAGAAGAAGGATTGGGAATCTTAGGCACAAGAGCAATGATAGTAGCATTTACCTCCCCAAGAAGCTTGTCATGCTGAAAAAAGGAGCTAATAGCAGAAATAACATCATGGCTAACAATACTCCAGGCTGCTTTAAAGAACTAATGGGTAAATCCATCTGGGCCTGGAGCTTTATCATTGTTAAGAGAGAAAAGAGTCTTTAATCTCAAGAGGGAGGATAGGCTGATTGAGGATATGAAGTTGATCATCATTCCATTTAAACCCTTCAAGATTAGTCAGGACTTGAGTGCTATCAATATTTGAATAAGTGGATTGACCCAAAAGCTTGTTAAAATAATTGACAGCCTCGCCTTTAATGTCTTCAGGATTGGAAATAAGGTTGCCATCAGAATCATAAATCTTCCTAATCTCATTAAAAGAATTGTGGATTTTAACATCTTTGTGGAAGTACCCTGTGTTTTGATCACCAAGATTGATCCAATTGATGCGAGACTTTTGCTTCAAAAAAGCCTCTTCAGCAGTAGCCAGGTCAATATATTTCCTCAAGCAATCCTTTTCTTCAGCATTGAAACTGGCAATGTGAGGATGATGGAGAAGGTTGGATTGGGCATTGTTCAAATTTGTCTTAGCTTGAGTAACTCTCTCTCTTATGTCACCATAGACTGTTTTGTTGAATTTTTTTAGCTCTTTTTAAACAGCTTTAAGCTTGCTGTATAACACAAACATGGGAGCACCTTGAACTTGAAGATCCCAACATTTCTGCACAGTGGGAAGGAAATTTGGATGCTTCGTCCAGTAATTAAAAAACTTGAAAGGTTTTTTAACTTTAGAAGAAGCTTCATCGAAAGAAACCAAGATAGAACAGTGGTCAGAAATACCAGGATTATCAAAGACAGTACAAGAGTGAGGAAAAGCCTCAAGCCATTTATCATTAATAAGAGCTCTATCCAGTTTTCTAGCAATAAGAGAAGCACCCTCCTGTTTGTTAGTCCAAGTATAGAGAGGACCAATAAAAGGAATATAAAAAAGATCAGCTTCTAACAAACTATTATGAAAATCTAGAATAGCCTGAGAGAAAGCAAGAGAACCACCATATCTCTCACTATGGAACCTAACAGTGTTAAAATCACCCAGCATGACCCATGGGGAGGAACCATTAGAAGTAGAAATAGATTTAATATGTTCCCAAAGCATTTTCCTATCACTCAGACCATTAGAAGCATAGATGAAAGAACATAGGAAATCTCGATTATCTTTGATAACTAGAATATGATAATGAATTATCTGATCAGAGGACAAAGTAACACACACCTGGACCACTGAAGGATCCCAGCAAACCCATATCCTGCCTTGAGTAGAAGCATGATAGTTATGAGCATAATTCCAGTTGGGAGCAATCTTGAGAAGAATAGAATTAGCTTTAGCTAATCTAACTTTGGTTTCACCAATGCCTAATAGACTGACTTGCTTCGAACTAATAAACTGCTTGATCTCTCTCTGTTTCATAGGGTCATTAAGACCTCTAATGTTCCAGAATGCTATATTGATCATTAACATTTAGGATTAAGAGCAGGCCCTTTCCCTTTATTCAAGGGATTAGTTTTACTCCCATTTGAGCTACTATCTTTGCCTTTTGCTTTATTGTTGCTCTTCTTCTTCTTTTTGTTGCTTCCTTTATTACCTATCTCATTTATTCGAATATCATAATATTTAGGATTAATCTCAGGAGAACTTTCCGAATCAGATAGAGGAAACTTGTTGGTAGCAGGAGATAGCATGGAGGCATCATCAGCATTACATAGAGGGACTTGAATGACATCTGCTTCCTTATCACTGTCACTAAGAGCATTAAACTGATTCTGATGACTGATCTGTTTCTGGTTGACTTCTATATCACCAATAACTGGGGAAGAGTTGAGAGATGGCTGAATACTTATAGGGGCATGATGGGTTGCAGAAGCAGGACTCACCACATATAGAGCTTCTGAAATGGTGCTCTCCACAGGAATCACAATAGAGTTGGTAGTAGTACTGGGAGCCTCTACTTCTGGTTTCTTTTTCTCAACCCATACCTTTTTTACATTACAAGGACAATTAGAAATGGTATGACCAAAAATTTTGCATTGGTTACATACCTGAGGTTTCCAAGGGTATTTAGCGTGAATAGTGGTAGAAAAATCATTACCCATATCAAGGGAGAATGAAAAAGGGAAATCTGAATCCACATCAACCTCAACACAAATGCGAGCGAAGGATAATCTAGATCTAGCCTCTGTTAAGCCATCAAGATACAGTGGCTTCCCCACAGCACTAGCCACATGAGTTAGACCATCATCATCCCAATATTTAGGGGGAATGTTGAAGAATTTAACCCATATGGGTATCTTTTGAAGCTGAGGTTTGAGCATATTCATTCTACGCTACCATTTCCGTAGTATCAGAGGCTTACCTCCAATGTGCCATGGACCAGACTCCAAAATATCTTCTATAGCTGAAGGATTAGAAAATTTGAAAATGAATAAGCCATTATCAATGGTCAAAATTTCTAGGATCTCCATTCTACCCCAAAGATGCTCAATAGAAGTTTTTAGAAACCCGTAAGGGGGTTTTCTATCAATGAATTGACCCACTAAACAATTCTTCCACAATTCTTCCCCTACAATAGCGACCTCTGGAGGAGGACGAACAATCAATTTACCATTCTCTTTAATCGGTGCAAAATATTTGAGCTCAGACAGTTTTCTTTTTGGACTGGCAAAAAGGTTCTTCCAGTCTTTGACCACAACCAGATCTGGGTGAACAACATGGTTTAAAGCTGCGGAGTTCTGATTACGAATCAAAGAAGGGAAAGTTGTAGCAAATGGATTAGAGAGATCTTTGGAGTTTTGATTTCATTGGGTTAATGGTGGGAAATCTGTAGCAGACTTAAAAGTCGCTTCTTGTTGGAGACGACGAGCAGTTGCTGCAATATCTTCCGAAGTAGAACCAGATGGGTAAGTAATGCCAGAGCTGTTCAACCCTCCAAACGAGGTACTAGACCCAACAATAGCAGACGAAGAAGAGGATGCAAGATATACCATAGATCCATCGTAGAAGGAACCACCGACAACTTCAAGGGAAAATCCAGAGCCAAGATGCTTAGAAGAGTTAGAAATAGGGGCAAGTCTAGACAAATTGCCATTTTTAAGGATGGATTTGAGAGGAGGGGCTAAAGAAGACTGCTGTAAAGCGAGATTAGCTCCAGAACCAGTGGAAATGTGCGGATCTTAGCCTAAAACCGTATCAGAGGGGATAAAATTCTTAGGATCAAGGTTAGAAGAAAGTAGATCTGAAGAAAAAGGGGTAGATCCACTTTCATTTAAAGCGAAGAAGCAATGTACATTTTGTAATGCGATTTCTTTGAACTCTATAGCATAGATGTTACCAATCCTATATGCAACAAATAGCTTATCATCATCTTCAATTATGCATTTATTAGATTTAAACGTAACTCTATAACCTTTATCACATAATTGACTAATGCTAAGGAGATTATGTTTTAAACCATCAACTAATAAAACATTTTCAACACAAAGAGGAGAATTCTTACCAACTTTTCCAATGCCAATTATCTTACCCTTGGCATTGTTTCCAAATGTCACGAAGCTGCCATCCTTGGTCTTCAAGGAGATGAATTTTGATCTATCACCCATCATGTGCCTTGAGCAACCACTATCAAGGAACTATTTCTTATTGCTTGATGACTTCAAGCATAACTACACAATAATTTCAAGTAACTTTCTTTGGTACCCATACTTTCTTAGGTCCATATATGTTAGCTATAGAAGGTGAAGTCCCGTTCACTACCCATACCTTCCTAGGAAAGCCTTTAGGTCTTCTTTTCATGTTATAAGTGTAAAGATTATGTCCATCCTTGTTACAATAGGTGCATGAGACTTTAGGTGTGCTAGTAATATTAGGCTTAGAAAAGAAATTTATGTAAGATTTTTGTTTAACATGTTCTTGGTATCCAATTCTGGCCTTATCAAAGTACCATTTTTGACTAGTTAATATCTTATCCAAGTTATCCCTTTCATTGGTAAACTTGGCCAATGTATTAGTCAAGTCTTCAATCTTTTCTTTCAATGAAGTATTTTCACTTTCAAGACTAGATTGAGAGATGATAGGGGGTGAGTCTAACTTATTCTTCAATTCTAAATTCTCATTTTTTAAGGCATCTAATTCTTATTGGAGAAATATAATATTCTTTTTTAAATCATGATTTTTGTATAAGAATTTCTTTAATTCAATAAAGGTATCTTCAAGAGCATCTTGTAATTCTTCATAAGTAGGAGGTTCTTCTATAGGATAATCAACTGAGTTAGATTCAATTACCTCATCTTCTTTTGCCATGAGACAAAAGTTTGCCACTTCTTGATCACAAGAAGTCTCCTCCTTTTCTTTATCACTATTTGTTTCATCATCCCAAGTGACGATGAAAGCCTTCTTCTTGAATTTTCTATTGTCCTTGAAATTGTTGTTGTTGTGACTTGTCTTGTTGTATTTGTTGTTGAGTTGAGGACAATTTATCTTGATATGTCCGGGCTTCTTGTACTCAAAGCACACTTATGGTTCTCTATTTGAGGTTTCTCCTCTATTTGGAATCCTTTTGGAGGAGTCACCTTTGTTGAATCTCTTTCCTTGATTTCTTCTAGAAAAGAATTTTTTGAGCTTGTGAGATATGAAAGCAATATCTTCATCTTCTTTATTCTCACATTCTTCATTTGATAGTTCTTCTTCATCTTGTGAGGCTTTGAGAGTCATGCTCTTGGAAGTCTTGCTTTCATTAATTTCACGAGCTTTAAATGCGAGTTCTTGTGTGACTAGGTTGCCGTCAAGATCGCTCAAGGTCATTGATAATAGCTCCTTTGATTGAAGTAAGGCAGTGGTGAGGACATCCCATTACTTAGGCAAGCTCCTAAGAATTTTTCTCACCAATTCGGAGTTAGTGTAGGTCTTTCCAAGAGAACTCAAAGGATTAATAATAGCATTAAATCTAACAAACATGTCTCTAATAGATTCATCCTTTTTCATTTTAAACATTTCATATTCACAAGCAAGCATGTTAATCTTTGCTTCTTTTACTTGAGAGGTTCCTTCATAGGTGACCTCCAAAGTATCCCATATCTCTTTAACACTAGTGCACTTAGAGATTTTGCTGAATTCATCATTAGTTAGAGCACAATATAATAAGCCAATGGCCTTAGAATTGAGCTCAAATAACTTGTGATCAGCAGTAGTGTATTCTTGTGGTACTTTAGGAAGTGTAACTCCATCTACCACTTTAGTAGGGATCAAAGGCCTTTAGAAGTGATATTCCATAGCTCATAGCTAGTGGATTGAATAAAATTTGCATTCTAATTTTCCAGAAATTATGTAGAGATGCATTTCCATTGAAAAGATGTGGTCTATAGGATAATTATCCTTCGGTGAATCCATTACCACTATAGTTGGCCATATTGTTCCTCGCAAGAAAAATATGTCAAATGCAAGTGGTTATGCTCTGATACCAGTTGTTGTCCCAAGTATACAACCCTAGAGGGGGGTGAATAGGGTTTTAGGCCAATTAAAAAAATGATTACAAACTAAAATTCTAATCATTGCAAGTAAGAGATATTTCAACAATAAGCAATAAATAGAATGAGAGATAGAGAATGCAAACACAAGATTTAACAAGGTTCGACTTTCCCGCCTACGTCCTCGCCTCAAGAGCTCGCTTGAGGATTCCTCAATCCACTATTACTCTCCTTCAAGGTGGAGCAGCAAACCCTTTATAAATTAAGTGTCTTCAACTAACACTTGCTCAACCACACTTCCTCAAGTGCAAAGAATGGGGTTATCACCAACCCTTGATTACAAGTTTGTAGAGATAAGATTGTGTACAAAGAAACTCTCTTCATGAGTGAATAATACAGAGATTAAAAGCTTAGCTCTCTTCTAATTGATTGCTCAATAAATGTTCTTAATGAATTTAGGGCTAGAAGAATGAAAACAATGAATGCTCTTGTATATAGTCATAAATGCATTTGAATCATTGTTTATATAGGCAATATGAATAATATGACTGTTTGGTGCAATAAATGTAGGGAAAAAGCCATTTGGTGGCATTTAATGCCTCAACAACCTTTCAAAAACTAGCCGTTGGAGTCCTGAGATCGTAAAATTAGTCGACTGAATTGGGAATTCAGTGGACTGATTTAGGCAGAATCAGAAGACAGATGTAGGGGACCTCTACTGCTCAAATGAGTCGACTGGCTCAAGAAAGAATCGACTGAATTAGGCAGAAATGAACTTATAATGATTTTAATACAAGTTTTGATCGATCAAGTTCATTTGTATCAACTTAGACCTTATCCAATTTGATGAAATCAATTTACCCAAGGGTCCTAAGGTCCATCTAGGTCAATAGAGCGATTATATGAGAAATCAAGTACATCAAAAAACCTATATTTTCACTCATAGCTATTTAAGTATCTTTATTGACAATGCTGGCTTGGTCTTGAGTGTTTTGTAGGTCTTTTGCATGCTTTCTATGCTCATGTGGTGCTTTTCTTGATCACCCTTGATGTACCATGTTATGGATATGCCTTGAGACAATCAATTCTTGCTAGTGCTTAATATATTTCATTTTTGAGTACTTAGCTTTGATCATTATCTGACATATAAACCATTAGTACTGACATCGATCCTTTGTTATCATCAAAATCTCGGATATGCCCTTGGTCATATAACCTTAGGGCCAACAAAGATAGAGAAAAATTGATGAGGCATAACGCATTCGTCCATGCAAATGTTGAGGGAGAGAAAAGAGAGAGAGATTGGACGGTCCTCTTTATGTAGAGGGGTATAATGGGAAACCTTAATTAAACCACAAACCCACCTATGATTAAACTAATCTTTATTGGTCATCCCCACTAATGGACTTCCAAACCCCATTCCATTTGGGTAATACCCTGACAAGGGCAAATGTATGGGTAATTTCCATTTTTTTTATTATTTATTATTTTTGTTATAGTTTCCATGAGTAGGCTTTCCGCATTTCTATAGCTTACACTTGAGATGATACTTATGTGGTCCATGTGGACATAGACGAAGCTATGTACACTTATTTTTTAATTGCCTACCACTATTTTTTCAATCCATTTATTTTTCTTTTCTATCCCTCTCATTTTTTATTTTTTCTTCCATATAAAAGTCTCAATCTCCCCTAATCTCTCATTTCCCTAGGAAAGACCCAATACTCTCCCCATTGTCATTGAGGACAATTGTAAATAATCGATTGTGTAACAAAATGGGAGATCAATTTATGAATGATAGCTTAGTTGGTGTTTTATATATTGAGAGAAGGGTATATAATAACGTTAATAATGAAGCTACATACAATACTTTCAGTAGATGAGGCCTCATTGAGAAAATTTGTAAATGAATTGAATTGAAATATGGTTTATGAACGGATTTTAAATTTTTACAAATTTTTCTAGCTGAAAATCATAAGATAAAAGAAAACTCTTGAAGTAAAGCTTCTTTTAATTTTTTGAAGTAAGATAAAGTACTAACATCCAACCAAAATTCATCTTTCTTAAACTTAAGTATTGGTTTCGTCTTTGCATGTAGACCCTCACCTCATGTTAAGATGAGTTACAGGATAAATCACAAGTCAATGAAATCACTCATAAATAACGTGTTTGTTCCGCCGTCAATTAGAGCAAGATTGGGTTATAAATTGTCTTGCATGTTAAAACTAGGGTTGCCATTTTGGCTGTTGAACCTAACCCAAATTGAATTTAGGAAGACCTTAAGCTAAATTTTTTAGGCCTGAGCTTTGTATGGGTTGGAAATTAGTAACCCCAATTAAAATCAGGTTGAGTTCAGGTAGAAGGAATTGGGCAATTTCTCATGACTCAGAAAGAAATAGGCCATAACGTATACTTAATAAAATTTGCTTTATATAAAAAATGAGGATTATAAATAAATTTTAAATTTAAAAAAATATTTTAAAGAAAATCTGGGCATGGTCTTGTTAGAAAATAGGATAAACAAAGTTATCAACTATTTAAACTTGTACAATTTAAGCATGAACATAAAACCATCCACATAACTTAACATTAAAAAATAAGATGACATCAGTGTTCTATAGAGTTCTATCGTCAATACACTTAATATAAAATAAATTTAGGCTGTTTAATTATTATACAGACCATAAAATATAAAATTCAAGTTCACATAACATCTGCAAGTGTAATGCGTGCTATGCCCCAAACTAACCCTGATTTGATGCCTCTTTAAATGAATCAATGTTACCTTGCTCAAAATCTGCGAAATTGTTTAAAAATAAGGTGTGAGTGAAACTCGGTAGGTTATATTTTTCAAAAATGTATATTAGGGTTTTAAAATAATTTTATACATTGAAATAACAATATAACTGAATTGAAATATACAAATTTTAAATTAAGGGAGAGTATGTATCAACCATTTTGTTAACCACCATCTTTGGTAAACGTATCATCATGATATCAGCTGATAATTCTTCTTTGGTCAAGCCGGGCTCTCAGGCACGGAATAAGAGGAAACATAGCAAAACATCTCTACTTGGAATTGCAGTAACGTCAAGAGGAAACACTACAAGAAGACATTCCTACTTGGGACCGCAGTAGTAACCTAAACTCCAAGTCTACACTAAGTAGTCTAGGACTAAGTATAAGAAGACACAGCAATATGATCCTTTTCTTTTAAGACCACAGTAATCCTAACCCTATTAGCCCTGTCATCACATATTTTCATGTCAATTTTTAATATATTAATTATATCTCCCACAACCATCTCATATTTAATGGTAACAAGATGGGTTCTAAAACACTTGTATAAAAATGGCCCACTAATATTTTGACTCCAAGATTTTAGCCCAATAGTTTTCAAAACTAACCCCTTTTACCCAGAATTATGCATAAGGTTTCAATATAACATGTATACAACAAAATAGGATATAAATATCAAACCTTAGGTTTACCTAACTTATGGAATCCATGAACTTGAACCCCCCAAACATGTAAAACATGAAATTTAGTTTGTAAACATGCAAACCCAAATGATTTTTACCCAATCCATGTGTACAATGATCTATAATAATGAAAAATGCACCTACCTCTCAAATGATAGCTAGAAATGAAAATTCAAGGACATACGCATGTAGATCGGCGTAGAAATCACAAGAATCTAGCGATGAGTGGTCACATCCAAGCTCCCAAGGTCACGTGCTTGCTATTGGCCTCTCTTCTCTCTACCTCTCTTCCCAGTTGAGAAAGAGGTCTAATGTGTTACGACCCGGAAAATAGGCCATGCCTTGTCAATAAGGAATTATAATTTAAATAGAAATCAAGGATGGTTTATAATTAAAATTTCAATTTAAAGAAATATTTTAAAGAAAATCCGGTATGGTCTCGTTTGAAAATAGGACATACCAAGTTATCGACATTTTAAACCTGTTTAATTTAAACAAAAAATCATAAAATCATCCACAGTCCATTTAAAAGTTAAGCTGGCATTCAATCCCACAAGATTCTACCATCAATACACATAATACAAAATACATAAGGGATGTTTAAATATTATACAGACCATAAGAAAATAAAATATGAGGTCTACACACATCTCTAATGCAGTACTCATGCTACCCATGGTGTGATGCATTCTTATAAGAATCATCATTAGCTTGCTCAAAATCTGCAAAAATGTTTTAAAATAGGTGTGAGTATAAACTCAGTAGGTTACATTTTTCAAGGATGTATACCAAAGTTTTAAAAATGATTTTGAGCAATAAGAACTGGAATAATTAAATTATATAACATAATTTAAATAAAAAGGAAACATTTAATGAACCAATATATCATCCACTATAATTGGTAATCCATACATTAGTATTTCAAACTGATAAATCCTTCTCAAGTTATATGAGGCCCTCGCACGCGGAATAAAAGGAAACACGATAAGACATCCTTACTTGGGACCGTAGTAATCTCAAGAGGAAATATGGCAAGACATCCCTACTTTGGACCGCAGAGCCCAGGACTATAGGATAGGAAGACACGGTAAGACGTCTTTTTGCTTTGGGACCGCAGTAATCCTGACTCCAGTAGCTCTTTCATTATAGTATCACATAACTTTTTATATATATGTTCTCCAATAATCATTTAATAAATAATGATAGGAAAATGGTTTCCAAAACATTTGTATAAAAGTGACCTCCCAAAATTACGACTGTAAAAATTTAGCCCAATGGTTTTCAAAACTAGCCCATTATACCGAAAAATACCCAAGTGGTTAGAAGACAACATGTATAAATTAAAATAGGATGTAAACCATAAACCCTAAGTGTACCCATTTCATAATTTTCATGAAATCAAACCCTTCATATGGAAAATATGAAATATTGAGTATAAACATGCACACCTATATGATATTCTCCCAACCTATGTGTACAATGATTTATAATAGTGAAAAATGCACCTACCTCTCGAACGGTAGCTAGAATCGCAAATCCAAGGGTGTACGTGCATAAATTCGAGTAGAAATCACGATATCCAAGCGTCACGTGGTCGGATTTGAGCACCTGGGGTCCCATCCTTTGCTGTTGAGCTTTTGCTCTCTCCCTTGTGCTTATCCCTCTCTCTCTTCCTCTTCTCGGCAAGAAAATGGGCAGAAAACCCATTAGAATCAAGTTTTAAAGGAAAAGGGGGCGGAGGGAAAAAGGTCATTTCACACCCCTAAAAAAAATCTAAGCCCCGATGTCCAATAGATCAGCCTAGGAGGGCCTGATCGATCGGAAAAACAAAGGCCATAATGCATTTTCGGGCCACCTCCGATCAATCAGCCTTGACCCCTAATTGATTAGCCTCGCAAAATTTTGCACTTTAACATGCGAAGATCATCCAACTCACTTATAATTTTTATATTTTCAATTATTCACATATTATAAAGATTTAGGTCATCACATAATGGGTTTTAAGGAAAAATAAGAAGAAGGGCTAAACTATAATTTCGCAACTTAAAAAAATATCTCAACTCCGTAGCTTGATTAATTGTCGTTAGGGAGCCTGATCGATCGTGGGTGGGTAGAATCTAACAAGGCTTTCCAAGCTACCACTGATCGAACGGCCTACTTAACTTTTACACTATAATATGCTAAAATGGTCCAAATTAAATTTTTTTATTCAATTATAGTCATTTCTTACATGTGCCATATAGTTTCTGGGCCCAAAAATATGAAGCTCCTCACAAACTTAGCCCAATCCGAATATATATTACATGTATTTCATATTTCATTTATTATATATAATATATGATATAACATAATATAAATGACACATCACACATGTAAAATCTAATATATGTGGGAAGCGATATTGTTAGAGCTAATCACTTTTCTTCCACGACTACCAAATTTATAAGGGTACGATTGAACCGCTTTACCCTCCCTTTAAAGTCAACCCGAAGTTCATTCCAATCTGCCAAAAGCACCATTTGGCTCTAGATTTCAATGTTCTTCAAGTGTGCTCTTTTCTCTCCTTCACACAAGCCCCTTCCCTATATACCTCCCACACTTCTTTCATCTTCTACAATTGCTACAAAAAAATGAGGCTTTTCCTCATATTTTTCATCGGTAGTAGTTTAACCATTGGCACATAGTTTTGATCTTTTCAAACCATTCTAAAATTTTATAATAAGCAAGTTTTCCAAAGATAGAGTTATGGCCTATTTCCGAGTCGTGACAATTTTATAGTTATATATATGTATAAAAATAAATGTTCCATTAATACCGTATCCCTGCCGTGTTGTGTCTTAAATTTTGAGGATTTACTGTGTTCGTGTTGTATCATACCTGTATCACGTGTTCGTGTCCGTGCTTCTGAGTTCAAAAGTGAAGAGGCATAAGTGTAAGGAGGTGACTTTAAAGGGAGGGTAAAATGGTCAAGTCAGTCCCTTATAAATCTAGGAGCCGTGAAGGAAAAGTAATTGGCTTTAATATCGCTTCCCCATATATAACAAAGTAACATTCAAGAAAACCACATTGCACCTTTTTTGTCTAGCCACATAGTGTCTTCTTTAATTTCTAAGTTATTTTTATTTTTATAATAATTTTTTCTTAAGACACTTAAACCCAACATAAGTTCTGATCACTTATCTTATAAATAGACTTAAACTTACAAAATTTATAATTTAAACTATATACAAATAAAAACTCTATTAATTGACTTTCATCATCTAGGCACCCTATAATCTTAGTAGGGTTCTTTCAACGAATTTATAAAATTGTCATTTTATTATTTATTATTTACTATTTAAAATCATATTTTTATTAAATATTTTATCTCGTGCATTTGCATGGATCTCACCCTAGTAATTAAATAAAGTGAAAAACCCTAAAAAATTATTAATGCTGTAGATAGATTTTAGTTTTATGGAATTGATTTTATAAGTATTAATTCAATGGAATTAGCTTACAAATTGTGGAATTGCGGTAGGTTTTCTCGTTCATGCGGGCCCAACCCGAGCTTAGAAATTTGGTCACCTTGGGCTGGAGCTCTGTTGGCGTGGGCTGGAGATTTTACCCCTTGGGCCTTGGGTTGAGCTTGGACTAAGCTTTCAACCCGCCCAACCCGCATCCTAATTCTTTGAGTCGGGGCGGAATTACCTCTACTTGGGTCGGGCTCAGGTTAGGGTGCGCCCCGTCGCCATCCTATGGTTTCTTGCTTGTCACCGAAGCAATTCCTGTGTATTTGTAGCACTAGGTTCAGTTCTGGCATCCAAAACTCCCCCTTGACTGTGAATACAGAGAACAGAGGAATCGAAACAAAGATCGAAATATGAGCAGCATAGGAACCGGCTACGATCTCTCAGTCACCACATTCTCGCCCGATGGCCGCGTTTTCCAGATCGAATACGCCGCCAAGGCCGTCGACAATAGCGGGTACTTACCTTCTTCATCCCCTCGCTTTCCTCTGTTTGTTTCCCGAGAAGATGTAGGAAAAAATATAACCACGATTCATATCTTGAAGCAAAAGACATTATTTTTAAGTTTTATTTATTTTTTGAGAAATCAAATGGACTTTGAAAAGTTGGGAACTTCTTGTTTGGCAGGACTGTTATTGGCATCAAATGCAAAGACGGAATCGTCATGGTAAAGTTTCTTTCGCTACGTTCTCTCTCTTGTATTCTGGATGTTAGGGTTTTTTTATTTATTTAGAAAATGAGTTTTGATTTTGTTTGATGGGGTTTAGGGCGTGGAAAAGCTAATAGCGTCGAAGATGATGTTGCCTGGTTCCAATAGAAGAATCCATTCTGTTCATCGCCATTCCGGCATGGTATTGTTTCTTGTGTGCTCATATTTCTAATTTCATTTATCTCTTGTACTGTGTTGGAATTGACTATTTTAGTATTTTTACCTTTGAAAAATTAGACAGTATCATTTGTTATGAGTTTACTTTGTTTATTTCCGTGTTTTCTTCCATCATTTGTAATGTTTCCTTAAACATCCATATAATAGGTTCCACTTTCTTGGTTACTAATGTGGACATAGATTGAACTCCGAGAGACTACTTTTGTTAGTTGGTACTTGATAAGGGTTAGGGGATAGCTAGCAATGTTGCCTTTACAATTTAATAATGGATTTCCTTTGCCCTCCCCCCCCCCCCCCCCCCCCTTTTTTTTTTGGAAGTAACTGATCATATCATGAGCAAAAGATGTACCTATAGAGAAACCTATACAATTTACACCTGCATATGATGTTTCAAAAAATTTTGATAAGCGGTAAAGAAGCTCAACTTAAATAAAGTTGAAATTTTTGGAGCAATTGTACAATCTATGCTTCATCAATATTTGTTACTAAGTACTACAAAATTATGTTATGGTAATGCAATGAGCATTGATTCATGTGTGCCATAATTTATTATTGACCTCTTGTTTATTTCATTTTCCTTTTTCCTGTGCTGATTTTTATGGCCAAAAAATTGGAAAAAATCCAACTGAGTTTTTATGGGTTGGGTTGAGGAGGACTCAAAGTATTAAGTATCACGTAAAACAGTGTGTTCGGGTAAAGTAAATCGAGGAATAGGGTCTTGCTATTATGAATAGAACTGTTTAGGAAAGTGGCCTAGGAGTTGGGGGTTAAGAAAGAGGGTTTGTGGAGAATTTGGTTTTTAAGTGAGGTGAGAGTATCTTATGGGTGGGGGTGTGTAGAAGTATTGTAAAGAAATGGAAGACACTATAAAGGCATCTCATTCGTATTAGGGAATGAGTTAAAATTTAGATTTTGGCATAATTTCTGGTGTGGTTGATTGCCACAAAGTTGCAGTTCTGGGATCTTTTTCGTATACTCAATATAAAAATGATTTGCTGTCAGAAATGCAGATGATGCTTAGTGTGGGAGACTATTAGTAGCTTGTTCTTGGTGAAATTATTTCTTGGGAGTTCAAGCTCCAATGTGGAGGAGAGCTTCCTAATAGGTGGTTTGGGGGCTCATGCTCCGTGTAAAGGTGGCTGCACAACTGTTATGAATAAGATATGACAATTCATTGGCTGGTTTATAGGTGATAGGTTCTCCTAAGTAAATGTTGGGACGGTTGGGTGTCAATATTATAACGAAGATTCGATAACCATTTTCTCATTTGTCCACAAGTTATGGAATTTACTTTTTTATCATTTCAGGTTTTATTTGGTGGTGCTTACTTCTTTTATCCACACTTTTTAGAGGATTGTTGTTTGAGGATATGCTTGTTTGTTTGAAGTAGACCCAATAGGAGAATCTTTGCTGGTTTTGAGCTCCTTGTTAAGTTGAAAATTATAATGCTTTACATGTTATTTTTGTGGTTCTTGGGCTTGTTGATTTTATAAGCATCCCTGTTATGAGTTTGTAGTTATTTTGCTTTGCTAGTGGTGATTTGCAATTACTTGTGCTTGGAATTTTTCTTTTAATGAATTTCATTCTCCCTCCGTCCTGTAAAGATTGTCCCCTTTGAAAAAACATGTTTTTATTTTATTTTATTTATAGTATATATATGTATATATTTATTTTATAGGAAATTACATATAATGCATTCATACATATTAATTTATTTTGGTATTCTAGTTTTACCCACAAATGCAAAGGTATTGCTTCATCTTTATTGTGTAATTTATACCATGAGGAAATATATTTTGGGAAATTATCAAAATTGATTTATTGACTTTTTGACAAGCACAAACTTTTTGGGAGAGCCCAGAAAAGAAATAGGGCCAATGTTTAAGGGACAGGAGTAATAAAAGTGGATAAGTCCAATTACGTGTTGCATGGTCAAAGTTAAAATCACAACAGGTTTCTTCATGTCTAGTCCAATATGAATGCTATTTAATCACCTCCTAAAATGTAGTAAATATACAGACTGAAATTAAATATTGAAGAATATGATAAATTATTGGGATCATGAATACAGTGTTTAATTCCACCTAATTTTGAAATTTCTGGATGTAAATTTACATTTTTGCACCTGAAAGTGCACAAATGGGTACGATTAATGTTTTGGAGGAGTGGGGGTGAATAGCAGTTTAAATCTTTTCGAAGCCCCTCATCCAAAGTTTGTCCAATTTTACTTGGATAGTACTAGTTTTGTTATTGCGAGAAGTAATCTAAGTTCAGTTCCTAGCGAGATAATGTAAAATTAAGGCAAGTAAAGTGATCTATGGTATATCACGAGCATACAAGCATATTAAGTACAGATATAAGCAAGCTAATAATGAGAGAGATATATTACCAATCCCCCAAAGTTCCATTGGGTTAGGGGTTAGGGTATTAACAACCATCCAAAGTAACCATTGCCCTTTGGACATAATGACATGTCCCACCTCAAAAAGGGCATGATGTTTGTGGAGATATTGGTTTCGAACTCGTGGGTGAAAGCAATAAAATTGGGATATCATTCTTCCTACTGCCCAATTTTAATATAATAGTTTTGTCAATAGGTCTATAGGTATGAGCTCATTTGAAGTTGTGGATGGTTATAAACTTAGGAAGCCTTTAGATCTCCTTCCCATGTCTCCACACGTTAGGATGAGTTAGTTGAGACATTTGCACGTCATGTTCATGCTTTGGATCATGAGATTATCAAGCGAATTCACGCAAGCAATAAACAGTATAAAATTCAAGCTAACTCATGTAGACGTCATATGAAGTTCAGTGTAGGAGGTTATGCCATGATTCAAATTGGGTCTGAATAGTTTCCTCCTGGAGTTGTTTGAAGACTGAAAGCCTGTACTATTGTGCCATTTAGAGTGTTGAAATGGATTGTACCGAATGCTTGTGTCATTGATATTCTATTTGACTAAAGGAATAGCTCTACTTTTAATTAATATTAAAGATCTTGTTGCTTATAAGGGTCCCGCAATCATTTCAGATGAACCTTTTGTAGACCATCCCTAGTCCCTCAAATGCCAAGCCTTTCCCTGGCCCAGTACCACTTAATCTTCCATGAGTACAAAAAGGACATATTGATGCTATTTTGGATGCAAAACTTGTTTATAATAGGGATTGGGGTGTTTAACAGCATTTCCTAGTTTGTTTGAGTGGACGCCTAGAGTCAATTTTGACTTATTGGAGTACTACCAATGCTGCTCGGAGGCACACTTGACGGGGTCGAGCTTCTCCCACCCCGCTAGAGTTTGATAAGGACATCGAACCTAGGCCACCCATTATACATGTGTACGGGAGTCGACTCTGTTAGATGGCCCATCAAGTGACCTTGTAGCTTGATGATTTTCTGCAGGCATAGACCTAGTTTAGCTATTTTAGTTTGGACTTATTTTATTGGATTATTACTTTTTTTTATTTAATTTGATCTTATGATTTTTGGGGTTCATAACTTTCCATATTTGATGTAAGTGGGAGACTATTTATAGACTCCTAGATTTCTTTAGCGTTATTCTTGATGAAAAGCCAGATGGAAATGTTGAAGCAGCGCAAGCAGTTCCATATCTTCCGGTAGCAATTTCAGATTTGTCTTACATTTTCTGCCGACTCCAAACACCTAGGTGCTGAATCCTAGGGTTGTTTCTTCTCTTCACTTCTTCTTCTTATATGTTATTTCTGATTGTTATACATCAATTTGGTAGTGGTTGGGAAGTTGGAACATTTTTTGTTTCAGAATTTTTGAACCTTTTGTTTTATAGTTGCTCCTCTCGCTTTGTGCTTGTTGCTTATTACTTTTTTTCTCATTTTGGGTGAACTTCTCTTCCTATTTCTTGCATCCTCTCTTTCTTGAATTAAGAATTTAGGTTCTTGTTAAAAAGGATTTTCTCAGATATTAAATTCATAATTTTTAAATAATTGAGGAAATGAGAGTGGAATTTATTTCATATTTTTTTGCAGAAAGAGCTTTTGAATTCTTAAATATGTGTACTCTGGGGAATTTGTTGTGATGGGTAATATTGGTTTGAAGGTTTAACTGGCTTGCATGGACTTTGTTTTGTCATTTTTGCTGTTATTCTTCCAATCGCAGGCTGTTGCAGGATTAGCCGCGGATGGGAGGCAAATTGTTGCGAGAGCCAAGTCTGAAGCTACAAACTATGAAAGGTTTGCTTCATTAACCATCTTATGTATATTCAAGAAAGGTATAGTTAATCAATCTTGTAAGTTATAATGGCTGAATTAATCAAGTGCTTGTATGTGTACTGAGAGAGAGAGAGAGAGAGCTAACCATTAAACCTTATGTAAATGTTTTAGAGGGTTCATTATCTTTAGTTCATTACATTAGGTGACAAGCATGTCCTCTCTCATTCAAGTAACATTACCCAGAACATACAATCTAAGGCTCTTGTAGGGGAGCACACATAAAGCCCTATCAAATAACATATAATTTGGTGGCTGAATTAATCAAGGGAAATTTTATATGTAAGCCCTCATACTTTATAAGCATTGTTAGGTTTCCAAACCTAAAAGCCTAATTTAGTAGGTGGAGGGCCCATACAAGTATATAAAGCCATATCAAACTCAATATTTAGACGATGTGGGATGGTGATTTCCCAACACTCCCTTTCATGTGCAAGCCTAACAAACAAGAACGGGCCTATCACATGGACAACAAAGATGGGCTTACAAACGAATAGGTGCTAAAACGACATGCATTGACAACTTGTTAAGTTTCCAACCTAAAAGCCTAAGCCATTCGGTGGAGGACTCAAACAAGTATATAAAGTCATATCAAACTCAATATTTAGACCATGTAGGATGTGGGACCTCCCAACAAGCACATCTCATTATGTTTAGGTGGCATGCAAGTGAAATATTGGGACCAATATTGAAAGGACCTGGCTAATTTAGTTCAGTGACCAAAAAAAGAAAGAAGATCAGATGACTTTAATCATCTGATTAATAACAATAAACTGGATTATATATTATATGGTATATGGTATATAGGTTTTCAAATAGGCCTATAGCATAGGATTGTGGCTATTTTAATCCAGAGTGACCAGACAGTTTTGTTCTCGTTTTTTTTCTTCAACAATATCTTGACTTATAGCACAAGATTGGAATCGCCTAGGGTGCCAACATAGTTGGGATGCTAGGCTGTTGTATGATGCTTGAAGAGTTGAAGTTCTTTTTATTTTTCAAAAAAAAAAAAAAAAAAAGAAAAAAAAAAGAAATGGAAAGAAAAGAAAAGGAAAGAAGGTATATAGGCCTTCAAATCGGTGGACCAGAGTCATTCAACGCTACTGTTCTTTAAAATGGACAATCTGATTAAAGAATTCCTTCCCAATTACATTGTATAGAACATGCATAGAGGAGTCCATAGAAACCCACACAATTACACGGGCCAACGTATGATTTGAAGAGAATCTGCATAGATAAATGCAAATATCTAAGGGCACCAGTTTTGATGCCCCAATATATTATATTTCCCCCCTAAAGTTCTGTTTAATGAGTGTTTATTTATCAAAAAAACTTCTGTTTAATGAGTTAGAAATCATTTTTTGAAAAAGGAAAAAGGAAAAAGAAAAGGGCCAAATTCTGCATGTTCCTTAATGGCTAATGACTATGGTGGTACAATTTCTGTCCATTATGCTAAACAGAGGTGGTGGAAAGTGGAAACAACTTCCACCCAATTTCTAAAAAAAAAAAAAAGTATTCCTCTATATTTTTACAAAGCTCAATTTATTTTAGAAAGGTTTCTATGAGACATGTTTGGTTGCCATTATATAGATGTCCGCCCAGTTTGTTTAATAAAGGTGAAACTGAAGCATGAGTTCTCATATGAAATGACTAATGCTGAAACAAATTAAGCTAGAAAGTAAATAGAATTGCCTAAAAAAATAACTTGAAAGAAAAAGGAAATAAGGAATAGAATAGTTTTTAGTATTGTTATTGCAATAGATTTGAATAAAATTCAGCTTTAATGTCATGCAAAAAAAGCATGAGCATAGCAAGTAATGCTCTCATTGTAGAAAAGATGGAAACTTAGAAATGTTTTATATTAAAATAATTATCTGCGACATGCCCTTACCCGACTTTTTCTTTCAAAATGAAGTTGCTCTTCATATTATTTAATTCTTTTTTTATTTTATTTGGATTCATAGTTCCAAAATCCCAGCATTAATGGACTACAAGTATGATTCATTACTGTGTTTAGGAAGTTTTGTTTGAAAAAAATGAAAAAACAAAACAATTATTTGTTAGATGCTTTCATGTGTTGGGGAGCTTGCTTTGATCGTTCTCTTACTAAATTACCATTGGAAGCTGCCATGAATGCAAGTTTTTTTCCTCACGCAAAAAATTGTCAAGCAATATAATGTGGAGATGGAAATCTCAGACTTGGTATGGACTCGGCATATAAATTTGCTTTAGGCAATAAGAGAAAAGAATAGAAAATACTTGCACACATTCCAAAATTACTCCTTACACAATAAACAAAAGCTGTAGATGGGTATATTTGTCATTTCATTTGTTACTTATTTCCTTTCTCTTCTCTCCTCTCTAAGAGCATCTCCAAGGGTACTAGGTATTTTTTTGCTACTTTAGCTAGCAAAATGACATTTTTTAAAATAGCTAGCTAGCTATCCAAGTGAGTACTCCAAGGGTACTAGTTATTTTTTTGCTATTTCAAATTTTTATTAATAATCTTTCTTTTTTTAATCATTTGGTGGAGAGATAAAAAGGAAATGATGCATATAGAGAGGACAAATGTCACTTTTTTAACTAAAAATAGTTTAGCTAGTGAACATTCGCTAGCTAAATGTAGCTAGCCGAAATAACGATAGCTAAAATAGCTAGCGATATAACTAGCCTCTTGGCGAAGGAAAAAAGTGATTTGGCTAGCTAAAATAGCTAAAGGGGTTGGATAGCTAGCCCCATTGGAGATGCTCTAAATCTCTCCAATTTGGGGGAGAAACAAAATGACCATTTTTTTTTCCTCCACTTTCTCTCCATTTCTCCCAATTTGTTTTCTCTTCCCTCCCAAATTAATTTTCCAAACAAGAGAAATGGAGAGAAAAGTTTTTCTCTTATTTTCTCTTCTCTTCTCTCCATTTCTCTCAATTGATACGGACTCATAAAGACTAAATTCCACATTTCTTGATATTCACTATTTTGTTTATTTTCCATATTCCTTGATAGTTGTTGTGGACTTGTACAGTGTGTATGGTGAACCCATTCCTGTGAAAGAACTTGCTGATCGTGTTGCTAGTTATGTTCATTTATGTACACTATATTGGTGGCTCAGGTTTGATAAAATATCTCCAGACATTTTTTTGTCATTATGAGCTTCTTTCTTCCTGTTCTATTCCTTGAGAGACTAATTTATGGTGCTGCAGGCCTTTTGGATGTGGAGTTATTCTCGGAGGTTATGATAGAGATGGTCCCCAATTGTATATGGTCGAACCATCTGGTATCTCTTATGTGAGTTCTTTGCCTTGTTGGAGTGATACTTACAGCATTTAGTCTTAGATTCTCTCATGGTCTCACCCAAGTTTGCTCCCGTAGCTTTTTTCTTTTGATTTTATTACGGTTTTATTATGGGATTTATTTCATTGTACCAATGTGTGTTGTGGAATCTTCTCTAGAGGTACTTTGGTGCTGCAATTGGGAAGGGCAGGCAGGCTGCTAAAACGTAAGTTGAAATTTATATTTTCGATAAATTTAAGTACATTATATTGGTGAAATTCTAAGTACGGTATGTTGGTGACATTTTAATGGGAAACTAACTTTGATCAATATATCATGAGTTCATGACTAGGATACTTACTACCCCAAACAGCAAAAGGGAACAAATAAGTTGCATGGAACGAGCTTGTGTTTATTCTATATTTTTGTCATATCTGAAAAGTCTAATGCTTATGGACTTATTGGTTATCTTATGTAAAGAAGCCATATTCTCTGAGCTTCTGCATAGACAACATATATGCCTGTCTTTATTACTGCCTACTCCATGCATGGTGCAAAGTCTCAGTCTTGGTCGTTGTCGTGTTTTGGTCTCAATCAACTCGGTCTTGCCCATCTCGTCGCGTTTTGAGCAAGACACAACTTTACGCATGAAAGAATGTTTTAAAATATCATAGAAAAATCATAAAAATGAAGAAATTCACATTAGAACCATCAAATAAGAAAAACGAATACCTTATCAAAAAAAAAAGAAAAAGAAAAACAAATAACTTGGGACACAATATGGTCAAAAACATCAAAACAGGCACTAGCCCGCTACTGTAACATGAAAGTAAACCAGGATAGGAATATCTTCTGTGAATAAATTGGTGTTCGCTAGGATGTTTTTTTGTTTTTTATAAGAGTGTTTGCTAGGATGTTGGTTTGTATATCTTTCTTATTTAACATCTTGATGAAGGCATCATCGCATTTCGTAAATATACTTTAAAATTTCCCATTTATTTGGTTACCTTGTTTTTTACATTCCTTCATGTTGACAAATTTGAGTGATAGTACCAATATGGTTTATATGATGTTTGGACAGGGAGATTGAGAAGCTGAAGCTTTCTGAATTAACTTGCTGTCAAGGGGTTATTGAAGTGGCCAAACTGTGAGTGGAATTTTTGAATCTTGTAGTAGCCTCCAGTATCTCGATCTTGTGATTTTATGATGTCAATATTAAATTGTTGGATTTTCTCGTTTATGTTTAGTGTGTACAAAAAAATTTAATATTGGGGCTTTTATTTACTTTTATATCCATCACACTTGCGTTGATAATACAAGAAGAAATTTTAGAAGTAGTTTGATAGAATCAATGAGAGAGCATGGCAAAATCTAGGGGCAAGGCCTCTTCATAATATTTCTTGTTCAAACGAATGAATAAAATTTATATTCCCCAAGGCTTTAGTGAACATGTCTCCTAGTTGATCTTCTGATTTAACATAGTATATAGCATTTAACATCATCACCATACCCTCACATAAAAACAGTTTATTTTGATATGCTTCTTCTTAAAAAGTAATGGAGTATTGGCAAACTACTTTGTAGCTTCATTCTTATAAAACATTTGGAGCCATCCTAGAAAAACCATCTTATCTTAATGACATGCTATTTTCAAGGCGTACATCTGATTAATTCAGTTTTATTGATTCAATCGTGAAAAAACGAGAAGGGAAAAAGAAACAAACCAAATGTAGCCCAAAGTTCCAAGTAGAGTTTCCTTTTTGGATTTTTGGGTTTGTTGTAGCTTGGTTTGATTTTCATTCTGTTTCCTTATAAACTTGCTGTATACTGGCTGAAAGCCTTCTTTTTCTTTAAAATGAATTATTTACTTGAAAAAAAATGATTATTAACACCTTTCATATCATTGGCACCTCTGTTATTTACAAACACAGTCAACAAAGCACTTTGTTGTCACTGTGCAAATACAGTGATTAGAGGTTAGTACTTTAGTCCATCTTTTTCCATCTCTGCACCAAACCTATCAAATGGACTTGCTTCTACCCATCAATAGCCTTTGATAAGCTATGGACCTTATGACACTACTGTTGAGCAACTTACTCGTGGTACCGCTGTATACGCCTCTTCTTGCCAATTGCTATACGAAAGGAATTCTAAAAAAACGCGGTGCTATTACTATGGAAACTTTTATTGTTCAATTCTACCCTCGACATTCTAGTTCTTTGCGGGGTATCGTGTTTTTGGGTTTATGGTTTGGTTTTTGCTTCTTTCATTTGTTTTGAATGACTACTTGTGTGGGTTGTGTTGAGGTTTTGTTTCTCTCTTTATGGAGGACCTTTCATCCTTTCGGTTTGTATTAATTTGATTTTTTTTAAATAATAGAATCCTACATTCTTATAAGTAAAAATAAATAAACAACTTCAACAAATAGGAAAAGCCAAATAGAATCAAGGTAAACCTCAGTAAAGAAGGTATTGAAATAAATAGGCGACATGTAATAGTGATGAGATTTCTTTGACTACTAAATGAGCTTTCAGCCTCCCAACATGGCATCAGGATAATACTCAACAGCATGACCTAATGACAACCGACAATTACTTGTTTTCCCAGAGATGAAGTTATTATCAACATATAATAGGTAGCAGCTGATCAAAAACACAAAATAGTAGCAGTCAAAAATTCCTTTGTAGCTGCTATCCTATCCCTTGTAACTATAACTCTAAAAGATCGGTTGGCATTGCGATGAAAAAAATTTCGCCTTTATAGGTTCATAGCAAGGACTTACTATTGCTCATAACCATGATATGGCTAATTTGGAAATCATTCCTTGTAGCCCTAGTGAACATTTTATACTAGGATGAACATTTATGAATAGATGACTCACCAAGCCTTCTATATTCAGTGCTTTATGACCATATGATGCACCGATTTGTATGGTCAACATGCAGATGTATCATCTAAACCAATAACTTTTTCAGAAATATGTTAGTTTGGACAGTTAGTCTTGTATTGGACTTGGGATGCTTATGCGTGTCATCTGATACTTAACAATATTAAATGATACTTGAAATTAGTGATCTTATGGGAGTAATAAGAAGATAAACTAATTTGACTTTTTATAGTCAGTGGGATCCATGGTAAGTCACAATTTGAAACTGATGACTCAATACTTTTTGGAGAAAGTACATTTGATGAAAGACTTGTTGACACTTAAACTTTCTGGCCTTTAACTTTTAATAGCACTCATAATTATTGCTTTCAATAATTTGATGTGTAGGGTGGTTTTCCAAATTTTCAATTTGAAATTCTGACAACTTTGACATTCCTTCCAAGCAGCATTTACAGAGTACACGATGAGGCAAAAGACAAGGCCTTTGAATTGGAAATGAGCTGGGTCTGTGATGAATCAAACCGCCAGCATCAGAAGGTGATCTCTTATTCTTACAATGATGAAAAATCGTATTTTTATTTTACCTTAGAGGTTCTAACTTTTCCAAACCGTGGAATAAAAATTTACCCCCATTTGGTTTGTTAACTGTGGGGGGATTTCTTCTAATTACTCGATTATGGTGGGGGGGGGGGGGGGGGGGGGGGTGCATCACTGGATATTCATTTTACCCAATTAACATGTTTGTTTCTCCTGGTGGCACTACAAAAAACAGCGGTTTATAGCAACGGATTTTCTTAACCTTCTCTAACTGTTTTACTGGGCAACTGACAACTTTTGGTTGCTCATCTTTCATCCCCACTAGGAAATGAAGAATTTGAACAGTACTTTAGACAGCCATTAACCATCTCCAAAGGAAGCATAGCCACGATTAAAAACTGTTCCTAGGTGTCCCCTCTTTTATTTTATCCTCGACACAGAACTAAAGCACTTGTTCTAATCATATTTTGCAGGTTCCGGAAGAGCTTCTAGAGGAAGCCAAGGCAGCTGCTAAAGCAGCACTGGAAGAAATGGATGCCGATTAGCGGAGCTTGAGAGTTTTTTTTTTTTAAATTTTGCAAAGCTTGTTTTTGTAACTTGTTTACTGTCGCTGAGACATTTACCGGTATATCCTGGCATAAATTGGTGGATTGGGTATCTACATTAATGTTTATTAGTGCTGTAAAATTACTATTGGTTGCATTTTAAAATCTCATCTCAAACCTCACCCCCCTCCCCCCCCCCCAACAAAACACGAGGAAAAAATCAATATTGGAAGGGAAAAAATCCATCTCGGTCTGAATGACACGACTGAAAATTAAATAATGAAAATGTTTAGTACCATTGAGTGGGGAAAATTTCAGTCATCGGTCGTCATTCAGATCCCTGATTGGAAAGGGCTAATTTAAGTACCTAGTATTTGTTATCAAATGCACTGAATGGAGGAACCACCCAGCGTGTTCATTTTACAGCACATTTACTACGGCTATCAAACAGATACTACGTGGGTTGACCTATTTTTCTGTATTGAAAAAGGATTGTTGTGCTGAAGCGTTAGCACGCACTTTACGGCACTTTTATTTGGCCAAAATCGGGAGAATCAAAATAGAATGCTTAGAATTGGAGGAATCAGACTAGAATTGGATGTGATTTCAATGGGATGTGAATGGTTAGCACGTACCTCACCATTGAATTCTTATTTCATTTTGTCCATTGAATTCTTATTTCATTTTGTTCCAATAATCATTGATTCCGGCAAAACAAATTAGTCCGAAAAGTTTGGATGGGAACTCTATGGTTACCTTTTTTTCAGAAAGGGAATGGAAGTTGGTGGATTACTCGTTATTTTCAATAGCTTAACAGAGCCTAAGTGCAAGCTCACTCCATGTTTGTCCCCGAGCCAAGGACAGCAGCTGATTACTCTGGATGTCATCAGCCAAGTTAATTTGGAGATATAAGCAATTTGAACCTGTTTCTAATTCTTTCCCCAAGAACTAGGGGTGCAACTCGGTATGGAACGGTCCGGGACAAGGGTATATCCGTCCCGTCCTGAAGTAATTTGGGACTTGAAAATCAATACCGGAACCGAACCGAATTTACTATTGTCCCGTCCCGAAAATACCGGGACGGAACGGTCCGGTTCTCGGTATTTATCAGTTTGTTTTCCCTGAATTAAAATTAAAAATAACTACTTCCAATTAAAAATTGTCAACTTGATTAGCCACAAAATGAGCTACATATACCTGCTCTTCCACAAAATAGGCTACATAAAATCATTAAATCATAAATACATAATCATTAATTATAATTCATTCATTCATTCATAGTAGTGAACTAGTGATAGCACAATAAACTAATAAGTCCACTTGTCCATTAGCATTATTTTACAACCAAACATAATTATACATTTATACTCAAGAAAGTCAGAATTCAAAACCAAAAACTAGCAAACTAACAGTAGCAATAGGGCAACAAGCCATAGCACTATAGCAGTAGCAACAAGGCAACAAGGGCACAAAGCAACAAGGCAACCAGTAGTCCAGCAGTAGCAAAAAGGCAACAAGGCAACCAGCAGTCCAGTAGTAGCAAAAAGGCAACAAGGCACTAGCAGACTAACTGTCTCCCATGCTTGACATCTAACAAGAGAAAAAGAAGAGATTAAAAAAAATAACAAAAATCCGTATTACAAATTCAACAGAAAATAATAATAATAAAATAAAAAAAAAGAAGATCGAGTGAAAAAATACAACTATGGCAGTAGAAAAAAATAAAATAAAAAAATCAACCCTCAAACCCTTAACAGTTAAACAGTAGATCGAGTGAAAAAAAGAGGGAAAAAAAAATCAACCAAATTAACTAATTAGACACCTAAGTCCTAACCCTAAACCAATCACAAATTGGGTAGAGAGTAGAGACTAGAAAGAAAGAGAAAGAATTCCAACCTACAGATGGAGATTGCCGGAGATGATGATCGGTAAACAAAGAGCAGAAGTCAGATCTACAAAAATATCAACCGATTCGAACATAAGGTACTGGAAATTTAGGGGAAAAAAATAAGGGAAAAAAATTAGGGGATTTCGTACCTTGGTGGTGACGCCGCAACGGTGTGCGGTGTGCCTGCTGGAATGGTTGAGTGAGGCCGAGCTCTGTAAAATAACGAGTGTGCGAGTGCGAGGTGGAGTTGTGGAACGGACCCTCGTGTGCCTGGTGGAGACGTGGAGAATGGAGACGGTGGAGCGGTGGCTGCTTGAGTGGCTAGTGGAGAGTGGAGACGTGGACTCGTAGTCGGAGTTGTGCTTGTGGGCTTGCCGGCTTGTGGCTGGTGACTGGAGAAGTGGAGAGGCGACGGTGTTGAGGGAGAAACAGTCAAACATAGAAAGAGATGAGAATGAGATGAGGGATAAAGTGAACAGGTAGGGTTTTTTTGTTTTTAGGCAAAAGTAAAAAATTCAAAATGTCAAAATGGGTTTTATTGATTTTTTGTTTTGTTAAGTTACAATGAAACGGTGTCGGAAAGGGCTGAAAGGCGAAAATATTCCGAAATATTAGTAATATATAATTATATATTATATATTACATACATAAAAATATATATATCTATATATATATATATATATATATATATATATAATATTATATTTAATCGGTACTCGGTCTGGGAATTCAGTTTGGGAATTTAGTACGGGACAGTAATGAACACCCCTAAACCGAGTCCTGTCCCGAAAAAATTCGGTTTTTAAAATTTGTCCCAAGTCCCATCCCAAACACTGTTTGTCCCGTCCCATCCTAGACCGAATTGCTTGGAACGGTCCGGTCCTCGGAATTCCCCGAACCAAGTTGCACCCCTACAAAGAACTAAACAGACCCCAAATATGAGAGCACCTTCCATGCCTGTCCCAGGCTAGGACAGCTGCATCTTGTAAACTCCCTTCCTGGTTGTAACAAATGCGGGGCCAAGTGTGTAGAGATGAGCAATGTGAATCAGCCAAACAGGTGGGGGCCGATTAAATTAAATCAGTATACATGCAAGGGGAGACGTGTGGCTCATCGTGGTGGACATTCAAAAAAAGTTTATGCTGTTTTTTCTCTTCATTTCTTTTTTTTTTTTTTTTTTTTTTGGGTTCATCCTTTACCTCTTTTTTCTTCCTTATCATAAAGTGAAGCTAAAGCCTACTTTCATGCCATCGAGTGGCGTTCAAGGTGCCATGAGACTAGACAGTTGAGTTTACTATTGCACGTAGCTGTGACCCTTAGAGCAGGTTCAGTCTATAGGTGGTCATTTGTTGACGTTAAAAGGGGTTAGAGGTAAGGTTAAGTTATTGCCACAAAATTTAAAAGAAAAATATAAATAAAATATAAAAAAATCTATGAGCCTTGCTATACACAAGACAAAGTGGTCTGGGCGACTGACATGGACTATATATTTTAAAATAGCCTCCGTTAAAACTAACGGAACATAAAAATCGATCTAACGAAGTTACCTATTCGTCTTCCTCTTTATTCGCCCAAGCCCCATAGCTCTCCTCTTTCTGCAACTCCACCCCTTCTCTCTTTATACCCACAAACAAATCAACACTCACTCTCTTGTTATAAAGAAGAGGAAGGTACAATCACGCCCTAATCAAATAACTTCATTTTGTGAGCAAAACTATTTGATTCAACTAACAACACATGATAAAATATATATATATATTTTTTTAAAAAATAAAAAAAAAAGGAAGAAGAAGAAGAAGAAGAAGAAGAAGAGTGGATTTTACATTGAAAAATCTAGTTTTTTATATAAAAAAACCTAATTAAGTTTACAAAAAAACCTAGTTAAGTTTACAAAAACCTAGTTAAGTTTACAAAAAAACCTAATTAAGTTTACAAAAACCTTCCATATCTTGTGATTACATCTCCACTAGCTAGTGGAGGCGAGACGGGACTTTCATGAAGTCACCTTCTTTTAACTGCATCTCCACTAACGTTCGTCCATGGTAGAAGAAGAAGAGCATCCTGCGTTTAGCCATGAACAATGCTTCAAAACTAAGTTCCATGAAATGACGAGTTGTTTTCTCTAATTTCTCTGCTCACTTTTGAAAATGCATTGATGGCTAATCCACTAAGCTTCAGATCTATAAAATTAGTGAAGATGGAGTCTAAAAACACCCACCTTTTCACCATCATTTGTGTTACATTTAATATTGTAGAGAGAGGAGAGAAAAAGATGTCTGGGAGGGTAAATTGCAGAGAGAGAGAGAGGAAAAGTAAATTTTTTTTGAAAGGAGGTGTTGTTCCATATCAATGAGGTAGGGGGAAGATAGAGAAGAAAGAAAAGAGAGGGAGAAAAGGTGGATTGACAACTGACAAGGAGAAATAAATATGGGTAAGAGAGAGAGAGGAGAGAAGGGACCAAAAAAAGAGAGAGAGCAGAGAGATAAGAAAAAGCAAAGTATACCAACCACTAATGCTTCAGGAGAGAGAAGAGAGAGAAAAAGTGGACGACTGACAAGGAAAAATAAATGAGAGAGAGAGAGAGAGAGAGAGAGATATTCAAAAGGAGGGTTATGTTTTATAGGAGGCATAGTGCTTTTTTCAAAGCCGAGTGTTGTTACTATAGAGATATATAATTGTCAGGCTTTTTTCAGTGTGTTTGCAGAGATGAGGACAATTAACTAAAAATATTGTTTCAGCTAATGAAGTCGTACACTTGGTTTAGGAATCATTTCTTGCATAAAAATGCCCTTGTTAAATAATATATTCGTTTAAACATCAAATTAGTCAAAATTTACTACCAATAGACAATTTGTAGCTAATAAAAATTGTTCTAATTTTTGTGTTTAAAATTTAAAAAAAATGTGACAAGATTATGTGGTGGAACTATCATTGTATTTATGGGGGCATGTTCCTTTTGACGCTGAGCATTCTTTTTTCTTTTTCTTTATTTTCTAAGATAGAAATTTTTTATAAAAAATAAACAAGGCTAATAGCCACAATCCTAACCCAAGAAAGGCTTGAAGCCAGTTTGGAGGCAACCCACTCCTTCCTGGACTCAATCCCATGGGTTGGTTACTACCACTACTATTTTGTGGTAAGTGTCAATACAACGTTAAGCGATAGAAAATTTTTTAGGGTGAATTTCTTGAATTAACCCTAATTTGTTATTATAGGCCGGCCAGTTCCATAAAACCCATCCCTCAAGTTTAAAAATAAACACATACTTTGTGAACCATTAAATTGCGACGCTTTGCTCTTTTTGCCTATTTGCTGTTAGAAATTATTATGGAGATAGACTATGTGAGCATCTTGTGATGCTATTAAACCAATTTGAAATCTAAACTAGCATTTTGTAATTAGTTTAGGCAATAAAATTGATGAAAATAGATGATAAATTCAACAAAAATAGATATTAAATTTCTTAGAGGAGTTAAAGTGTCACAATTTAACAATTTAAGGAGTCATGTGTTTGGGTTTAAACTTGAGCCTTGTTTAGTGAAATTGATTTATAGTTTAGGGGGTCTTCATGCAAATTATGATTTTTTTATTTAATATAAATCTTTTTTCATCTTTTCCCCCTTTTTTAATAGAATTTTTTTGTTTCATCCACTAAATTAATGTTGTTAAATGTTTAATTTACTTAAAGAAATGAATGGATAAATTTAATTAGCAGGAAGAGGGCTTTGATCCCATCAGTGAAGGGATAGACGTAGAGTTATGGAAAATGGGCCATGGACCTTTGATAAGGCACTTGTGTTGCTAAAAGAGTTTGAAGGAGATGTACAACCATCAGACATCAAGATGGAGGATGCTTTGTTTTGGGTGTAGGCCTATAATCTACCGCTTGGATGCATGAATAAAGAAGTTGGTGAACTTATTGGAAACAAAGTAGGAAATATATTAACACGGAATAGATGATAAGGGTGCTCACTGGGGTCGATTTTTGAGAGTTAGGATCTAGCTTAATGTCTACAAACAGTTAAAGAGGGGTGTAACTTTAAAAATGGGGGCAAATACTTGTGGCTACCACTCAAATATGCACCTACCCATCTTTTGCTATTTATGTGGCATTATGTGGTCATATCGAAAGAGATTACGATAGCAAATATGTAAGGAGAGACGGGGATATCAATAAGCCGCTTCAATATAGGACATGATTGAGGGCACCTAACAATTCAAAGACAGTGAGAGTGCAAAAATATCTGAAGCAGCCACCAAGTCAGAATGTTGCAAATGGGGAGGGATGCGTAGGGGCAAAACTGGCGGCCGGGGTTGGTGGGACAACGGAGGTAGGGGATGATGATGTGGAGGAGCTGAGGCATTAGATCAGGGACTAATGCTGATTGGGCAAGGAATTTGCAATTCCTTATGTTAGGGGAGTTGATTTCGAAACAGAGATTCCTAGCAGGTGTGAGTTTGGCCCTGAAAAGGAACCTATGTAGGAGGTTATAAATAAGGATATATGTGGAAAGAGTGCCGGGTCAATGATGTTCTGCTCACTCAAAAGGTAATAAAAGAGGTAGATATGGGTACGCAAAGAACGAATATTGACTTAGTAAATCTGGAATAGCTCCTTGTCTAAAGTTAAGCCAATGGGGCTATGGAACAGATAGTAGCTGGAACGACTACAGAGGATTCATAATTGAATGGAAATAAACATTGAAAGGCGAGCCTGCGAAGCTAATGGGATGGGAGGCCGATTTAACAGCAGCAAAACATGGGCCAAAGAGGAAAGAATTATGCGAGTGAGGGGAAGATGCAGGGCGATAGTCAACATGATGGAGGAGACAACAAAGAAGTTTTGCATCAGTGAGGATGAGACTAGAAATGAGTTGATTTTACTATATATTGACGAGGACTGATTCCTAGTCCCCCAATGCAATGAAAACCTTAAGTTTTAACTATCGAAGGCTTGGGAACCCTCGACAATTAGAACTCTTTATTAATTGGTGAAGAGGAAAGCCCAGTATAGTGTTTTAATTAAGCCAAAACTGCATGAAAGGGAATTGAAGGAATTAAATGAATTGGGATATGCAAATGGGTAATGAGTGATGTTAGTAACAGAACGGGGCCTTACTTGTTAGGCATTCAAGTATAGATGTAGAGTCTTGTGTTTTTCGACTAACCATATTGATGTGATGGTTCAGATGTTAATGGTGATTGGTAGCTCATAGGTTTTTGATGGTCATCCTAAGGTAGCCGAGGATGCTACTGGGATTTTATTAGGCAATACCTAACAATAGAACACAAGTTCTTTGGATGTGCGTTGGAGATTTTGATGAAATGTGGAATTAGGAGAGAAACAGGGAGGTTCAAACCGAGCCGAATGTAGATGCGTGATTTTCATCAAGC